>VZZY01008784.1:0-28834 GCA_013400335.1 Eurystomus gularis | reverse complement strand
CCGCCGAAAGCCCCGGCTTGCGACACCGCGCACGGCCCTGCCCCGGCCGCTGCCCGCCCGCCGGGTCGCCGGGTCGGGGCTTTCTAGCGCGAGGTACGGGGGGGGTTTAACCTGCGTCGTTTAATGTTTAAATCCCTCCCCCGCCCCGCAGTTTTCTCCACTTGGCGATCATTCACGAGGAGAAAGCCCTGAGCCTGGAGGTGATCCGGCGGGCGGCCGGGGACCGTGCTTTCCTGAACTTCCAGAACAACCTCAGCCAGGTACTTTCACCTCCACAGCCCCAAATCCGGATCAGCCCCCACCACCCCCACAAAAGCCCTTTGGGGAATTCCCCCAAAAAGGTCCTTTAATTTTTCTTTAATTGATGGAATCAATTAAATCAAAGCCTACTTAAATCAAAGCCTGCATTCAGGAAAGTCCCCAGCTGGCGCCTGCGTTAGTACAGCGCTTCCTCTCCCCCGAGAGTGGCATTTAATGCCTGCATTTTTTCAAACATGATGCAATGGGTCGCATCCCTCTTTCCTGGGATGTTAATGATACCCTTCGTGTGGATTGACTGTTTGGTATCCAGAGTCCTAAGTTCATCCCTTCCAGACTAAAGGGCAACTTTACATATATGATACGTTAGGAAGCTTAAAAAGAACTGAGTTTATGGGCTGTGTTTTAAATTGGGGGCACAAATCATGTTGGGAAGCTCAAAAAGAACTGAGCTTACAGGGTGTGCTTTTAGTTGGGGGCACAAATCACCAGGTGGTCAAGGGGTCTGTTTTTCCAGAGGTTGCTGCCAAGTTTGCAGTGTAGCTTACATGTCTGCATTTTCTCTTTTGCCTGCAGACACCCCTTCACCTGGCAGTGATCACTGATCAGCCTGAAATTGCTGAGCATCTTCTGAAGGCCGGATGTGACCTGGAAATCAGGGACTTCCGAGGAAATACCCCTCTGCACATTGCCTGCCAGCAGGGCTCCCTCAGGAGTGTCAGCGTCCTCACGCAGTACTGCCAGCAACACCACCTCCTCGCTGTCCTGCAGGCAACCAACTACAACGGTATGGGCACACTGCTGTACATCGATGTTGGTGTGCTACACAGAGGGTAGAGTTGATGTCCTGTAGAGCTCAAAGATCTCTGGAGAGGTGGAGAAGGATTATTATGCCCATTTGAGAGCTGAGCTCAAAGCACACAGCAGTGTCTGACTTCTTTAAAACGGCACTGTCTTGTGGGCCTCATCAGTTTTGATTATTGGCTCTCATTGGCTTTGAATTTTTCATTTTTAGTGAGTACTTTTGCAGTGCTCCTCTTTATCTGGTTACAGTAAGTTGCAGTCAAACACTGGAATAAAGCCTTTAAGAAATCTTTCCAAAAACCAGCCCTGTTATTCATACTTACTGGAAGCTGGAAGCCTGTTCTGGAAAACACCTTTTTGCCATGGATGAATCGCAAACTTAGCTATCATCCTGTCCTATCATCTTAACTGAATGATAGAGCATTAGGTTAGACTAACTCAGATTTTCCCCTCATTTGTGTCTTGCAGGACATACATGTCTCCATTTGGCATCTATTCAAGGCTACCTGGCTATTGTCGAATACTTGCTGTCCTTGGGAGCAGATGTAAATGCTCAGGTATGTGATGTATATCATGAATTTGAGTGGGCAGGGCTGTGTAGTCATAAGAATCAACAGGTCTGGCACTGGCTCTGTCTCTCCTAACATGCCAAACAAACCTTGTGTTGTTTTCATTCAGGAGCCATGCAATGGGAGAACGGCACTACATTTGGCTGTCGACTTGCAGAATTCAGACCTGGTGTCGCTTCTGGTGAAACATGGGGCAGACGTGAACAAAGTGACCTACCAGGGCTATTCGCCCTACCAGCTCACGTGGGGAAGAGACAACTCCAGCATACAGGAACAGCTGAAGCAGCTCACCACAGCGGACCTGCAGATGTTGCCAGAAAGTGAGGATGAGGAGAGCAGTGAATCGGAGCCTGAATTCACAGAGGATGAAGTAAGTAGCTGTTTGTACCCTTTCGAGAGAAGGGGAAAATCCTGCCCATTGTAGCTTTTTATGCTGGTGCCACTCTGGTGACATGCTCTTGCCTAGATAACTGATGGGTATAAATAGCCTATAAAGTAAGGTTACACTGTCAGCCATCAGCAAGATGGCAGTTGGGGCAAGCATATAAATAGAATGAATTTAAGAATAAAATGTAAAGAATAACATGAGGGAACAGAGGTTAGCTTCATGCAACATGGTTCTCTGAACACCGTTCTGTTGCTGACACCTACAGAATCTCATGAGATAAAATTCAAGTTAATGGGTGGTTTTCTCCTCTGCAGCATTTGTTTTTCTCATGTTCTCAGTGCTGCTAAATGGCAAACGTAACCATTTCAGTGTAGGAATTTTATACGCTGCTGAAGTCAGGGCATGCAGAATTTGGCAGTTAGCCCAGAGTGGATACAAGTTTTGCATTAACAGGCTTTTGTTTTTTCTTGCAGCTTATGTATGACGACTGCCTGATTGGAGGACGACAGCTGGCATTTTAAAGCGGAGCTTTCTGTGAAAAGAAGTGACTGTGTACATATGTATAGAAAAAGGACTGACTCTCTTCATTTAAAGAGTTGCAATGTGGAGGGGAAAAAACAGGAGGGAAATACTACACTGCCCAGCAAGGAGCATGTAATTGTAACAGGATGGTTCCAGGTTCTGGTCTGTGTTTAAATACAGGAGTGGGATGTGTAACATCAATAGAGATCTGTGATTATTCACACCACCTGGTAAAGAGCCACATAGCCAATCTTCTCATCCCTGTGAAGGTAACAGACTACACATCCAACCTGCTAAGTTACACAGAGCTATCTTGTGGCATTTAGTACCACGAGAACCACGTGTCTTCTCATGGAAAGGCAGGCTCATGTCAACACCCCATCTTCTTAGAGACTGTGTGTCAGTTTGTGTCGGACTGGTGGTGCTCCCTGGCCTTACTGACCAAGCTCAGCTGCTCTCGGGGGACATCCCAGGTGGAAGAGTCCAACTAAGGGACCGGTGACCTCTTCGCTGTTAGGAGAAAGTAGCAATGATGTTAACTGTGGGCATTGGAAACTGTGTGTTTCACACCATGTGTGTCATAATTGCTACACTTTTTAGCAATTGTATATTGTGTAAATACTGTACATTTTTTGTTTATAATTATTTTGGTACATGTGAGATATGTATTTATTAAAAAAAGTCAGATTACTGCACCTGGTCTGTGAAATGGTTCGTTGCCCACCTCGTTATCCTGAGGTATGTGGGAATCCACCTGGTTTGCTTTTTAAGAAACGTTTAACACCTAGCAGACCAACAGGGTCATAGGCTCAGGGGTTTTAGGTGGTTCACCTCAGCAGCGGTAAGACATCTAAGCAGCTCTCCTTGTGCTGCAGCTAATTTTGGAAGCAGACGTAGGTGTTGTTTCCTGTGCCCATTGCGGCAGGCACATTGTGGGGTCTGGGATTCCCCCTCTGTCACCTAAGCACCAGGCTGCCTGGTCTCTAGAGAGGGATTTTTGAGGCGGTCTGTGGTAGCACCCACCCACTTACCCTCCTGTCACCTTTTGTTCCAGCTACAATACTTGTCAGCTCTTGCTGGGGGAGGCTGAAGGTCTGCGGCACAGCCCAGCACCTGCTTACTGTCTTGTTTATCACCTGGTCTGGCTCCGGTTTGAACTCGGACACCTTTGGATTTTCCAAAGGGGATTTCCACGGGAAGAGAGAGCACACGCCTGGGAGCACGTGCTGCTGCCTTCCACCCCTGAAATTCAGACATGGGGCCTCCCCGCCCTAGGAGCTGCAGCTCTCCTTGTCCAATTCACAGCGGTGGCTTTAACCCTCTCCAAGTATTCCTGTGTGTTTCTCTCCAGCATCTGGGCAGACAGAATCTCTCTGCTCAAATCCTCACCTGCACCTGGTTATCTGTTGGTAGCGTCTCGCAGTACCTGACTGATTTTAGTCCATTGTGTGACCACATAAAGGATGGTTTGCTTGAAGGGTGACCATGCCACGTTCCTTCGGTGCCGTAAGCCCCTGGACAGGGACGGGGAGTGACAGAGCTGCTGACGCAGGACCAAGCTCTGCCAAGAGTGTTGGCCAGGGGACTTCTGGACCACTGGCCTCTGGCCTGGCTCAGGCCGCTGGAGAATGCCATGGCTCCAGGTTGCCCAGGGACACCCATTTCCTTTTCTCCCCTGCTCTTTCTGAGGGGTTCCTGACACACAACCTGCTCTAAGGAGGGCTCTCTGGTATGAGGAAGAGCACCACAACTAATTTGCATGGGAGCCAAAGGCCACTGTGGAAAGGATTATATAAAATTGTCATCCTGAGTCATTCATCTTTATTTCCCTTCCACTCTCATTGCGTGAGCGTAGCCCAGCTGTATGCACTGAAACTTCCTTCTGGCAGACAGGGCCATGCCTGCATTGCAAACCTGCAAAGTTTTCCAGGTGTGAGGCTGGGTGAGAGTCTGCCAAACCCTTCCTCTTCTTGAGGACCCACCCTGCACTCTGGACAACTGTTAAATATGAGCTGGGACTGGGGACTGGAGAGGTTTGTCCACAGGTTTACTACAGGTTTTACACCAGCAAAGAATCCAGAGTGAGTTTCAGCCTTTCTTGACTAGACACAATGTCACCAGGGCTAGAAATAGAAAAGGGAACATTCCTCTCATTAGCTACATTTCAGTTTCCCCATCGCTAAACAGGAGCTGCAAATGCTGTCGAGGCCCTGTGGTGGCATTCACCAGCTATAGATATCAGTGTTCTGGAAGGACTCAGGTACACGGCTGGACCTGCTATGCAAATATTTAAATAGATACCATCTGAATGCAAATACTTAGTGTTTGAAGGCCACAGGGAGGGAGGAAAGTGCAGTTATCAGTAGTACCACGTTGGTTTGGTTGAGTAGTTTTGGAGGCAGGGGTATGTGTTCTCTTGCCCATTGCAACATTTAGACAAACAGTATCTTAGGAAGATGCTGCTATAATATTGCAAGAATTCTATAATGACTTAATAAATTAAGCAAACACTTTACTGTACACGGAAGTTTTGCAGCTAAACAAATCATTGCCCAGGTACCACACACTGCTTATGCTACTGTTTGCTTCCGCCAGTCATGCAAAAGTGACCAAGTATTGTATGCGGAGGAGCCACAGGTAAAGCAAGTAGGACGGAGATTAATGTCAGAGTATGTGTTTGCTAGCAAAATAGGTTGGAGCATGTTGTGTATTTGTGCAATGTTAACTTGGGGCTGTTAAGTGTACAGCTTTGCCTGTTCACTTGGTGATACAATGAGATTGTCCACCATAGGTCACCCTCTGCACCTCCAGTTTTGAACACATGCTCTTAACTGCCATATGTTCACCTTGTCTCTGGCTTTTCCACACCTGTGGTTTTAGAAATATCTTCTGAGAGTGGTTTTGGTGGTAACCTGCCTTTGTGCTACCTTCTTGGCACTCTGGCAGATAGGTTGCATGGTTCTGTTTGTAGGAGCAAGAACTCCGTAAGCATCTATTCTGCCAGTATCACTTCTTCCTTATTCAACTGCCATGGCTGCTATTTGCAGAACACACTAGCTTACTCTAGCTTGTCCTCCTGTCAATGCTTCCCCATGCTGACCCAGGGTTCAAAATTCTCTCTGAGCACCTCTGCCACCTGTCCTGGGTGGCTCAGTAAGCTTCAAGAGCAATCATGCTGCTGCAGCTCTAGGTCCTATGAAGTTCAGTTTTAGTTTCTTTACTCTGACCTTCCCTCCATTAGCTTTCTTCCTTTCCTCAGCTCCTGCCATGCCTGTGTTCTGTGCCCTTACTGCCCTCAGCACCCGTATCTACCTCTGCCTGCTTTTTTCTCACTTCCAGGGTAGGCACCTTTCTGCAGGTCCTCCCTTCCTTTTCTCCTGCAACACCAGCTTATCATGAACTCATTCACCCATCATGACATTGCAGAGCATGAGGCTGGATTTTTGTTTCCAGCCTTTCCCCACTGCCCGTTCTTGTCAATTTCTGCCAGTCCCACAGGGATATCCCCATACTTCCTTATATTTCGCAAAAAAAGCTGAAGTCCTCATTTCCTCCCACACCCTCCTCTTCCTTCTCACACTCTGGCTCCCTGCAGGTCTCTCTTGCCACAACCACAACTCAGCGGCCACCTTCAGTTCCTGGTTTCCTGCCTTTCAGCTCACTCAGCATCAGCCCTGGACTTCTCAAGAGCCTTATGGTGGTGACAGATAATACGGAGGCTGCCAGGGCATCAGTGGTGGAGAGCAGAGCCCAGGGCCTGATTTTCCTGCAGTAAATTGGGAACCTTTCCATTCCCTGAAGTTTTGGAACGTGGGAAAAACAAGGGCAAAAGGGGAGTCATTGCCCCTAGAGACATGGACAGGGAGGCTGAATCTTCCCACTGCTTCCAGCGCCAGCCTGACCTGTGCAGTCACGAGTAAAGGACTTTCATCTCCCTCCTCACCTGCTCACTCTGCCACTCTCAGGTTATGGTGCAGCATGCTCCTCTCTCAGAGCTTGGGCTGTGTGATGCATAGGTGTGGGTGTCTCAGCTCCCTCAGCAGAGAAAGCAGCTGAGGGCCTACCTGCCCACCTGCCTGCTGATGGGCTTGGACCTCACAAGGGGCCATAGTCCTGACTTAGGGGCCTTAACTCTTGCTGTCCTCCTTCTCATCCTTCAGTCTTTTGACATTAGGAAGGTGGTCCCTAAGGATTACTTAGCATTTTACACACCAAGAGCTATTCAGCCAGGCAGGAACCAACAGACAGTGTTCACTAACCACGCACCCTGCATCCAGCTGGTGGACACATCTACTTGCCTTCTCCAGCAGGACTCAGTATACCAGAAGGCAGTGAGGCTACTAGGATCCTTAATCTACCCCCAAAAGTGGCAGCCCCACTGCTGCTGGCTTTGGCCCACAGCTTTAGTTCAGATTTGGATGAGCAAGATAGTTGAGTGAGGAAAGAAAAAGGTGGAACCAGCAACAAAACCTGAGGAAACATACCGTAATCTCCAAGGAGGAGGACAAGTATCATTTGTGACTTGTTTTAATGGGAAATCTTCAATGGTGGGCTGGGGCCCAGTATAGATCACTTTTCTTCAGAAGCTGAGCTGTGGGAATAATAAAGCATCTGGTTGTTCCTAGAAAAAGAATAGCAGAACAGAGCCCAGGGGTGGCAGGGTGGACCCTCTCCCTGGATAAAAGCCCACTCTCACTTCAGGGGGGTGGAAGAAGGGCTTTTCCAGCAGTGCTGTTTTCCCAGTGCTGGCGCTTTGCTGAAGAACGAGAGCCACACAGAATCCTGAGGGACAAGGGAACAGGAAAGTCCTGTCCCTTCGCGCTAGCTGGGATGGCTACACCACCGAGGTGGCTGCTGCACAGCCTCTCCCTGTCTCTAACAAGTGCCTGTCACACAGCTCTGGCATCTCTCACCTCCCGATCCCTTCAGATAGCTCTCTGAAGCATTAACATCGGGGCCAAAAGGCTCCCTTTAAACACTGACACATTTGTCATGCCATAATGTAAGAAGCCAAAGTCCAGAGGGATTGAAACAGGAACTTACCCTATCACCCTGGAGGTTTGACTGCCCTCCCTCTCCTTGCTCCAATGCTCAGATTTTCCCAGTACTATCTCCTTGTCCAATTTTCCAGACAGGACTTTCCTGTCCCTGTCAGAAGAGAGCTGGGTTTTTCCCCTCTCCCTTTGTTCTGTAGTTCTACCGCTTCACAGCAGCCACCAGCCATGGCCCCAAGTTCCTGTGCCTCTCCAGCAGCAGGAGTGCAGCCTCCTGCCTGCCCACTGCCAGCCCCAGGGGCTTCCCTGCTCCAAAGGAACAGGCTTGCACCTCTTTAATTTAAATTCTTTTCCCATTTCCAGTTTTAGCTAATTCAGATTCATTTTCCTGCAGGTTTCAAGAGAAGCTCTTCATCCCTCCAGCTGAAAGTGAAAGACAAGCAAATGTGTGCGAAGTACTGCAAGAAAGAGCCTTAAAACATAAATGTTTTTAATGCATGCACCCTGTGAAGGGCACACAGCTACAATTACAGTGGAACACTTAACTCAGTTAATAATTAGTCCAGGGATTTCAGTAGCTTGGAGGAGGGAGTTTCCCAAGGCCCTACAGAAGGTCTCCACAAGCGCTGCTACTCGGCTTCAGCAATGCTCCTTGTTTGCACTGGGGAGTATTCCCCAGGGGTTGGGCGAGATGCGGCCACCCCAGAGGAGCACTTACTGGTGTTAGAATGGAGCCCGTGGTGTTCACTCAGGCAGCGTGGGAGGACCCGTGTGGTGGCTTTTTTCTCTGCGTGGGAAAAGGACACGCAACATCTCAGTCAAAGCTCTCATGCATGCTGAGCTGAGAAGGACAGAGAGTTGGTAAGGATGGCTGCCTGCCCTGTGCAGCATGCAGAACAAAACCACCCTCTTCTTTCATTTTTCTCTAAGTGGATGGGTTTCCATTCTGGTGTGCGTCAAGGCTGATGTTTCTGGATTTCATCTGAAAACTTAAATCTGACTCCCAGCAGCAGCTTCTCTAAGATGCTTTGCCCCAGCAAGTGAGCAAACAAGCCCTCCCCCAAGCTGGCTGAGGCTCCTTACCCCGAGCTATGCAGAGCATGGCTTGGGGAAAACCCTCCCTAGACAGGGGATTCACACCACCCACTTGTCCCTGAACCTCCTCTAGAAAAATGTATAAAATTTCCTGAGCTGTAATAAAACATCCAACACTGTCTGTCTGTCCCTCCACCCCAGACCGCTCTATGCTCCTGTCCTTGCAGCCCTGACCCCCAGCAGCAGCTGGCTGGAACCTGTGGTGCCAAGCTGCTGGACTACACGACCGCGGCGAGGGAAAGCTCGCACACTGCCACATCTCTTGCCTTGACAATCACTCTCATAGGAAACTGAAATAATCCAGTGGAAAATGGGGTTGGCCGGCAGCAGTGTGGGAGGCTGGCAGGCTCTGCCTGTGGTTGGCTGGGTTTAAACAGTTAATGTTCAACAACTGTGAAATGGCAAGGAGGTAGAGGGGAAAATGGCAGCTGTGCCACCAGGTTTCGAAAGCTAGGTGAGACACTACCAGCAGCAGACATGGGTCCAGACAGTCCCACAGGTCTGCTGCCGAGGTGGTTTAATGCCCTCCACAGCCCAGCACTTCTCACACAGAAATGCTTAAACTCTCCCCACAGCATCCTCCCCTCTGGCTCTGTCCCAGGGGAAGGCTGATGAGCAGGTCCAGGGAAGGTTGAGATTTTCTGGCCAGGCTGGCATACAAAGTCAGTTTCCCTTCTCCACACAGCTGACTCCCAAGGTGATCCAATCACCCACTTCCCTCTGAGAGCTTCTCCTGTATCTATCTGAGGGACTTGTGGAGTAAGGAACTGATAACTCTTCATTTCCTTTTTCAGAGAAGTCTGGGCAAAGAGGGAAAGGGAAACCATGCAGGGTACTTAGCAGGTGGCTCCCTTGCATGAGCAGTTCCAGGCACACAGCGGCATGACCAAGCCTCTCTAGGCATGGTGCTCTGGGAAGCTTCTTCCTAAAAAGAGCCATACTGAGGGGCAGAAGACAAGAAGACCAAGCTCCATCCATGCACTGCACAAAATTAGCAAAGACTATCTCAGCAGACCACATGGCATGTCCATGCCAGAAGTAAGACCACAGATGTTTCTCACAAAGGTCTGTGTGTGCAGAAGTTTTGAGCCCAGCCACACTGCAGCATCCTGGGAATGAGTGCCAATATCTCCAAAACTGCTGCTTCAAATTTCAGAACATGTGGAATAATTCAAAATAGCCCCTTTTTTTTTCTATTTTGCAAACAAAATGCATTGCTTTGCTTTGTTTCAGTGAGAAACAATGTATTGCTTAAAAAAGTCATATGATTAAAATCACATTGAGAACTTCCCAACTGAAATAGATTACTTCTGTAGACTCAGAAAACAAGAATTTATTTAATTTTTTTCTTACTCATTGGAAACTTCAGGTGTTTGCTTTCTCACTCACCTGAATTTTTTTTTCTCCTAAGCTTTTGTGGTTGCAACATAACAGAATTTCCTCTGCTACTCTTCTCCTGACTCATGTGAACTGGGCATGCCTCCAACCTGGGGCTTACCATGTTGTCTCTGAAAACCCAACCCCCAAATTTGCATCCAGTTGCCATCTATATAACAGCTATTAAACTCCTTGTGCTTGTCTAGGGGCAAGTCTTCAGTTAGCCTTACAGCTAGCAGCCTTCCATCAGGTCTGCTTGGCTGCTTCTTGCTGTCACAGCATCTGCCTCCCTCACATATGTACATGCTATTCCCTCCACCCATTGACTCCATCTTTTGGCTGCTCTAAATATACCAAGAAGAAAATTCAGCTCATTGAAGGCAATATTTTAAAAATTGATCTTGAGGGCACTCTTGTGCTGAAAGTTTTGGGGCTGCAAATCAATCCATGACAAGCATAAAGCCTGTGGCAGGTAAACTGATGCTGTTTGTGACACCAACCAGTGTCCTGCTGCTGGACATTTTGCCCATGACTTATACCATGTCTGTAGTCTGATTCAACCCAAGGCATGGAGCCAGTGCACATGACCCAGGGAGTGTTAGGTATTTCCCACGCAGATGCTTTCATTCAGCAATAAAGCAAACGCAGCTCAGTGTGTCCTCTTCCTGGAGGCAAGTCCCTTGCATTGTAAGCACGTTTGTCATGAAATGCCAACGCACATGGCTTCTCAACATCACCATAAGAAAAATGTTATCTCTGCAGCCATTCTGCTTCACTGAGTTTACAGCTGGGCCCTTGAACAGTGTTGATAGAAATTGCATATTCCTTGTAAGCACAGGATAAAGGTAGCTGCATGTAGCCTTATTAAGAATTTTCCTTAATGGCACATGAAATATCTTCATCTCCAATCCCTAAAGCATCTGAGTCCTGTCTCTGAGAATAACAAGGAAATCATTGAATCATAGGCTTGTTTAGGATAGAAAAGACCTTCAAGATCTCTGAGTCCAACTTTCACTTAGCACAGACAAGTCCACCACTAAACCGTGTCACTAAAAATCATCTGCGTGCAGCCTCCCTTTAGGCAGTGGCAAGCCTCCTGCCTGAGCTGGGGTGCGCAGGCGAATCCTGTGTTGGTGAAGATGCTGCTGCTGTGCAGGGTGCACATGGCACAAGTGAGCCTGTCCCTCAGTGTCCTTTCTCCCACGTCTACCCTCTGGCACCACAGGGAGACCAAGGGCTTTTGCCCCAGGCTGGATACGAGCCTAGCCCAGCACAGAGGTGAAGAAGGATGCAACCCTGCTGGGCACCATGACAAAGGCGGTTTTTAAGGGTGAAATAAGAGGCAACTGTGCCCTAATGATAGGGCAGACTTTTTAATCATGCTTCATCACGTCTTAGCCTGTGTGTGCTGTGACATACACAAAGCATTTGCTGTTTGCTCCTTGTGGCATCTCTGTCTCCATCCAGGGCTGGCCATCAAACACAAGTGCTCCTGGTATCACAGCCCATGGTTGGAGCCAGAGTTGTCCTTGCCCCTGCAGCACTCCAGTGCCTGGCACCCCAAGCCTGTTCTGTTAGCTGTTGGGTGTCTGCTGCAGCAAACCACAGGAAGAAGTCAAAGATGAGATATATGAGATCAGTGAAGCATGCAGAGCTTGGTCCCACTTCACCTCATTGGTCTGCCACTGGCATGTGGAAATCCAGAGCTCAGGGCATAACTCACTGACAGTGGATGTAAGCAATCATGACAACCAGCAGAAAGCAAGCTTCAATATGAGAGTAAACACTGCAAATGTCACCCTTTAAAGAGTTAAAGCAGAGAGGTGCCAAGTGCTTTCAACCTCCACTGAAGCAAGCAGGAGCTCACCACCTCTGAAATTAGCCTCCAGGAGCTCTTCAGAAAGGAAAGTGCAAGCTGGTGCAAAGTGAGTGAGCTGCTTTGCAGGGGATTTCATTTTACCTTTTTTTATGAAGTAGAGGTGAGAAAAAGCAGCAGTGATGGTAAATGCAAATATCTGCTAGACATCAAGGCCTTAGCAAGGAACCTGCTCAGCTCTGCAGTCCCTGAGCACAGGCATAAGGAAGCTGCATAGTTGTGACTTAAGTTTGGTGTGGGTCTTGCTGCAATGACTGACTGCTCTCCTGGCTGGAAAGTAACTCACTTTATCCAATCAATCAACATCAATTAGGGGTTCTTTTGGCTCCTACTCAGACATGACCAAAATATGTACCAAAGATCTGTTCTTAAAAGTGAGAGCTTGACACGCACAGCTGCCTTTGGCATTACAAGAAATGTAGAAGAAAGAGGAAATTATTTGAACTGCGTGCATGTGGCATGAGCTGCATCAAGCTGCCGACAGGATGATTCTTCTCAGATGTAGTGTGGCAGCTACATTGATGTCTCTCTCCCTCTTACTGCTGACTGTTGAAATATTTCTTGCACAGCTGTAATCATGTACACAATGAACTTGCTCCTGCACAAACCCAAAGCGTCACCCTTTTGCTAACTGGCAGCCTGCTGGGCCATCTGTCCCTGCACAGCACCTCATGGAGCTCATGTGCTGGCATGGTTTTAAGAGTCCCCAGGAGGGGCCTCCATGAGAGCTGCCTGCTTTCAGCATCTACCAACTGGGGTTGCAGATGTCCCAGGAGAAAACTGCCCTGCGAGAAGCCAGGACAGAACTGGCTGATCAATACCAAAGAATGAGGGAGAGGGAAGGAAATGTTTTTGCTAGCTAACAGCCAGCAGTTTAAATTAGGAACTGCAGTGACAGCAGTGAGCCTGACTGGGTGTGGTATCAGCCTCTCAAACACCTGTGGTATGAATGCTGCAAGTCCCCAGTGGGGAAAACTGAGGTACAGATACGTGGCGGTTTATGCTGCAGCATAGAAAGGCTCAGCCTGCTCCTTAACATCACCTAGGACAACGGGAAAGTAAAACACCACCTCTCCTTAAAAGCAACTTCAGTAACAACAGTGGCATGGGCTGGTAAAGGCTGGGGCTGGCTCCATCTCTGCTGCTTACCATGTGGGCGATGGGGCAAAGCCACTGCCACCCCGTGCAGCTCTGCTGCTCCTCGCCCAGGCAGGATACACGCACACCTTAGGGCTCCGCAAACCAGCGGATGCAAAACGCTGCCATAGGACATGGAGTCACAGCCCAAACAGGGCTTGTAGCTCGAAGCATCTCTGCCCCAGCTGTGGGCTGTAAGCTCCCCAGGGCAGGGACTGCTTTTAAATTGGTGTTTGCAGAGCTTCCTGGAGAGTCTGTGCTACCAGTCCCCTCCTCAGCGGAGCCACAAGGAGTATGAACTGGTAAAACCAGTGCCTACAGTGTTAAAGCAGTTGGTGCTTCTAGCTGCAAAGTACCCACTTTGATGTCTGGTGGAACAGCCAAGATTTGGGCTGTCACCAGTGCCCCAGGAGCCTCCCAGGGGTGCTTTAGGCTCTACAAAATTGGCAGACTTCTGTCAGCAGCGTGCAATAAGGCAAGGTAGAAAGCTGTGGACTCCAGTAACCAGAGCTACATGGAGTCTCAGCAGGATTTATTGCTGGCTGGGAGCCCTGCCGTGCTGTCGGGTTTCACCTTTGTTCAGCCCTGCTGGCAGAAACACTCTATGCAAATGCCATTCTCTGAGCTTTCACACATGGGACTTTCAAAAGATTTGTGCTCTTCAAAAAAAATTTATAGGATCAGATTTTCCTATGGCCCTTCAAGTCATTTTATTAATCACTGGGACCATTCTCAAACATCTTTCAACATTGAGAAATTCCACTTAATCACAGCCTGCCCTACTATCACCTTCTCAGCATCAGATGGAGAAAGAAATGATGCAGTGAGGACCTTAGTCACACTAATGCTGCTTCAAGGCTGAGCTGGGGAATAGGGCATGAATCATCTTTGCCTTTTCTTTCTTTTAAGGGAAATACAGAAGATTACTGCTGCTCTGCGAGTAAAACACATAAAGCCGTGTCAGGTCTTCCTGTTTCCATCTCGAGTTCCTACTGCATGCTCCTTCCCTGCACTTAGCTGTATCTACTGAAAAAGCCTGTTTCTCTCTCAAGCTAGTCCTTGGATATTTGTTTACCACATCTCAGCAAGCGCAGAGCCATACAGAGCTGTTTCCCAAGACTGGCTGGCAGGGTGATTTGCACTATATTTTCCAAACAAGGCAGTTTCTCCTTACAGAGGACTTTTCTGTGTGTACAGGTATACAAGAGCAGTGGGATGTGGTGCTGGGAGGTAAGAGACCAGCTCCTTGGAAAGGCATGAGTGTGGCAGTAACAGGCATTGCATTGCCTCACTTTTACAAGCCTGCCTGCTTGCTGCTGATGAACACATCAGGTGCCAAGGACAGGGAGCACAGAGCTGTCTACACAAGCAAAGGGGAATGCCAAGGTCACAGGCTGGCCAGCACGGCAGTGAGAAGGAGGTGGACCATGATCAGAGATCATGGCAGAGCTGTGGTGTGAAAAGTACACTCCGTGGCCTCTCCTTTTGTCCCCCTGATCTGAGGCATGCAGAAAGCAGCGCACCTTGGGATAGCATGGGGCTCTGCAGACTGTCCCTTTCCTGTAGCAAGATAACTGAGAGAGGCTTGTCCTGAGGCACAGTAATACTGTGTAGCAGAAACCCTCTCTGCACAGAAAGAGGGAGGGTGGGAGGAAACAGCTAGAGTGTTTTGCCTCTTCTCTCTGCTGCTGGAAAATGCATAACCACAACTCCCCATGGGTGCAGCCCTTTGGGAGAGGAAGAGGTATCTTGCTAGAAGAATCCCGTATTTTTTAACTAGATATGCTTTAAGCAAGGCTTAGGGAACACTCAGCTAAAGAGCCAGGAGCTGAACTCCACACTAACACTCCTACCGCCTGCTCCTGCCCAACTAGATGCTAAGGTCTTCTGGGGCAGGAAGCCCAGTGCGTCAGCTGTGGCTCCCTGCCAAAGCAACTGGGAGCTGCGGCCCTTGCCTCTGCAACTGGCACCAGGCACGCTGCAGGGCTTGCCTCTGCAAGCTATCCGAAAGGGACGGGTCCCAGCAGTAGGCTTCGGCTCTGCAGCGAGGAAAAGCATGCAACTCATCGCAAGCAAGCTGGGTCATGGTTTACTGCAAAAAAAACCCAGTGTATTGCTAGGAAGAAATCCCAAGCAAGGTAGGCAGGGGTTGCCCTACTTCTCTTTGGGGTTTCCTGGCCTGAAATAAAGGCGTCTGTGCCGAGAGAAGCTGCATGCATGGGGTAAGCTCAGCAGGTTGCACGCGTGGCATCTCTCACACATGAGGAGACGATCTGCGCAGTACCACTGGGGCACTTCAGCTGCGCTTGTGCAATGGAGTGTCCAGGATTTCCAAATGCTCAAGTGACTGGTCACAGCTGCTGTTTTGCCACAGTTGCTTGATGTCAGCCAGCCAAAGTTCTCAGCTTCAGACAGACAAAATTTCCAAGGGTGAAAAGTGAGCATGTCCAAGAAGGCTGCAGATGCAGGGTAACTGGTCTGCGCTCAGCAGAACTCCTCCAGGGAAAAGGTCAGAGGAACTCTCCCCTGCAGACCACTTGCCAAGGATGGAGCTGTGCATTGCCCTGTTGACCCCTTCCACTTGCCCATGCACATGTGCTGGCAGGCTGTTAGCATTCATGGCTGGTCTGAGCCCTGGTTTGATCAGAAACTTGCCACTAATTCAGCAGCCAGGGCTGTGCATGGAGTAGTAGCTTGTCATTAATTTTGGTGCAGCTTGCTTTTCTGTTGCCATGAGTTTGCAGCCATCCAAACCCAAATGACGTGTGAAGCTGGGAATCCCCTCTCCCCAAAACCTTCTTATCACCCAAATAAAGTCACCTCCCTAAACCACAGGCCACCAGCCTACTTCCAGCTCTTGGCAAGATGCGTGCAGGGACACACTTCAGCCACACAGTAATGTCAGTGCTTGTAGATAGGCACCCATCCATCCTGGCTGCAGCCCTGCCTACAAGGAAACATAGCTTCCACGGTTTGCTTTTGCCGTTTTGATCCCAATGCTCTCCCTATTTCTCCCAGCCCACTACCACCCTGGAGCTACCAGCAGTGGCTGGTCCTGGCTTCTGACAGCCAGCACTCTGGTCACACAGGCTCCTGTGCAGAGTAGGTTTTTCAGCTCACTGAACTCCTGTGTTTTTCTTGATTAGATTCAGCAGCTTGAGAGGGTTAAACGGATGTTCCTAGAAGCTTTGCTGCAGGAGCTGGCAACCTCTATTGGCCACCAGAGACAACTCTGTGGGAAGGTGGTGCTAGAAGTTAGATGAGGAGGGTAGTCCCCAGCAGGCAATTTTGCAACAACATCTTCAGCATCCAGGACATCGTGACAGCTTCCAAGGTTGCTCTTCTCCGTTGGCCTCAGCACGCCTCTCTGGCAGGCACTGCAGTAGCTGCACGCTCTTGCTGAGCACTTACACAATGTGAGATTCAAAGATGTGCTTGAGGCAATCTGAGCTCATGTTTTCCTATATTTATACTGCAAAACAGAGGCCTCGTCCTCAGAGTTGAGCAAACCCATAATTTGTGCTGGGGATGATCAGCCTTGGGCACATGTGGAGCCACTGAGGGAGCTGCTCACATTGCTCACTGCACTGCTATTTATTTGCTAGCCAGGCTATTTCAAGCTGTGGCAGGGGCACTGGGTTACATGAAGAAAACAGCTGGTTGAGCAACAGGCTGAGTTTGACACTTAATATGGCTACCGCAATCACCAACCTAGAGGCCTTTCCAGTCCAGTGTGTTGTCTTCAGCCATGACCAATGCTGGAAATGCTGGGTATAACTTTGCCATTGCTTAGACTCCTAGCAACTGTAGTGCAGACCTGTGCAGGGAGATGCTTCTGCCCATGTCAGTGACTATCTTAACTACCCAGCATCAGGAGAATTAAGGGCAATATAATCCAATCCCTGCTGGAGCTGATGCTGCAGTGCCTACAGAAGTGTAATCTGAAATGCCACAGAAATACAGCAGCTGTTATATCCCAGCTTCATGAAAAAATACTTGTTCTCCAGTAGCATAGCAGAAATCAGCACTTGGACACAGATCTCAGAAGTTATTTAAGACCCTAAATCAGGATTCTGGTAGGCTATGAAGCCTGTATCCAAACCTGCCATCTGGAAAGCCCATGCTCAGCAGCTCCCTACATCCTGCAACGTGTACAACTCACTAGTGGCTTCTCTGTACTTGGCTTGGAAGCCCCCGAGCAGCTGGGGGGCTGTGTGGGTGCATGCCTCACCCAAGGACCCTTTGATGGATATCACATGCACCCTCCTGGGAAGAAGGACTGCTAGATCTTCCCTCCCTCCCAGCTGAGCAACCTAATCCCACATGCCTACATACTCAGCTCCCAACCCTACACCACCACCGTTAAATCCCTGGCATTAGGGAGGGAGACGAGAAAGTATGTCCCCTCTTCTCTCTCTCTCTCCTGCCCAGGGACCAGGACTCATCTTCCATGGAGATGTGCCTGGCTGCCTCTGGGTTGAGGGGCAACAAACTCATTTGTCAGGTGGGTGCCCTAGGTGGAAGTTTATTATGTTCACCTGGGAGACTGTTACCTTTGGCATACTTTAGGAGGAAAAGACAAAGTCTGTGAAGGGGCAGCAATGTTCACACCAAACCTCAGGAAACAGCCAGCCCCAACTGAGTCAAGAGTCCAAGTGCTAAGGCAGGCAGATCTTCAGGCAGAACCTGTGCTCCGTGTTTCCAGTTGACTAGCAGCTTCATTTAGCACAGGGCTGGTTTGTTGGTTTTGGCCCCTCATGCAGAAGCACAACACCAGGACGGGGCTTGCTTCAGCCCCAGCTTTGCTAGTAGAAGAGCTGGTGACCGTGATCTACCTGGCCACAGAAGCACCCATATTGCACAGCTGGCAGAGAGGATTGCATGAGCTTTCCTCTAGTTCAGTTCAGGCAGAACCAGCCAGGGTAGCTTAGATGAGTTCATATTAACCCATATAATTTTGCCCGAAGCAAACACAGGGAACTGCACTCTAATTACTCCACCAGCCACCTGAGAGGGAGCAATCTCCAGTGGGAGGGGTAGGTGAGAGCAGGGAGACTGAAAACCTCTTCCAAGCTGGATCCAGAGAAAGAAAAGGTCCTTGTGGCCCATGCATGCAGGAAATCCCTCCTACAAATCCACCAAATTACCAGAGTGGGCAGCAGCAGCACCCCTTCCTAGCAGCAGGCAAAGAGGCTTTCACTGAGCCCAGAGGAAGGGAGAGGTGAGGTTTGTGCACTTTGAGCAGGGCCTGAAGGCTTATCATGGGAGTAAGCAGGAGAAGCCAGTAGAACTGTCTACAAATGCCTGGGAGCACAGAGCAGGTCAGAGGTAGGAGAGTGCCCTCCTCAAGGGAGAAGCCAAGGCCAGGAGACCAGGGAAATGGATGTTGGACATGCTGAGAGATTGGGCAGCCATGAGAAACTGACAGACAAAATGGCAACTTTCACAACCAAGTGTCTGCCCTATTGAAATAGAGAAAATTAGAAGAGTCCACTGGCTCTCAGTGCTTCACCATAGCAAATGGTGGCATCATTCTCCAGCCTCCACAACCCCTTGGGCCACCATGTGTCAGGGAGGAGAGGAGACGAGCGGCACAGCTGTCCCAGGTGTTGCAGGTGTTGCCTCTGCTCGTGTACAAGGGCTCACCTTGAAAACATGCCTGGCACCAGGGAGATGGGCGCTGAGCTCCAGGGCTGGCTGCCAGCCAGAGGAGCCGGAGCCCTTCAAAGCCTTCAAGGTAGCTGGGGTGACTGAGGTGGGGCACTGGAAAGGATGCCAGCTGCTCAATGGAAATACAATCGGTTAAACCCACTGCTCTCACCTTGGGAAATTCCAGGTTCCTTGCACAAATGAAATGTTCCTTTTGCAAACTTGTTTTAGTGGGGTTCCTGCCTACACCCAGGCTGTATAAACAAAACCAGCGCTGAAAGTAAAAGTATTGGTACCGTGCTATATGCAAGACTCCCTTCACGTCTTGTGTTAATCAACGGCCACCTTCCATTGCCTCAGTAACGTGCTTAGTTAAATCTGATCCCTCTGAACATCTGCAATGTGAGCAGCACGTGCCATCACATGTGTGGATCCTCTGAGAGATGGCTGACATTTCTCAAATCAGTTGCTGACAGATAGGTGTCTTGATGACTCAGCTCTCATGACTTGCTGTCGCTCATCAGGGAGGGTTTTGCCACTTCCACTCTAATTAGCTAAGGCAGCAAGGCACGTGCTTGAGCTAATCTTTCTTCTCTGCTTCATGGATGCTTTATGTCATAGCTGAGGCCAGCGCCCTTCTTTCTTCCATTTCCTTAGAAGGCAGAGAGCTACAGGGTGGATTTACCTGGAAGTCACTGTAACTGGTGATGTACTGCACTGAGCACGGGCACTGCAGAAGAGCTGTGAAAGGAAAGATCCAAACCCTGAAGTGGGAGAGTATCCCATTCTGGAGGAGCAAAAAGCAGATGCCAGTGTAGAATTATCCTGGGGCAGCCAGACAAACCCTGGTTTGGATGGAAACTATATGATGTTACCCACAACATTGGTGAGAACCCAGGAAAACGAATCAGCAGGGTCTAGGCTTGGGGGCAGAAACACAGAAACTTGCAGGAACTCTGAGTGATGGGGGAAGGCAAATGTCAGGCAACTGAAGCAGACCAGGGCAGAGAGATACAGGTGAAGATGTTGCCTGAAATTGCTATCCTCAAAGGAAAATTACCCCTGGATCAAGCTGATGCAATTTCTAGCTGGATGCATTGGATTTTGGTGCAAATGGGTGCGCCGCACTGATGCTTTTTTTGTTAGTATTTTTGCTCAGAAAGTGGAGTGTTTCCTGTAGTAACTTGCAAAGATGATCTACTCTCAGGTTTGGAAGAAAGATGCTTTTCCATGCCCCCTAGGGAGAGTCCTTGACAGGACATGCTGGGGAGAAGGCAGGGCTTTCTGGTGGGCTTGGGAGCAGCTGGGAGGATCATCTTTCTGTCCTCACACTCTTTTCTTCCTTTAGGGGTGCCTGGCTGCTGCAGGAGTAGCGGGGGAGGCTGCTCTCATGGGTCCTGTGGAAGGCTGCAGCGGTGGAGCCATGCCACCGCCGGCTCTGAACCACCCATTTGGCCTGGACTGTGGTTTTCTGGGGAATCACCCAGACCAAAGCAAACACAGTGGCACACCTGACAGGCCTTATTAAAGTATTTCTCACTTCCCTAACACAGGCAGGCAGCGTCCTCCACCACTCTCCGGTTCAAGCTGGGACCAAGCCTTATGCCGTGTTCTGGTTTATGCCAGTGTCCCTAGGGATCTTCTCTCCCACTTTCATAGTGATTCAAGTGGAAAGCACTGTCAGGGCCTGATTTCCACTGAGTGTACAGACTCAGATGGCCACACACTGACTGGAAGGTCAGTGACCATCAGTTGTGTTCCCCATCCTTGTCCCATTCAACACCCCCTGTAGCACTCCACTGCTCCAAAGCACTGCAGAAGCACAAGTTTTGTTCCACCAGCTGAGATGCCTTCCCCTGATCCAAGTATCACCTGGGGTCTCCCCCACTCCTGGTAATCATTTGCCTGGAGGAGGAAACGCTTGAGGACCTTTCCAGCAAGCCTAGAGGACTGGGGCAGAAAACACACCCATCTAAAAGTCAGATTGGTTAGTTAAGAAAAAAGGGTGAAAACCAAGCCTATCAGAACTGAGGGATGGACGTGCTGTAGTCCTTATGTGAAAAAAGGCACATTCCTCCCATTTTTTTCAGCCAGCTTTGCCTTGCAGCTGAACACAGAAAGAGACCAATACGGTGACAGAAAATCTCCCTGGGCACATTTTCCTTCCCTTTTTTTTTTTCCATGTTTTTTTGTTTGTTTGTCTTCTTTTTTTTTTCTTTTTTCTTCTGCTTGGTCATATGCGGCAGCAGCTGCTTTAAGAGGAAAGCATTGCTCTGGCCTCACTCAGCAGCCACTGGTTCAGCTTACTCAGCTTCTCCTCGGGGATTTCTAGAGGAAGGTAATCGGCGCTGTAGCTGAAGCAGCTTCCCTTCAGCAGCCAGTAAATAATCCCTGACCTCCTGAAGAGGAGCAAATGCACTTCCCCAGTGTGAACTATTTCACACAGTCCAAGGCAATGCCTAGTCCCCGTCCTGCTCGTAGCAGAGGGAGGAAAACCAAGACTTGTGCTCCAATGTCTTCAGAGCCCTTTATTCTCCAGACTCTGTAGCTTGAGGGTTTTGAAGGGATCTTCCTCTTTGTGCAAAATATATTTTTACTGAAGTTAAAAACTCTGTTAGTGCTGGTTGTACAGCACCTCTTCTCCTCCATTTGCACACCAAGACTGTTTTCCCTTGCTCCTTATCTGCTTAAAATTTGGAAAATTTTGGCCAAAAAAAAGTTAGAAACTTTGTGGTTTTTAAAAACTGTCTGTGCCTGGAGGCACTATCTATTCTTCTGGCAAAATGGTTGAGGATAAAAGAAAGATCCCTCCCCTCAGAAGGATCTCCCAGGGAGATGAGCCTGCAGAGACCGTCATGAATGGAGCAGCCCTGAGCACTCCCCCCAGCTCAGGTGCTGGCATGCTCTCTCCTTTTCTTGTTCAGAGGACACTGTGTGGTTGTGTAATGACAAAACCACTGCATTTTAGGAAGAAGAAAAGAGGAAGGAAACTGTGCAAGGCAGGGGTTTCCCAGACTGTGATACTGTCTTTATACATGGTACTTTTGAATGGAGGAGAAGTCTGGGAACACGGCAACCCCAAGGGGTTTTTTGATACCTTTACTTCTCCTCACTAAGCCAGTAACTGAGATCCCAGTTAAAGCTGTGGCAGTTTCCCCACTCCAGGCAGCCCATAGTAATCACCTGGCAGGCCCATGCAAACAGGCTGGACTCTGTAAGCTGTGAAACACACACAAAGCACACAACCAACCTCCTGCCTCATTTACTTGTGGACCTGCTGACAGTACAAAAAGCTGCTGACAGGGCTAGGACTGACGCGTGACCCTGGGAAAGGTGGGAATGACCCATGAGCTCCATCCACACCCGCGTCCTGCTAGGCTGCAGCTACACCCCAGCAGGAAGCATTGCACTCACCAATCCTTTCCAGCACCTCCTGTCCCTTCCACTGTGCTGCAGGGCAGCTGGGATCATTGCATGCCCTCCGTCCCATGGGGGAGTGGGAGGTAGGGTGCATACATGCCTGGGCACACATAAGCTGCACCATCCCCACACAGCCTGCAGCACCTCTCCACTCACGCCCTCTGACTCTAATTTGTCATTTAATTTGGTCCTAGTGGGCCATTTTACAAAGCTTGTTGAAGAGGCCAGCCCCCAAATTTAAGCACTCATCTTAGATGTAGGAGCTAACCCACCAGGGAATGTTGCTGTGAAGCCATTATCTGCACTGTAGTCTTTCAAGCACAAGTAGGTTTGACCTACAGACCCTAGGTGGAAAGATGTCACTGCCCATCTGACCACAACAGATAAAAGCATAGACCAGACTGCTCTGGTCTTAGCAGATGAAAACTCACTATTCACTGTTTGTAAAAAAAAAAAAAAAGAAGAAGAAGAAGAAGAAGAAAAAAAGCCACACTGCCCCAGCTGCAAAGGCCATGATACCTCTCTGCATTGAGCAGATACCACTGGGCTCAGCTGTAGGAGATTCAAAGGCACTAGCAGAGAAAATCTTCAGAGGGGGAAAGGACTTTGAAGAGGCCATGTGCATTCATAGAGATTTCTATTTTATTTACAGGATCTGCAATCAAGTTTGGTCCTAGGCTTGTTGAGTATTTGGCCATATTGCTGTGGTGCAATTACTGAGCGTGGGAATTCCCTCCAGGGTGGAGTCCTGTGCTGTAGGTGTGGTACCAACAAAAACAAGGCCAGGTTTTCACTGCTGCTTTCAGGGTGGGCCTTAGAGTGGTTGGGTGTGGGGAAAATTGCCTTGAAATTTTTCTGCTGTTTACAGTTCAGTAGAAGAGTAATTAACTGCTAAGTGTATGGAAGTTGGAGGGGACAGGACTACAATAAGCACCAATTTGACAAATTTCAAACTATCCTTATTCTGGTACTGTATAACTTACTTCCTGCAGAACTCGTCATTTTTGCCTCCAAAAAAGAACACTGATGCATTCTCTTGGATCAAAAAGTATGCCTGTGACCTGGGTGTAAGAGGTTTTAAAGACATCTGGAAACAAGAGCAGTTCATAGAAATTGGTTGGTTTGCATGAGATCACTCTCTAAATATGTTTAAAATGTTCGGAATAATCATAACTTATCATTAGGAAAAAGAAAGAAAGAAGGGTGGCAGTACTTCTCACAGTTAACAGTGGCAGAGCGCTCCTCCAAAGCCACCTGAGGTGTAACACTGTGGCTGTACAGGAGCTCGCTAACTACCGTGTCCTGCAGAGCCGCCTGCGGCAGGGTTAGCAGGAGGCACACAGAGCCTGGTGGAGCTATCATTGCTATCATTGGCAAGACTGCACCACACAAGGATATTTTTAATCAAAATTTTAAGCACAGATCCAGCTGAAACAAGCCAAGCAGGTTCTGCTGCAACTATATTTAATCAGTGTTCTGAATCCTCTCCCACAGCCTATGGCACAAGGCTCACAGGAGCATGGTTGTGCTTGGCCTGGCCTCCTCTCTGGCTCAGCTATCCTCACATGACCCTGCTTACTGAGGACAGTGCTCTTTTCTTTCCCAGCTCTAAAAGTCAATGGATGTGCAAAACCAAGTGCCCACATACCGTTCACTGTTCTTGCAAATACTCAACTTGTGTAAAATGTGTGTAAAACACCTTTCAGCATAGGCATACTTTAAGATTTCTGCTTTACTTTCTTCCTTTGTTTTCAATAGACCTTCTGAAGGCAAATCAGAGGCAGAACTTTATAGGAGAGCAGGCAACAAGATCCTAGCCAGCACAGCTAATCTGTTTCAGCAGCTCCACAGTATTTGTCAAGTGCAGAGGGAGGGAGCTTGAGTCTTTCACCAACAGGAATGATTCCAGGCAGTAACTGCAGCTCTTGAATCCAGCCCTTACAACCACCCGTTTTATGCAAAACTGAAAGACATGCATAAAGAGTTTCACACTCTTTGTAGGACTATGAATGAGGCGGTACCTGCAGAGAGGACTGAAGTACCATCTGGAGGATAGTGATTTTACTGCTGGAGAGTGCCATGAGCTAGCAATGTGTGTGAAGTTGGCAGAGAGCAATTGTTTATTCTCCTAGGTAACAATCCATCACAAAACAGTTTAAAAGACCAACACAATATAACTGTGGCAACCCACAGTATGCGGCACAACCAAATTGAAGGGTGTGCTTTTTGCATTCTGACAGGATGATAAGACACCAGCCTGGGCTAAACTGGGTCCTACCCTCCCTGTTTCCACAAGATCTTATCGTCTCCCTTTTACAAGCACTGGAGCTCATGGCAACTGTGTGGTGAGCCAGTGAGCTGAGCCAGACAAAAGTTAATCCTGCAGTGAAGAAGGAACAAGTACTGGCCCAGATGGACTCCCTGAAGGGTCAGCTAGCAATCACATGGATGCCATTGCTGGCACAAGGAATTCTGCAGGACCACACAACGACTGAAGGCGGCTGTTTCCGACTTAGATCTGGTAAAGATGCTGTGGACGTGTGCCCTTGCCTGTTCACACCAAGAACCAAATGTCACGAGCCTGAGCCTAAAAGCTGAAACAAGCCCCTTTGCCCACTCTCTCTTGCGGCACACCTTGGTCCTGACAGCCCTTTTGAAAGCTCCATACTCCTGGCAGAGCTGGATTACAGCATGTATCTATCCACACTCGCTGATTGTCATTACAAAGCACAAGTGTTCATGGATTGTGATGGCGTTTGTTTTGACTTGCTACCAAAGTGGGAAAGTATCACATACTCATTATCTGCATTTGAAATGAGGGCTGTAACGTCATTTTGCAAATATGTGCTTCATCAACAGAAGCAGTTTTTCCAATCATCCTCTTGCTGAATGCATTGCATGTGCTTTCATTTGTCAATAGGTCTAGTATCAGAGAGCAGAAAAATCCATTTAATCCTCTTTTTCTCCATTAATAACTAAATCCATCTCTTAAAACTGAAGGGGAAGGACCTTTGCTACTTCATTCCTGTAACACAGACCACTTGTAATGCTACTTATCACTAATTCTTTTTGTTATCTTCCTTTTCTGGACAACCTTATGCCCTTCACACCATCAAACCCATCACTTGGATGCCAGGACATTCACAGAATTGCAGAATGGTAGAGGTTGGAAGGCACCTCTGGAGATCATCTCACCCAACCCTCCTGCCAAAGCAGGTTCACCCAGAGCAGGTTGCACAGGAACGTGTTCAGGTAGGTTTTGAAAGTCTCCAAGTTTCTCCTTATGTTTAAGTGAAATTTCTTGTGTTGTGCCTGTTGCCCCTTGTCCTGTCACCAGGCACCTCTGAAAAGAGTCTGGCCCCATCCTCTTGACACCCACCCTTTAGATACTGATAAGCATTGATCAGATCCCCTCTCAGTCTTCTCTTCTCCAGGGTAAACAGACCCAGGTCTCTCAGCCTTTCTGCAACATCTGGATTGCTTTTTTTTCCTCCTCTAGGCTTATTTTGCAGCCCAGCTCTGTAACTCTTGCCTTTGAATTTGTGGACCATTACTGCAATTCAGGCAGATGTCCCCTGCTGAACTACCTACGCAAGAGCTCAGGTCTGTTTCCTCAGCTGGAGTGAGAAAGGTGTAGGTGTCAGTGCAAGTACTCAAAGTAGGAAAAAAAGTTAAAAATACTTCCTGGCGAGTACCCGAGAGATATAACTATTTTTGCACTTACGAAGCTAATTTTACACTATTTTATACTTTATTTACTTGGTTTGTTACTAGGTAAGAGAGGTTAGTAGTGGAAACTTCTCCTGGAGATACGAACAGGGAATATCATCACCTAATCTTCTAACAAGTATTCAACAAACATTCCATGTTCGGAGGCAGAGCAACTGGGATCTACAGGCTGAAAAATTTACCGGAGACTGAGGGTTCAGGCAGCTTGCCACTACCTCCTGGCATGTCAGGCAGCCTGCCTGGTCACCACTGCAAATCTTCCTTCCCCTCCTGTCCCTTTTACTAACAGCCTCAACAGCAGCTCTCTTACAGGCACATCCTGTTACCTTCGCGGGCAGTGAGTAACTCAGCTAACCTGGTAGCCTATTTTCAAGGTTCACCACATCCTTAGGTGAGAATTTATTATTATTTTTTTCCTGTTAGCCCAGCGTTTCCAAATACTGCAAACTGAAACTAGGGTAATATTCAATGCAAATACATTTCTTCATAACACCCTAAAGGTATTTACAGCTACAAGTGGCTTAAGGGACACATGGAAAAGGGAAAGAAAGAAACACTGCCCATCCCACTTATGCTAAAACCCATCCAAGGCAGCCGTCTCTTTTGGCAGCCAACTTGCTGCAGGTTTTCTTGACACCTTGTTGGAAGTTCTGTCTTCCTGAACACCCTAAAGCTGCACTGCCCAGAGAGACCTCCTGCCTGGCTATGCCAGCCTAAAGTTAGATTCCAGAAAGGAGGCTTTGAGGGGTTTAGAGAACTGAGACCCCACTATCCCTAAGGAAAATATTTGCTTGCAAGGGAGGAATTTTGACTGCAGCTCCTACCAAATGCACCACTAGCGTAACTGGACCCTGCTTATGGATCCTGTCCTGCACTGCCCCCTGTGCTGGTACTACTATTGCAGGACCAGGATGACAGTAAACCCGTGTTCCATCTGAATTAACTTTACTTCTCTGGATGGCTTTTTAAATTCAATTTCACTTTTTTAAAACATAGACTTGTTTCCAAATCAGGTTCCCGAGGTAGCCCTGGAAATTGCTGGGCTACACAACAGTTTTAGGAGCAGAGGAACCAGGGACGAGCTGCTGTAATAGCACTGCCCCCAGAGAAACCTTCAGACTGGAAGGAAGTAGTCTTGATGCTGCTCAAATGAAGGCTCATGTCACCTGCTGACAGAGGCAAATACCACCTTGGTGGGCCAGGTGTCATCTTATAGGTTTAAGTCAAAGAGATAGCGAGCTATGGAAACTCCTGTTCCTTTGGCGATGCAGACTGTGGTTTCCACAGCAGCTTAAACCAAAGGCAGTACAATCCCATTTCCCTCTTCCCTCCTTTACACCAGTACCACAGCCAATCTGATCCTCTGGTGAGCTGATTCAGGTCACTAATCTGACAGAGAACTGAACCAAACAAAACAATGTTTGTCATCAGTTTAGTGAACAGAACAGCTCATTAAAGATGTAAATGAGACGCAGTGCTGGCTGAAGGAAGAGGGTGGACATAGCTGGGATCAAAATGGGGAGTGTGAATGTACCTGCAAACATCACAGCAACATCAGATATCACTGAAAGGCATCCCTATTCCTGATAGTGCAATCCCAGTCCATGCACATTCATGCCATGCTTCTCCATCCAGAACTACCAAGCTTGACTAACTTGAGACAGCATTGCTTTCTACTCTAAAGAACTCCATAAAGGACTAAATACTTTACGTTCACAACTCTCTGTGCCACTGAGCATCACAGGAGGCAGTTTTCTGGGACAGAAAACAAATAGATCCAATTTGCTGGCAAAGCAAATTACAGCAGGGTTGTGTGTCCTAATCTGCCCTGCATGCTACACCACTAAAGCCTTAGCTAGGAAACGTGATTCTAGAGGCTTGTGGTTCAATGTGTAGATCAGCTAAGCCACCGCAAGTTGCACAGCAAGGCCACACAGTGCATCTGCTCTACCAGCAAGCTCAGCTACAGCTGACAGTTCTACAAAGGACCAGGAGAAAAAGACTAACCCAAAAAATGGAAGCACACTTCTTCATAGATGACTCAATTCTGCCAAATGCAGTTAGCTGGATTTTGGTTTAGTGATGTGCTGGGTCAATCTATGGACCAGGTTTACAGTCAAGTACACTATGGTTCCCGTATTTAACACTGCAGCACAGAATTCTCTTGACACAGGTAACAAAAGCTTGGTGAAGAGCAGCAAATACTGCTGATAACTGAGGTTTTTGACAGCCATTTAAGAAATGCAAGTTTATTTGTACAGACATAGTAAAAAGCACAGGAGAAAGTTGTGTGGGTTTGTTGTTGTTGTTGTTTTATTAAATGTGAGAATCACGATAAACAAACAAGATCCAGACACTGTTTTAAGCAGCTTTGCATGAGCATGTGATGATCCTTGTTTTAGTTTGGGCATGAGAGTTCATTGTTCCAATGGATCCTGAACTACAGGATGTCTTGCATTGTTTCCAAATAGTTTGGGTTACAGCAAAACAAGAGAACAGAACAAATTGTTACTAGCAAGAACTGGCTGGAACAAGCTACGACAATTTAAGAACTTCCCATCTGAAAAAAAAAAAAAAGTCACTGGTTACAAAATAAAAGGCAATGCCCCTACAGTTGTTACCCTGGTAGTGCAGGGTTTTTTCCTAGAAGAAAACATGAATACTGCCACAGATATGCTTCACAAAACTTGATCCTGTGAGCCAGCAAGGCTGCTGTTTTGCAGAACTCAAAATAGCAGGCTTTGCTTCTGTGTCAGAGAAGAAAAAAAAAAAAGGAACGTTGTTTGGTTTTTTTTTCTTCAGATACCAGCAAGCTACAGATCTAGTTCTTTCATGTAACTTCCAACCATGTGCACTGAACAAAAATATTTATTTGGTACACCTGGACATTGGCTTAATAAGAAACAGGACAGAGAAGACAGAGAAGAATGCAGCACATTATCCCATGTCATTAAAATTGCTATAACGTATCTACATGTACGCGCTCCACCTGAACCTAAAAGGAGGTCGTAGTGAG
>VZZY01008778.1:14692-63988 GCA_013400335.1 Eurystomus gularis | reverse complement strand
TGGACATCAGCCATTGAAGAAGAAATCTTGATCCATGTGATCCCTCAGGTTTCTATGAACTTGATGATTATGGAATGGAATCCCTTGTTGGTCAGTTTAGGGTCACTGGTCCTGACCACTCCTCCCTGCAGGTGCAGTCTTTCACTTTCTGCACCCCACGGTGTGGTACACAAGACTTAGCAGTGACCTTGGTCTCCACAGGAGCAAGTATAAGCAAGAACCATTCTGCAAACCAACCCTTGGTAGTAACTACAAACTTCAAGCATTATCCCTTTCTAGAAGCACAAATTGTCTGCAAAAATATGCTGTTAACTTCAGAAAGTGGAATCACTTAGAAGAGACTGAGACTAGAAGTAAAATTACTGAACAGAATTAATTTTGTTCTAGCACAAACCAAGGAAAGAAAATCATAGGAGATTGCTCCTGATAACTGCTAATTATAAGCATTCCTAATGCCTTGTCATGTACAAATTACAGGTCAATCCTTAATTCTAGACCTTATTCCATGTTCTCTCTATATGTAATAGTGGCACATTTGTACTGTTACAGGAAAGGTTTTTGTCAGCACTTCTATTATAAACCTCTTACCAGTCCTTGTCATAAAAATGTGCTGTAGGATAAAAATTGGCATGGAAAGTCACAGCCTGTTAAAACTACAGTAAGCATGCTGCAAATCTAAAATCACAGAAAGGCTGAGGTTGGAAGGGACCTGTAGAGATCATCTGGTCCAACCTTCTTGCTCAAAGCAGGGCCCAACAGCAACAGATTGCTCAGAGCTGTGCCCAATCGAAACTTGAGTAACTCTATTCATGGAGAATCCAAAACCTGTCCAGGGAACTTCTTCCAGTGTTTGATTACCCTCACAGTAAAAACGGCCGTTCTTATGTGCATGCAGGTTATGTTTTATTACATTATTCATTGTATATTTTGTACCATATTTAAGAAAATAAGTTTTAAGTCAGGAAGAATTAATGTTATTGCTAGCTTGCCATGATCTAACTACCTGAAAATGCAACTGTCATTCATTACTGAGGTGCCTCTGTATTTGATATAGGCTTAATTTATGACCACATGCTCACTTACATTGGACCCCTGCCATTCTCAGTGCTAAATCTGACATGGCCTGAAATTCAACGGAATTTTCATTTTCAAGCTGAAAGACATGCCCCTCATGTTTGTTAAAACACTGTGTGAACTTCTAAGTGCCTAAAGGTGATAATTTCTCTCATTAATCCAGCTGTAAGGAAAGAAAAAAAGAGCAGAAGAATGTGATTTCCTTTAATCGCCTTGATGTAAACAATGGAAAAATTTTACTGAAATTTAAAAACTAATAAACATGACCAATCACTCATCATAAGAGATTTCAAAAGGTAAAGTTATACTAAAATAAAACCAGGAACATATAAATGAATATTAGCATTTAAGAAACCTTTACTGCAAGGTAAAATACATCAGTTTTTATATAATACTATAATACTGCTTCAGTTTTTTGAGAAAGGAAAAAAAAAAACAATAAACACAGGTCAACACCAATTGGAAGTATCGTCCCATTCTAGTAAATCCTATACTATCTGTTCATACAATTTTTTTTCACAGGCTGAATGAAAATTGTTAGCTTACAGAGAATCAGCTGCAGAAACAGGAGGTTAAACGGAAACAGGGATTACACGAAAGACCCGCCCCAATCCAGGTAGCCATGCCCCACTCTCATGAGTGAAAGGGAAACATGCAACATGGCACCATGACTCCATTCCCTCAGGTTCACCAGCTCGGCCCCTCAGAGGAGGCCCTGTCCTGTCTAGCTGCAGAACTGCACTGGTAGGACCAGGGTAGATGGCTGTATGGCATGATATGTAGCTGTGGTTTTCCACCATCCTACTGTGTGAATGTGTCTTATGGGTCTTAAGGCAAACTGGCTTTTGTGATGAGAAAATCAAAGTATCACACGTTTTTCCAAGACAATGAGTCACTGGCAGAAATGCATCAAAAAAACATTCTATCTTTCCTTGCTGCAGCCTTGACTCATGCGCAGCTCTGAACCTTTTTTTTCTTCTATTTATCTGCAGCCTCTCCCAAGAGTGCAAATAGATCAGAGGGAAGAATGCACTGCTACTCATATTACTCAGACAAAAAAAAATACTCTTAACGCTGGTTTAAGTACATTATCTGAAAATGTACAAGTGATAGTCAACTCTTTAATTTCCATGTTGCTTTAACACAATTTTGTTTCAATCATTTTCTAAATTTGCAAAGTTCTCAACTTGTTTTTGCCAGTCCACCATAGAGAAGTTATTACAAGTGACAAACTTTCAAGTCTTACATGTAATTGTAGAATCAGCCAAGCATTACTTTTACCTGCTTGTTCTATCTCTTCAATCTCCTTTCTAAGTCTTCCATTATCTCAAGCTGATGCTTACAAATCTTTCGTACAGTTTTGCCTTCATCTGTGGGAAGACTGACTTCCTTTGATCCCTCTAGTTTTCACTGGGCAATGCTCAGTTATTGATCATCACTGACTTTTAAAATTTTTAATGATAGGGATATTCACTTTTTTTTTTGTCACATCGGTACATCAACTCTCTACTGTGATAGAAGGCAGGTAACAAGTTAACTCTGACAACGGAGTAGACATGCTCCTGCGTATTTGAACGAAAGCTCTACTCAGGACCTATTTGAAAATGGGGTTATTTATGGCATTCCTTGATTCTCTTACTACTCATACATTTCTTGGAGTCCACAAAGACAATACAAAAACTTACGTATGACACGATTAATCATACTGGTATCCTGGGCTGGTATAACCTCTGCAATTCATACTCTCAACAATTACCTTGGAAAAAACAGATGCCAGCTTTATTGATTTCATACAGGACTTAAGGCACTAGCAAAGTATCAGGTATGAAACTGCTCTTTGTTCTTCTAGACTCTCTCATCCACAGAAGAGACAGAGCCTTCCTCCCAAACACAAAAGGCGACAGGTTTGTATTCTGTGTCTGCAAATCCAGTGCTGCCACAGAGCACTTAATACAGACTTACTTGGTTGCTTTGTTAAAAGACTGATTCCACTCACATACACACAGAAAGAAAGAAAATCCATATTGAGAGAAGGCTCTAATTAACAGAACTCTCTTCAGCACGGATGAGTACCAAGAGATGAAAAGGCTCAGATTACCTACTTCATGCTGATAAAGTACAGAAATGAAACCCTGATCAGCTTTGGAAAGGCATTCCAATGCATTTAGGTAAACCATTAACAAACGGACATTTCATAATTGACATCAAAATAAGAATTATGACTTGTGTTTTTGTACTTGTGTCTGATGGTCTTTCACAAGATCAATATACTTCCCCCCCCCATTTATCCAGGCTGGTAAGGATAATATGTATTCTGTAGCATCCTTAGCACTGTATCAAAATCAAGTTCTTTCACAGCCTTCTGCCACAAAGTCAGTGTTGAAAGCATTGGGATATTTGTGACTCTGCTCCCCACTTCCCCAAAACTAATCATCAGTCTCCAAAAAGAGATAACATTTTTCATTTTAGAATTGGATATAGGTTTTCTTCTTGTAAATGCACATGCTGAAATCAACTTGACATCCCTACTTTCCTTCCCAAATTTCAGTCTCATCAGCCCCTGAACCCAACACTTCCAAATACATATGCAAAGACCCAGCAAGGAAACAACGGAGAACATTTCAATTTAAGGAGTCTGGACTGTTAATATCTCTCCCAACTTTGGGGTCCCCAGCTTGCTGGAGTACAGCACCCTGCTAAGGTATGCACGTCAGGAAACTCAACTACTAAAGCATTTCACCCTGTCACACGCTTTTATTTTAAACAATACATATCAGCTTTTCTTTTTTATTAGGTGAGGTGGGGTTAAAAACTACCTTGGCTGGTCTCAGTCAGTGTCTGAATTCCATTATCATCACAGACTTACCTCTTTCTTATTCAGGCTTTAGGGACAATAGAGGATTTTAGAGATATGTTCAATTACAAACATGAATCTTAAATATTGGTTCATCGTGTTTCATACTTCTTGTTCTTTATTAGAACTGTAAGAAATTTAATGATTGTTTTCATATGTTTGCTTAGAATTAAGCTAAAGGGTTCTCATTATAACCAACATTCAGAATAACCTCCTTTCCAAACTGTCCTTGGCTTTTTGGTTTGTCAGTGTGAAACAGTTGCCTGTCTTGTGCAGGCAGTTGAATTTGTTGTAGATTTCGTCAAGCACATTCAACAAATACACTCTGAAAACCTTAAATGGTTCCTACAAACAGATTTGTTCACTGTGTTTCTTACTTGGATCTGATAAAGGAAAACATATCTGTAATGTTGACTATGTTGATAGAAGCTTTTTTAAAGGTAAAGCAGTTGTTCCAAGAATGGGGAGGCTTTACTGCAGTGTAACTTTGGGTATGTACACACTACCTGGGACAAGCTTTTTCTCTGTTTCCAGTGTCTGGTTGCTGAGACACTTGCAGACTTGGTCAGAAAGTGATGCATGTAACTCCAGAGCCTGGGCGTGCAAACACAGACTGCCCTCGTGTCTCCAGCACAAATTCCCCCAAAAGTTCAATGTAACGTTTTCAGTTCCTTATTGCCACATCAACATATCTGGATGAGAAAATCTGATCCCAGTTAGATTACCTTTACTTTTTGTTCCACATCCTCCTTTATCAGTTTCTCTCTAGGCCCTCCTCTGTTTTGGGTACTTTTGAAGCAAACATCCCAGTCACTTCTACTTGCAGTCTTTTGCAATGCAATGCATTCTCAGAAAGCACAAAACAGATTCCTTTGGTATGAAACAAAACTGGAAGACTGCCACTATGGTACTTCAACCACTAATCAGTGTGTGATCCATAGGACCAGACAGAGCTTTTCTGAACTGCATATAGCACGGGCCATGGGACCTCAACACTTAACCACTCTGCTTTACAGCTCTGCTCTTGCTGCACCACACCACCTAAAATGAGGGCAGAGACTTGCAGAGTCCCCTCAGCACTTGACTCCCTTGAGCAGTCTCAGCCTCACCTTTTCAAAAGCCCCAATCCACCACTTTATCACTACACAAAATGCTGCCCAAGGACCATGCTGTCATTTATTTCAATTTCATTTTAGTTCAAGTACTTTTGTGTGTGTGTGGTGGTTTTACATCTAAATTAAATATACCTCAATGTTTAATTTTGATGATGGTCAAACATTAACATTAGGACAATAAAAAATTGGCTGAAGCTACTTATTAGGAAATGCAACAAGGAATAGGTGTGATTTGTTGGGGTTTTGTTTGTTTGTTTGTTTTTACGAACTCCAGTTTGCACAAGATGCAAAGTTAGTTTTCAAGCTTCTTATAACTCTGGTGAGTTTTTCTTACTAGTCTGCTCATCTAGCCACTCTGCTGATCTTAAATGAGAGCCTTGTATGCCCCCAGTTTACCTCTGTAGCTGTAAGTCTTCAGGGTATTTGTGGTTGGTTTCAATCAGCTTTGAATTCCAGTTATCTACAGACAAACACATCTCTCCATCCAGCCCCAGGTTGTTCACCATCTCCCATACAAACAGGAACATGAGTAACAATTCACAAACTATGGAAAGTGATCTGTCATATATAGAGTTGAGCTATGAAAACAGTCTGGAGATACAGAGATCTTGAAGATCTCTCTCAAAGTCTCCCCCCAGAATCTTCAGGTCTCGGTTTTGTCTACAATTCTGTCTGCTCTTTTGGTACTTTGGGCTTCTGTTTCTGCCTCTGCTTCCCCACAGCTGTGCACCATCTGCCCTGTTCCAGCGCCCCCTGCAAATCCCTTCCCAACTAGAAGCACAGAGACTGCAAAACCTGCACTGAACCGCCCCACAGCCAAGGTGGTCTTTTCAGCCTGGAGTCTAACATTTGACAGAAATATTAAATTATAACAGTTAATAGTTCAATGAGACAAAGTCCAAATGGGGCAAATTCAGCCCTCTCAGGCCTTACAGTGACTCTGCAAACCGTATGACAGCTAGTGCTAACACTTAGCAAACGTCTTCCAAGCACTGTGGAAAGAATATACTTTCATTGATATGCTGTTCTGATGGATTTGTGGAATGAAAGGCGCTGCATAGCTGCATTCCTGAGACAAGTTTTATACCTCATTAATGCAGTACATAAGCTGTACAATTATACATCCATATGTCACTGCCAAATTTATATACTTTTACATACTGTTAGATTAAGATGGTTTCATTTCATTGCTCTGCAAATGGACTTTTGAAAGTGTATTTCACTCGAATTTTTGTATAGCACTGACAAGCAAAGCACAGGAAAGACATGGGGATCCTCGTGTAAACACAGCACCTATAATGCTCTGAAATGGAAAACATGGCATTGACAAACACTGAATTTTAATACTCTTCCAATACAGGGACCTTTTCAAAGTGTAGGCTGCAGCCCAGAGTCCCCTTCCCCCATGAAGAGGCACCACTTAAGAACCAATTCCACTGGATTATGCTACCATGCACTGCAATGTCTCTTGATCTGACCCACTTCTTCAAATATGATGGGGTTTTGTTTACATGGAAGACATCTGACCCAAAGCAGCAGGAGGATTACAGTGCTGTCTAATTAGAATAACTTTTCAATTTATAGTGAATAAGGAATGCACACTATTTGACAGTGCTGCCTAGTAGGCTGGGCAATGAACCAGCTGATCTGGATTCTGTCCCTTAAGGAACATTAAAAAAAAAAACAAAAAAAAACCCAACACACAAAAAAACCCCAACAGAAAACCCCACAGACTTTAGCTGATACTAGGTATCTAGGTCTCCATCACATAGGTTGTTTATAGGCCTTGGCTTGTCATTTCTATCCCTCCACAAAGAGACTGATTTCTTGCACACACTTTCATATCAAGAGACTTGAGATTTAGCTACAGAAAGGCAGAATGCTCCATGTTTGAGAGGCAGTTAGTGTAAGACAACTACAGCCGTAATGCAGGACCACGGCACTACAGTAAGCACTCCCTGCTTAGTTATTAGTGTACTATAAGAACTTAAACACAGGATCTCCCATCTAGAGAGACAGGCTCACTGCTAGACAGTATACTGAGATGATCCCTGAGAGCTCTTAGGCACTCATAAGGTCCATCTTCTCAACAGGGGCCAAGTAACAGGGATTGCCGGTGCTTCTGATGCTATCACTGCCCTTCCACACTACCACCCAAGCAAATCCAGAGGTGCAGTCCATTACCTTTACCAAGCCAAGACAGAGAGCTACAAATTTCAAAGGCAACATTGCCTTTCCCTTGTCCTTCTTCCCCAGCAATGCAATCTTGGGTGTGGCTTAAGGGGGCCCCTAAAATTGACCCATTTACAAAGTTTGTATAGTCCTGACAAAACCAAAGCCATAGGTTTTTGTGTGGCACAGTTTCAGGAAACCATGCAGGATCATACAATCCTGTAACAATTAGAAAAACTACATATAGGGTGCAAGGGAAAAGAGCCAGGGATAGGAAACATACTGGGTAATTAAAGGCGGGGGGGAGGGTGGGGGTGGGAGGAGCAGTAAGTAGTAGTCAAGAAAGCTTAAAGGAATTATTAAGAATATCCTGGGCAGTTTCTTTCCAATAGGTGACTGCAGAACGTCTCTGCAATTGTTCTCGCTTGTTTTAAGAATAGAGATGCATTTATTGCATGTAGCTTGTTCTTACAGCAAAGACAGATGGAAGCATGTAGGGCTGTTACTTAATACAGCTGCTTACACATGAAGCTGCATTATGAGAAAAGCTGCATGAAAAGGATCAAAATGATGAAATGCATCTGGCTTAGCACACAGCAGTAAACATAAGCAAATATATTATGGCAGTTCAATTACTGATAAGATAGTAGAGCCTATTCAAGACTTAATATTTAATTATCTTTAGACTACATCAGTTGTTAAGCTGTCAGCAGCATATGTAGAGGGTACATAGGTGGACATCTGCTACAGACTAAGAATGCCATACACCAGCAGAGCTGTTTGCCACAAATATACAGAAAGAAATTCAGGAGTTCATACTACAGCCACATCTTCCACATAAAACATAGTTACAACAGAGATACATAGCTTGGATCACCCTGCTGTTGGTATGAGGCAGAAGGACAAACTGCACTGCCTGGGGGCTCACTGGAGGTGAGCAGTGAATCCCAGGGTAAGGGAGACAAAAGAGCACTCTTTAAACTGTCTGCACTGAACCATCCAGGAATCCAGCTGAAACTAAATTTACGTACCTCTCTTACATGCAAAACAGTGTTGTAATAGATATTAACGTTGCAAAGTCAAGTCCAGTTAAGCTTAATTCTCCTTCTTTGAACTGATGCACCATGATATCTTGCATGCATAATTATGAATGTATTCTTTTTTTCTGCCCCAGGAACATCATCGAATGGAAAACTCTCACAAACAGCAGTCCTAAGTACTCCTCTCACCTCAGCCACTGCTATCTCAAGCACCCACTGCCCACACCAGCCCTTACTGGCCCTTGCTCGATTAAACTCATATGTACTCCCTTGCCTACAGTCTTCCTCCAGCAATTCCATGTCACTCCGCTCCTCACCTCACCACTCGTTATTTCAGCTTCCAGCATTCTTTGCCCAGCCGAAGTATCTGCCTTGAGCTTCAGTCCCTGCTGCATTCAGTCTTTGGCGGCTATCCTACCTCAGAGCCACAGCAGAACCACTACAGCCGTTCACTTGCCCACTCTAAGTCAGGATGCCTTACTGGTATCACCAAGCAGCTGCTGGTTTGAACGTATCCCTGAGCTAGGGCAGGTCCAGGAAAAGCATTATCTATCTCTACCAAAGCAGAGGCAAATAAAAACAAAGTCAGTAACACCACTAGCTTTAGCCGGATTCAAAAACAAAGTCAGTAACATGACTAGCTTTAGCTTGATTCTTACAAGAAGAACAAAGCAGACCTATGTCCAGCAACAGAGCGACCCTCTACACAAAATATCTAGTCTAAAATACAGCAGTGAGACCTTTTCAGCCAACAATTAAGAATGTAGTTTACTTCCAAGAAAAAGCTCAATTATTTCTGCTGACAAAGTCTCAAATTCATCCCATAGCAGCAGCCAAGCATACTTCTGCTTGACAAAGCTCACATCAGCAGAAAAAAATCTAACAAAATGGACATACAAGGTAACCTTTAATCTAGGAAGCACAACCAGCTACGCCTGCATCGTATCTTACAGGCTTGCATTTCTGTTGCCCTGAACTACAGTAAAGCACAGCACAGCTAAGTGCATCACTTTTTAATGATCTTTGAAAAGTTAGAGGACAGTGAATTTCATCCTGTCTGAAACATAGGTATAAAACGGTGAGGAATGTGAACAACTGCACTGGATTGAGAACACCTTCTTGCACTCCATAACATTTGCAGAACTCTTCACACTCTTCCAATAAGCATAAAGGAACAGTGATGCTGCACCATTACTGTTCCTTTGCATTTGTGAGACAAATTTATCAGCAATCCCAGAAGCAGTGACATGATACATGATACAAGAGAGCTGAAAATGTAGGTTTTGTGTTCGTACGTTGTACGCAGTTGGAGTACAGAATTATCAAAATCTGGTGTGGTCAGTGATCCTTTTGCCATTGCAAGTCAGTGTATTTTAACCATATTTGAGGCCACTAAGTGCACTGGGGAGATTTATAGCAATTGATAATGGAAAAGGTGACTTTGTAATTTTGCTGGAAGAAGCTGAAACTTTTTGTTCCTTCTTGTCAGGTCTCCAGAGCTGTTAGGATTTTGTACTGTAAATAAGCCTTAAAGATTTGTTTAAAGTAAAACTGGATTTGCCTAAGCAATTGGGGTTTTTTGGGGTTTTGTTTGTTTTCAAATACAAATAATGTCTTTGTACTTCTGTTCTACAAGGTCATACAGCAGTGATTTAGGGTTGGGTTTTTTCTTCTTTGGGGTTTTTGTTTTGCTTTTTAACATAATAGCTTCTACCTTTTTTAATTAGGTCTAATCTTTTGGTGTGGGTTGAGGATGCAAATACTAAAATGCAAAGTCAAATACAAGTTATTTTCACAAGCACTAATGTAAAAATTGTCTATTTTCCCATTTTCTAGACAATATTTACCATCTTTGACAGCCTTATTGCTGAACAGATTGCCGCATATTTCAGCATTATCTTTTAACAACTTGACAGATCCACCTATTTTCTTGTGATTATTTTATCCCAAGTTGGAAGCCTAATAGTTCCTTTTTGACACATTGAATCACCAGATTTGTAGCATGCCCTAGAGTCCTGAGATTTATGGTTAATATTTTGATGATGCTTTAGAGAGCATATTTGGATTTCCAGTACTGTTGCTTTGTTTGGTCTGATCTGCTCAGAAATACAGCTGGCAGCCTCAGAATATATATAATTTTGAGGTTACTATCAGCAGAAGCACAAGTCAGGCAGTCATCTGAAAGACTTGAGTTGAAGATCAGAAGGTCACTCGGGAACCACTGACTACTGCAGCAGCAAGGAGTGCATGCTTTCTTAGACATCTTTCTTTCTTGGACAAGTTAACTCTGGACATTCAGTAAATGCCAGCAATTTCTACTGACAGTCATTTAAATGCACAGCATAGGAGCATGGGATGGATAGCTAAAAACGCACACAGATACAGTACAATAGAAGAGGGAATAGGCAGTTCCACACAATAAGTTCTGCTGTAGATGTATGCAAAGGACATAAAGCAAATTGCTTTAATAGCAATTACCCTTTCAGAGAAGTGCATCATACACAATTTTGCCACCAGATCCAGAGAGTAAAAGGAGTCTCCACATTGTTCCTTCATTCACATCAGCTTTCTGTGTCTTTGGATTATAAGTGGTAATTCTCCTAATTATTTCCAACTAGATACCTAGGGTTATTACAGAAATGATTTTGCACCCAGTGAAGCACACCAGAAGCTTTATTTATTTTCATAATGATTGCATATTCATATGAAGGAAGACTGGAAGGGACCTCCTGGGTCATCAAATGCAACTCCCTGCTATCACAGGCAACCACATCATATAACCTCTTCATAAATGAGCAATCTCCATCTTAAGCAATTTGGTTTCTTGTCCCCACTACTCTAATTGGAAAGTTTCTTCAGAACCTTACTGCTCTGGTGTTTGGCAACTCATTACCAAATTAAATTTATTCATGGAAAGTTTATTCCAGTTCTGGTGCTAATGTTGCCTTTTAACTCAAATAACATTTCTATCTTACATTTGATGCATTTATAAAGAGAAACCACAACCTTTCCCATTCTACCATTGTTGTAGCTTATAAAGCATGGTATATATCCACACAAATGCTTGTGGACTGAACTAGCCTCAATGATTTACATAGACTCTTTTTTAAGCCCTGAGGAAACTGTATCACATTAGAGCACCCAGCTTCAGGCTTTTTCAGAGTAAGACTTCTTAATCTATTGGTGTTGTGCTAGCCATACCAATTTACGCTACTTGACAATGCAAGAAAAGTAACCCCATGTCTAACAAATGTCTAAGGGCAGGCAGATGAGCACTATGGAGTCAGCTGAAGCCTACAGATGCCTAAAATAGTGAGTGGAAACTGGTTATCACTACAAGATGTTAAGTAGAAGGTATATTTCTGCAGGTCTCTCATCATGCAAGCAGGCATGAGAGAGGTTTTTGTTAGCCTAACACATTCATAATTAGGGAAATACCTAGTCAGGGCATGTATAAGGAAGGGGAACACTTACTACTGAGACCCCAAGGCCACATTTGCCTCTCTGGGAGAGGAGGCAGAGGATGGAGACACAATGCAGAAGAAGGGCCAGGAGGCTCCCAGTCACTGTGTGCTCTCCTGCCTCTTGCTGCACTCAATGCTCACCAAAACTGACATGGGACAAAAGGCAGCTGTATCAGTCCTAAGACACGAGCTCCAAGAGGAGGAAGTATGAATTGTGCTATGCCAGGGCATCCAGCCTGCACTCTGCAGAAAATCCGAGCATTTTACAAGAACTCTGAATGCTTGTGTGCATTTTCCATGTGCATCTGTACCTCAACACAACCGTGGGGTTGGAGTTAAGAAAAATAGTTTTGAAATGGTGAAGTTACAATAGAGCCCCAGAGTTACACTGACATCAGATCCAAAAGTTTCTTCTAGAATCTCTCACTGGGATAACAGCAAGGAAATTGTAGTTTGTGATTTGATGGTACCATGTTAAAAAAAACAAAAAGTCTTTACTAAGGATAGGTTGTTTTACCTCCTTTTCTGTACTGTAGCATAGGAGATGACTTGAACCTACCTGTATAAACACATGTACACAAATTAACACTTTCTGCCAATTTTGCCAACAAATACATACCTAAGTGTATAGATAAGTACTATAAGCAAAAGTAGGCTCCTCTAGGAACGAGGAATGGAAAGACATAATTCAGAATGCCTACAGAAGGGTGGCTACTTATCTCTAGTTTGTCCAGTTCTGCCTTTTTTTTAGGTCAGCATAGCTGTATGATGTATAGATGTTGCAGATGAAGATATTTCAGATACTATGCAGCATTTGACTCTCAAAGATACTTGATGAGGATTGGGAAGTCACAGACCTAAAACTCCCGTGTCCTAAAAGGCGTAGAAGATTTCTTTGCACTTAAAACAAAAAAAAAAAGGAGAAAACTGCATAGTGGAGTCCTGGAAACCTTCAGAAGAGGGAAGATTCATTTACATACAAAACCACTGACAGATATGTTTGTTTATTACTTAGCAAATATTGATTGGCTTAGAAGGGAATTTTGAAGTATTCCCTACAACTAAATTAGAACATAAGAGATTCTGATTACAAATTCTGTAATGTAAAATGAACTATTAAATCATTTGAGCAACAAGCTCTGAAATCTAGAAGAGAAAGATGAATGATTCAAGAGAATGTTTTTGATCAATAAGGTAGAAGTAAAACACATTACTAAATATGAGATCTGGCAGACAGAGAATAAGAAACCTTAATAAACCTGTTTGTGTCAACTGATAATCTGGTAGACTTGAATCAAGATTATGATAATTTAAACAGCAGACAGTTGGAAGAGGAAAGCAAGTTTGAATTAGCAGATGAGGTATGTGCACAGAGTGAATTTAATGGAGAAGATTAGGAATACTTATTGTGAAATAACCTGATATGAGCTCTACAGATTGCTTAATAAAAATGTGTTAACAATAACATCAGAAATGAAAGAAAAGCACCTGTAAAAAGCTGATAGGTTTGAACTGGGCACAGGCACTGTGGTAAGATTATAGGTTCTCTTAATATAAAGATAAGACAATGTTATCAGAAACTGGATTCAAAGAACAAAATTAAAGAGCGAGAAGAAAGAATCTCTGATAGCAGGGTTAGCTTCTGCCAAGATAAGTGGTATTTTTCCACATAAATCAGTACTTTTGCATATGTAGAAAAGGATATGGAGCAGCAACAAGAGGAAGAAATATCTCCCCAGTTCCTGCCTTCAGCCTATAAGACCCCAGAGTTGGAGAGGTGAATGGCTGGTAGTGCTTGGTGTAGGGCTCACTGGAAGCGGCACAGCTGCAGTACTTGTGTGGCTCCACTGCTCTACAACTCAGCTGCAAATTGCCTGGTAGGAGCAATTTGTGACTCTGGATAAATCTCATTTTTGGGTCCAAATATTTGTAGTGTATCCTAAATGCTCTACGAATCAGCTGTGCTTGAGAGTAGCTTGCATATATAAGAAATAGTGTTCTATGGGTTGAATAACTATAGTTTATAACCAAAAACTTGTCATTTCAGGGAATGATAGTTGTCGTCAGTAGATATCTTGAGCACTTAAAAAGAATATCTCCCAGTTTTTTCCTGAGGCATCTTCAGGAGCACAAGGAGATTATGTGTATATTGGTGCTTCTGCCATTCTACTATCTATCTTGTGTGTACCTGAACCATGCATATGGTCTGAGCTGCTAGATTACGATTTGTCTTTTTATATTTGTTGGGAGGTTTCCCTGGGGAATACTATCTCTACAGTTACTGTTAACTCCAGGTTACAATCTCGGTAAACACATCCTGCTATAATTATGTTTAGACTGGTGCTTTAAAACTAGTCATTTAATTAAATCCCCATTTGGAGCCTGAAGCAAGGAGCTGAACATCTTACTGCACACGAATGTCTGAGAGAACAGATTTGAAAGGTCCAAATGGATTTCTTCTAATAACAAAAAAGAACAACAACAATAAAACCTTCAAAAGGTGCTTTTCCAAACATAAAGTGTCAGCCCCTAAGTTAAGGATGCAATTCATTTTTAAGGACTCCTCATTACACATAAATGTCCTAAACCTCTAAGCATTCAGTCCATTCTATCTTCAAAGGCCTCAGAAGGGAGAGAGGGACAACATTTATTAACTTCATAGTTTGGCCTTAATAAATCTAGATTCTAGGAAGGAAGATTTGATGATTTACAAAAGATGCCTTTTTCACTCTCAATGAGATCAATTTATCTAGAATAGACAAACTAATTCACAGGGCACAGAAATAAAAAGTTATCACATGAAGCTATTAAGGAGAGTTTACATCAGAGCTTTGATGGTAAATCTAATCCACAGCAGAAAGCACAGTTTTTAAAAACTATACAAGTGCTGTTTAGTCCTATCAGTCCTACTGCTGAATATGGCTACGAGAGAACCTCCATTTAATCCATGTTAATCCATAAATTGTCTTCATAATCACCACTTATCTAAAAGGTGACCAGAATTTTTGGGACTATTGAAAGATGTATAAAGCAACAAAACCAACAATTACATATGCTTTGAATTTGCAAAGTTCAGCCTCAGAACAGTTTTATGAAAAGCAATAACTTCATGACCAAGAAAGGGCTTGAATTTCTTTGCATGGATTACTTGTAACCTGGAAAGTTTCTGACTGGGGCAGTGTGTGTTCTTAGTGTGTTCTCTTGCAAGGATTGGCAAATGCATGGTCAAAACATCAGCTTGAGTCTCCCACCCAGGCAGCTCAAGTCCACTCCAGCCTCGCTAGACTGCAATTCTCACATCATCTCTTTCATCCTTTTCTTATGTGTCTCCCATCTCCCTTGCTTTTGCCTAGCCTTATGTCAAGGAGGACAGGAAGAGTATCTCAGGTTTTGCTTTAAGGTTCAGCCTAATCCAAACCACTAGCACCAGGGCAAATATGCTGGTAGAGCTCAGCTCAGTCCCTGCAGCCCTGGAGTAGTGCTTGCGAGACAGCTGCAGAGTCCTCAGAACATTTGTCAGACAATTTTAATACGCCTTATGCATTGTATAGTTTTGCCAAAGCTGGGAAAACTTTCACATAAATAACAGCAAGACTATTTCCTGCATTCCCCCCCAAATTTTAATCTCTTCTCATAGGAAGACACCACAGTTTATTAATGAAACATCTGCAAATATTTTTAACCAGGATAAAAATGAGTGCCATTCACTCTTTGGAATAGCTGAATCTCTTTCATTGAAAACTTAATACACCTTCTTTTTGGTTGTCAAACACACAGGAAAGGGGCACAGTTGGAGTTAATTTCTTCAAAAGCTCAGTTATTTTTTTTTTTATATAAAGTTTGGAAGAAGTATTCTCCAAGATCTATTTGGAACTCTGGTGTTCAGTATTAAACAGAAGCAAAAAAAAGAAAAAAAAAAAGATTCTTACTAACTGAATAAGAAGATACTTTCTATGTGACATTAGAACAATGTACTAGCATAGGGCTTTATCACTGCAGTAATGAGTAAGGAAAATGAAATATATTTAACTCCACGATCATTAAAGATTTAAGATTATTGCAATAATTTTCTGCTTCTCCTTAGCTTTATTGAGCTTAGTCAAACTGATATATTGCTATGTACTTCATTCACTCCTGCTGATGGATGATATGAAGTATGTAGACAATGCTGATGTCCAACTAAAAAGAGGAATTATAGAAAAGAGAAGATAAGCAATTGTAAATGATGAAGTGCTGATTAATAGATTAGCCCCCCCCCCCATCAAATCCAAGCCCATATTTTAAACTACTAACAGTATTGCAACAGAATGAACAAGTGTTTCTGGAATCCAGAAATGTTGAGGAGCTGACCTTTTTGAAAATTAATCCTTAACAGCTTCTTTCACAATTTATTTCTTTCTCATGGGTTTGGACAAAATCAGTAACTGTGTGACCTGAGCTCCGTGTTTTCTAGCTGTGAGCATATAAAGTACTCTCTGGCCTAAAGGTTTGATACTCTCGCCTTAATTTTCAAATAAGCACTTCAGGCAGTATTGCTGACTTTAGTAACATTCATTAAGTGTGGGTTCAGAAAGGAGGTGACATAATGGAGCTACTTACCTTAAGTCATTGAATCAATGTGTCTCACATCAGCAGTAACAACAACTGAAAGTTGCTATTAACCTGTGGCTTTGGCGCAATGAGATGGTACATCTGCAGCTCCAGTTTGGCTTAAGAAAGAGAGGAGGAAGAGAATGTTTTAAAGAATCGTGGTAGCTCCCGGAGGATGAAACTCACTGAAGGACTGATGAAATTCTACAAAACACACCAACCAGCAAGAATCCCTGGATGAAGAATTAAGACCTGCAGAGTTTGCCTCCTGACAAAAGGGGAGTTTCTTCATCCTCACTACCAAAATCAGAGAGGTAACTTAGGGATGAAGCACAGTGATAAGCTGCAATTTTCCAGGTTCACTTGGCACCCCAACATCTGCCTAGAGGTACTATAGGGTTCCACAGCCTATGGAACAGAATAGAAAAATCCCTCATCCTATTTATGCTATAAACAGTGCAGAATTCATTTCCAGTCCCCTCCACACTCTTGCTGTATGAATGCCATTTAGAATTTCTCTCAAAAGGAAAGAAATCAAAACTCCAACAAACATGCCAGGTTGGAGTACTACAGAACAAGGGACAGGAGACAGATGTGTTATCTGCTGTTTCCATCAAGATGAGAGGATGTTGTGTTGATTATAAAACCTGTATAAGGTTCTGCCTTTCAGAGTGATTAAGTCTATTTTTGAAAAAATAGTTTATGATTTCTGGATAGGTATTGTGCTGCCCTATGCTGTAGCCATTAGTGATGAGCTACTCTTTTAATGCAAAGAATAGAGTTCTTTAAGACCATTAGAAAAATACTTCTAGTTTAGCTAGTCATGTGAAAGTCTTGTAACTATGTATGTTTCTGTGAACAATTTATCCTGCACAAACTAAACCATAAGAGCCAAATAATCAGCTGGTATAAGCAACCCAAATTCCCTTGACTTCAGTTACAACACATTTTCTGTTTTCTATTTTCTTGCTCAGCATTTGCTCCCAGTAGAATTATTACATTCAGTTAACTTTAAAATAGAGCTAGCTTTTGGATATTCCTGTAAGTATACACATAAAGAGACAGACAATTGAAAAAACCAAACTAAACCTGGATACTGAGCACAGAGCATAAGAAAATGTATTTTTTCTGGAAAGTCCTTTAGTAACTAGAAGTCCAACTACAAATGCATGGAATGTGGTACAGATGGGAGTTACATCACTTGATTTGCACTGTTGCAGATGCCTCAAATATTACAAGTGGACGAACAACTTCCAACGAATGGACATACGGACAGAGTGAAGCAACACATCCTCAGTCATTCAAAACAAGATAATTTTAGCAAAACCCATGATCAAGACTAATTCAGAAATGAATACTGCTTGCAGGACAGCGTTGAAGTACCTTGATAGGAGAATTGCCTATTTTCAACTACTACTGCAATGACAGTAAGTATTGCTCTCTCATTTCCACCTGTTCTTCAAGCATGTGAATTTATGCAAGTTCAGATGCCATCTGTGACAAACTCCACTTCAACTTTCCATGCACACACCCTTTTAAAATCTAACATTAAATTCTAAATGGAAAATAATCCTTCATCATCAGTTTTCCAGGCACAGACTTTTATTTTGCTCTACTACACACAAAAATTCAAGCACAGAGGAATACTTTTCAGATATATGTGAATTCCACCAACTGCATTAGAACCTTTTAAAAAATATATTGGCCTACATTAGACCATCTATTTGCTTTCTAGTATAATAAATGACGTCACTACGTAAATTAACCAATTTTTCATTTGCATTTTAATTATTGCAAAGTCATAACACCGTGCCACACTACATTATGGTTTGTCATACAGCGTGTTACCTATGTGACAGAGCAACCATCCCTCGGTGAAAATGTGAAGCCATTCACATTTGTTACATAAGGCTTCTTCTAAGCAGGTTACATCCAAGAGAATAGCATTTGTTCTGAAGGAAAGGGATAAACGTAAGACTGTCCTGTTGGTCACTGACAGGTCAGATTAATTGCCCACATGTCCATGGAAAGACTCAGAGAAAGAGGTGGTACTAGCTGGCAATCAGGCATTATGACTTTCCAGCATGTGGTCCCAGCTCTGGCTCCCTAATGTGCCACTGTACGTGACTATTTGACAGGTGTTGCTTCGTGCCTATCTGCAAGGCTGGATTTATCATCCTCATCAATCCAATACTGGGATAGAGTACCTGATTCTCCATTCCTAGTATCCAGGACATGCTCAGTGGGTGTGCTGAGGCTGCAGAAAAATCGCTGAAGGGCAAAAACCATTCTTTCTACTTACTGTAAGAAATGGATCCACACCAACTGGAGCTAAGAAGTGTTCTGTGAGAAGTCTCCTGATATAGTTCTATTCCAGTTTTAGACCACGAAGGAATACGCAAGATGAATTTGGGATTACATGAAATGTAGTTGTAATACTGTGCACTCCAAAGAAACTCTAGGTGTATAGCTATATGCTCTCATAATGAACAACGGACACCACTCAAAGGGTGAAAAGGATATTTTAAAATTCAGCAAATGCTTGGTTATTTATTTATGTTTTCAAAGGTCAGTTATATTGAGTGAGATCACTAATATCCAACCAACTCTCCTTCAGTTATGCTTAGAAAGGGCATATGGGGTAGGGAAGACAGTAGGCAGACTGGGTCCAAAGACCCAGGATGAGAGACCACTATAATACATACACTTTCAAAGCCCTTATATGGGGACAATAAGCCTAGTACAGCTCATTTCTGTTATTTAACTGGTGTGAGCTGGTGCTGACCTTTAACTCTGAGAGTATTATTATAGTAACAAAAATCCCAGCACTTCCTTGCCACCCTCAAAGTGCATAAGAGATTATATAGTCCTCTGCAGCCCAGGTCTATGGTATCCCAAAGGGATCTTCCCTGAACCATGCACCCTGGGTATATGTCTGAAAAACCAGACAGTGCCCAGGATGGATCCAGAGCCATCTCCTACAAGCCAATGTTACATCTGCTTCAAACTGGTTTCAAATACCCATGCAGCGGTTGGTTGGGTATAGCCTCATTCTCATTAATAATTATTATGAGGCTGAGCAGAACTGGCATTGTAATCACAAGTGAGCTTAATCAGTCACACGTGCTAAATACCCAAGAATAAAAAGCCTGTGAGCATGAGCAAGGATAAATTAACATTCCCAATTTGCTAGCACTCCAACATTTTCAAGTGAAAACTAATTTTCTCCATAGACAGTAAACCACAAGTACATTTATTTGTTCTAATTTACCAGACACATTCATTTTGGCACCATTAAAGCAACAATGTCAAGTTTCCATCTCATCTTTAAGCTATATGCAAAGGTTTTGGCAGAAAAACAATCCACTATTTAATGAACACACAAAAAAGCTGTTAAGTATAACAAAGCCTAACTTCTGAAAAATGTGCAAAATGTGTAACCTTTACAAGTCCCCACAGTACAGTCTCACACAAGGTCATCAGGTCTTATTCAGAGCAAGGATAACGCAGTGAGGATCAGAGAGGGTGCACAAGCCTGGCTACCCAAACATAGGAGGATCAGGTGCTCTTTGTCACTGGAAGTGTCCTCACTGTACAGCAAGATGTTAAGAAAGGATCACCTGCTCCCCATTCCCTTTCAAGAATTCTAGCATTAAATTTCAAAAGAAGAAATCTAGGTCAACAAAAAACATTTTCTAGAGAAAAAGACAGATGCACAGCAAACACTGAAGCAACACGAAGAGTTTCTTGCTGTTGAAATTCAGTCCAGTTCCTCAGGCTAGTACAAAATCTGTCCTGCTTCAGTCTCATATAGGATTTGGTATTTTTTTTAAAAAAGCTCTATGTTGTTCTACATGTGAAAGTAAATGGCATCCTTGAAGACTGCTGCACAAGGACAGATGAAAGTCTGAACTTCTGAAGCCTAGATTCACAAGTCTCCAACAAAGTAATTCCAGGCTTTCAAATTCTCTAAATCCCTATCGTTAGCCTCTGAAAACTTCTGCTGGTGATATTTTTAAATATTATCAAAAACTATATTACCAATGAAAAATATATGATTGATTTAGAAGATACATATATACAAAAGAAAATGTGACATTAGTTTAGTTTTGTTTTTAAGGGTAGCCAATGACATCAAGTAGAGTACATGAAAACATGTTTAGTAAAGTAGATGGGAAATAAATACTGTTGAGAATGTCTCTAGTTTCCTCAAGACAAGCTGCCAGGATATTCAATGTTCTGGGATAAGAGTCATAAAAGATCAGGTTTTAATTTAATTTGCTTTTGAAATAGATGTCTGGAAATCTTAAGCCAATACTTAGCCTACAGAAAATATTCGTGATAGTTTATAATCAAATATATATATATACACACACACGTATATATATAATCCCCCTCCTCGCTATAATGCTGCCCAAAAATGCTATTAACTGTACTGCTTATACTGTAAGGCAAAAAGCAGCATAGCAAATACTTCTCATGAAAATGTAATTGCTCACAGAGATTTAAAAGCAAACAAAAGAATCCCACATATAACCCACACCACCTTTAGAACTGCAGCACTAAAAACACAACCTCAAGATGCAAGGAAGGCCTTAATTTTACCAAATATCCTGAAAACAAGACTTCACTTTATTTTAAAAAAGACAAAATCTAAATAAACCTCAGATTCCATGCTCAGTCACTAAGAGTCAAGGGGACTTCAGCTAAATTGAGTTTTGAGTGAGCAAATTAAACACATTTGGAAAAGATTTCAATCAAATCATATGCTCACATATACAATACATTACAAACCATGTCCACAAGCATCTGAAAATGGCTTATACTAAAGCCAAGGCTATTACTTGAGGCCCTGGGTAAAGTTTAAATTTCACCAATTTAAAACCCCATGTACCAGAGTCTACTGGTCAGTACCTCTGTGGTTATATGAAGTATTTGCTGTATATTGACAGAGTGAGTGCTAAGCACTACCATAGTGATTCATTTCTTAATGTTATGGGGAATGTTTTATACTCACTTTGCATTTTAAAACTGGACTTGAAATCAGCTACATACAGTAAATGTGATGAAAACAAGAACAAGTAATGCACAAAGCTATCAAGAGCTAATCTAAAGGCTGCTCCCAGCACACCAAACTGCTTTCTTGGACACAAGCATACTCCACGATTAATCACAAACGATGGCATTACGTCTTCCTGTATGGAAGTCCCATCTGCACCCCCGCAGGACTCCCCTTCTCTGCAGAAGTCCACAGAGCATCTTAAAGGCAAGTTCAGGAGACAAATGGGATGTATTTCAACACAACATGAACAACCAAACACGTAACATATTAATACAGAATCTTGTAGCTTCCTCTAGGCACAGGCATCACATTATACTACCACTAAAGAAACTCTTTAGCACTTGTACATGAAAATATCTGGACACCTTCACCTAGTCCATGCCTTCTCTACCCAGCCTGTTTTCACACTGCTGGCAAGGCACAGCCTGTGGCTCTTGAGTCCAGAACAGGGGATCTATTTGTAGGAGGCTGCAATGGTCCCTCAAACAAGAAAAAATTTGTTTTGTCACTCTTAGAAAACTTAAAGAATCCCATTATTTGATTTCCAAAGTGCCCAGTCTTTAGTTGGCAAGCCTTTCCTATCAAAGACATGTCTTTATTAGACTCAGAGTACTACAGAGTAATTTTTTTGTATGTTTTAAACCCAGGGAAATTCTGCTATAAGCAGATAAACTGTAGTTACATCAAACAGCATTCTTCAAGTAATTGCAGCTGATTTAATACAAACAGCCAAAAATTTTAAGAATCGTTTCACTTAAAGGAATTAGTGATGGAATTACATATTTCCTCAGGCACATAGAAATCCTGTTCCTTGACCGTAGTTGACAGTTGAAGAACAAGAGACTGCATCCTAATTCTCACCACTGAACTGTCCTTCTTTCCATGTCTGAATCTTCTGAAGTCACCAGACTCACACGAAAATCAGCTGGCAGGGAGAACCTTGCAGGAATTAGTTTCCTTTTTGCTTGATTTGTTGTCAAATCAAGCTTATTTTCCTTTTTCCAGTTTACTACATGGTATTGCTTGATAAAAAAGGAGATTAACACAAAGCCTAATACATTCTTCATAGGAATAAGGCTGATAATTTGCAAAGCTAAGATTAATTGTAATGTCAGTCTAGTAGCTCCTACAGTCTTTTACTAGACTAGATGGTGACGATATTGAAAATAGTTTATTGAGAATTTTGAGCTAATAGGTGAGCGATTAAGCAGATGTCAGTGATATTAAAACTGTTTCTGTACAATGAAGTGCTCAGATCAAACACTGTGGATTTACTTGTGCAATTTCAGTGAGAGCTCTCCAATACTGACATGCTAGAGAGTAAGAGGCGTCTTTTTCCCCTTCTATCACCCACTGCAGTCAATCTTAGATAAGCAAGGGCCATCCATACACATCAGCTCTTCCTGTAAAAGCACAGCAGGTATCACTGAGATGAGTGGCAGATACATTTCTCAGATCACATGTTTTAACGAGAGGCAAATGAGTGCCCACAGCTGCTCCTTTGCTTTGCACACTAAACAATCTTGAAAGGGCAGGAGTGGGGCTTTCTCCTCTGCCCCCAGTCACTGAACAGCAAAGAAAGACAGTGGGGATTTATACTAGCATCTGATTGTCTCCTACATGATGCTTGAGAGGGCTGACAGTCACAGCACAGAAAATCTGCAGGAGCCTTCTGTCCTTACTGCTTTAGTTTTTGTCTCTCAGTTGTTTTGCAAAGGTGCCTGGAAGTTGGTACCTGCAAATCAGCTGCCTGAGTCCTCTGCAAGTGTTTCTAAAATGAGATCTATCAATCTTTTCACAAATATTTCTTGTAATAAATCTTTCAGCAGTGAAAGTAAAATAAATGGTATCTATAACAGCAAACATTCACAGAGGTCTGAAGCAATCTCACATCATTTATTTCTGGAAATGCATTTTAAATGTAAGGAAGAAATGAAAAATTTTAGTCTGACATTAATTACTATTTTTATGTCAATAAAAGTTTCACAGTACCTTTCTCTATTAAGCCAGTAATTATTGTTGAAAAGTGCTGCAATTACATCAAGTATGTCATTATACCAGGTCTCCCAAGAGAGGCTGGGACAGAATTGAGACCTGAGAACAAACTTCAGTTTGTGTCTCTAGTGGCACTGCTGGCAGGGCTCCTGCCCTGCCACTTTGGCTGTGATGAGGATGGAGGCGAGTGATGGGGATGTGTGAACGAGATGGCACAAATTAAGTATTATCTACAGTATGAAAGTGTCTCATTGAAGGGCCTGTGCTATACGTGGAAACAGTGGTTCCCTCTGCTTTGCTATTATATTAACCTGGTCTACTGTCCCACTCCGATGCAGAAAGTAATATTCCTGGTTCTGACCTGTAGATGAAACAAAAATGTACAGTATGACAGGAAAATTGGTCATATATCCACAAATCTTATTTCTAACTCATAAATCAATGATTTATAATGTTTTCTTGCTTCCTTTAAGTTTGCCATCACTGTCCACCTTTAATACTGAATGCAGTTCTTGTTTCTCACATCTCTGAAAGATATCTCAGTAGCAGATGTCACTGAGTAGATAACATTAATCAAAAGTACAGAATGACATGAAGAAAGAGATTAATTAGTAGGATTTCCTAGTTTGGAAAATAGATGATTGAAGAAAAGTCACAAACAGCATGGAGAAGAGGGACAGAGGTAAAAGTTCCCATTAAAGCAAAGAAAGCAGCTTAAAATATATATATATGCATACACATAATGAAAATATACACATCCACACTGTAGAACTTACTGCTACAACAAACAGAATTGCTCAGTGTGATTGTCCTTGTCTTTTTACATTACAGCCCTGCAAAACCATTGTATAGTCGTTTTATGATATTTTATGATATCGCAATAGTACAACTTTAACAGTTTATAAATGAAACAAAATGGGAACAATTTTATTTATTTCCCCGTAATTGTTTACTGCTGAAACCTTGGAAGTTTTCTTTAGTGAAGAATTAAACCGGGTAGATTTGAGTAAACTTATTTGATTCAGAGAGTATGTTACTAAATATACTTAAAGTAAAAATTGACTGCCTGATAACTTTTTGCTTTAATGAACAAGTATTTTCAAAATAGATGTTAGAACTAAGTTTGTAATCAGCTTTAGAAAATTTATGGAACCCATGGCTGCCAATTTGGAGGAGAACACTCATCTCCTTGGGTAATTGCACATTGGTGCCATCCTCAACAGAAATAAATCAAGGTCTTAGACTATCTTGCATGGTACTGAAAACAAACTGCAACTGGAAAAGAGCAGTAAGAATCCAATAGTGACTCCTATGTTAAGAAATCCCAGTAAATAGAAAAACTCTTCAAAATGATCAATTCCATTAAAAGCTTTAATAAGATTACCAAATTTAATTACTTTTCTCTGCTGCATTAATTTATAAAGGATGGGTCCTCAATCTGAACATTTAATAGTTTCCAGAAATAGTGAATCCCATTTGAAAAGAAGGAGAATGATTTTAATTTTTTTTTTTTAATTGAAATAATCTAGCATCACTATAAGCCCTTTAGGCAAGATTTCTAGGAGTACTATGGTGCCTAAAAAGGCTGATATTTCCTAGGTGTCTATTTTAATTGTCATACGCTCAAAGACATTTGAAATGTTCACCCTCTGTACGTTAACCACATAAAGATTGAACAAGATTATATTTAGGCTGTTTCAGTTTTATAAATGTGATTTTACAAATTATACCACTAGAAAAGATAAGTAGAAGTAATTTTTAATACACAGCAAGATGCATTTCTAACTAGATTAAGCAGCTGTTAACATTATTTTTCTGCACAGCAAGAGCAAATGTCTACAATAACTAGACCTTAAAGGAAGAGGCAATCCCATTTGGTGCATATTATATGCATTTCATTTTATTCCCCAATCGCATTCAGGAGGAAATACAAAAGAACCAGATAAGGAAATTAATTTGCAGCAGTACTTCAGACATGCACATCTGCAAAAGCATAAGAATGTTAAAGACATTAGAAATAAGTCTTTCAGAAACAAGAACAGAAGGGTAATACTCAACTCCAACATTCAACTCCAGTGCCAACTTCATCCCATCTAGGAAAGGCAGGTAGGTACCAAAAAAACCCAAACAAACATAAACCTGCCAACCAATGACAACAAAAACCACTAGCTGTGTGTGACAGGGAATATGAAGATAAGCATTTATAGAAGAAGTTGAAAGTCTGCCACTGAAGCAGAAAACTATGTATGTTTTAGGAATTTTTCCATACCCCCTATGCTGAGTTTTCCAGCAAGACATCATCATTTTCCTGAAATGCTGAGTGTAAAATTAAACAGCAGCTGTTCTCAGAAATCCATAAAACAACAAGGATGAAACATTAGCCAAAGTGAAGTTGAGCTATAACAGCAAAATATGTGAAAGAAACATTGAGGAAGCTACTAACAGCAGCAACTGGGATGATTCCACCAAGCTATAAGTAAGAAAACAACCATAATAAAAAAATTCAGGCAACAAGATTTGATAGTAATGAAATATGTTAGGCAACACATGAAACACCCAAAGGATGTAGTGAGTGAGCCTGTTTCTACAGAGTTAGAGTTTACTTTCTGTAACACTAATAGGGTTACAATTCTCTATGGTGGTGGAAACAATCTGTAAACAGGAATTCACCTCTTACTAAATGATGCAAGACTATCCCCTTCACACTCTGCCGTCCGTGTGCCTGTTTTCAGGGGACAGCTGAGGTCCCACAAAGCGTGATCACCACTCTTTACTCGGCTGCATTGACTACCACATTCTGCAGGACAGGGCAGTGCCCCGGGCATCCCCCAGGACTGCACCGATGGGCATGTAGACTTCCAGGCAGTTTCTCCACTACAGCACCTTGGGCAACTGTACTAATTGCCTTAACACCTTCTAAAAACCACCTCTAGCAAACAGATGGCTTTGGTCATAAAACTATGTATGAGAATCACAGATCAGAGCTTTCACCTTGCCAAAATTATTTCTCTTGGCAAGGTATACTGGAAGGGCACTTGCGCAGTGGTAATTTCAGAAGCTTAACTAAAAACAACTATTAAGAGTTTCAAACACCTAATTAACAATGATACTGAAGATATGGTCCTGCATAATGAGATTCAGCCAGCTTCAGATCATGGCTGGAAATTTGTTGTTTCATAAGTACAGTATAGGCTAGTTTGAGTATAATAGTTAATTATACAGTTGAACTTAATTAAATTGCTTTGTTTGTAGTACAAAGATCTGTGCATTTGTGTAGGTCCAAGCTTTCTTCCCACAATCACTGTTCCTTTAACCAGTGTCCCAGGATGAGTAGTATTTGCAATATTCCAACCCAGAACACAGTAATCCAGAATCAGTTTTATAGAACAGTAAATCCTGCTCCAAGACATTAAGGTACATCTGTCCAGCTGAAATCCTCTTACAGCAAGACATTCATTATTGTAAGGAGAGGGTGCTTAGCAGAAACAAGATCAAGGCCTGGTGATCTTACAGTACAAGTACACAAGTATACAATGCACAGATGAAACGTGGTAAGAAGCTAACATAAAATATGTTCTCTGATTTGCAACTTTAAAAACAGTTGCTATATGGTAGTTAGACAGAACTCTTCTTTTAAAACTGGACCAGAAAAACATCTCCCCCAAACAGAAAATCCTTAAGCAACCCAAAGAAATTCTTTAATGGATGATTACTTTAATTAGGTTAAACAACTACTAGAAACAGAAATATAGTAATCTTTCTGCAACCAAGAACTGTCTAAAGTTACTTTAGTTTTAGCAACAAGAAGACTATTTCTTAAAGAAACCCTCATATAGTTTACTGCCATCCACGCACTGGAGTCTGCAGAGACCAGTAAGCAGGTCCACCCCTCCTTCCCTCATCTCTCACCATGGCATTAGCAGCCAGATCCTGAGGTCTCATTATTTTGAAGTCTTCATTATTTTAAAACCTATGCCATCAAACCCAGGCTCCAAAATATTATGAAACATAAATAATCAAAGCTAAATGTCAGCTGTCAACATAACAAACACTGCATGAGGCTCATTTACTGGAGAATGGAATTGAAAAGTTGATTCATAAGCTACCTTTTCACTTCCATAACCGCAAACCAGCACATCACAACAAGGACCACACTGAAGCCTGCCATGAGATGGAGAGTAAGAAACAAGGGCAATAGTGGACTGCTCATGCCAGTCTGGCAGCTCCCTCTCCCCAGGAGCATTACTGGAACCAGTGCCAGGTGGAATTGCCAACAACAGCTGTGGAGACCTGCGGTTTTCCCCAACTCTTCCCCCATTTCCCGGGCTCAGAGTAGGCCTCCCAGCTGAACAAGCTGCTTGCGTGAACAAGCAGTTCTGCTGCTTGCCACTTCATAGTTTGGCACAAAATGAAAGATAATACAGTTTAAAAGAAGCTTTGTAGTCTCCTTTTCAAGTTAAGATAAAACCAAACAAGATAAAGGAAAAACAAAAGGGTAGAAAAACCCTGAAAAGAATGGAGAAACCCATGTTTCTTTCTTCATCCCTGTATTGTACTCCCACCCAAAATCAGAAGTGGTTCCCTTTGCTCACAAAAACATTTGTAGATTTACTTTCACTAAACAGTGCTCTACTCCATCTGGCAACAGCCTGGGTCAGTGTATTGAAATGATATCCTCTGTGCTGCTAAATATTCCTGCTGATAGTGTGCTTGTTGGAGAGCTGCCAGCATGTTTAATTGCAAATGGAGAAAGCCTTGGCCAAATGACTCCAAGCACAGATGAGGGGCAGCTCAGGAAATTTCTTTAGGTGGTAAAAGATTAACCCTCAGCATGATTTTGAGTATCTCCTGTTTCAGTTGACTGTCCACAATCAACTCATGTGAAACAGAAGCAACAGAGACCCACCAGTGCTTAAGTTCAACTGTTTGAAATCAACAACAGATCTATCAAATTTATTTCATTTAAAATTTTTATTTGTCTCTGCCTATAATGATGATTTCAGTGAAACAATTCTCTACAGAAAAATATGGAAAGCAGCATCAGGAATTTCTGTCCTGACACCATTCCCCTCCAGCCTCCCAGGTATGTGGCTTGGCTCCCCTGGCAATGGGCTGCCTCATCAGCAAAGCCACACACCAACCAGAAGGTGAGGCAACAGCCTTTGCTTTCCACCCTTTGACACAGAATTAGAGAATTTACTTTTTCTGGAGCAGACTTTTTTTCATCCCCATTTAAATATTCTGCCTTTCTCTCCAACCCAGAAATGAAAAATCAGATTATGAGTGTGCTTAATTTTGCTTTCCTAGCAGCGACACCGTAACAGATCAACAAAACCCCCAACTTTTAAAAAGCAACACCATCACCAAATCCTGCCAGGGTAGCAGCACTGGGGCCCTTGCACAAAACCCTGCAATCAAGTCCAAATTTAGACCCACTGCTGCAAGAAAGGTGGCTTGAGATGTACCTTCCAAAACACTCCTGAAGATCAAGGCATCACCAATGACAAATGAAATTATGTTGCTCAACACAAATACAACCAAACACATTTTTGGCATCAGAATCATTTTTACTAGGGGAGGAGACAGTGCAGACATTAAGGAAAATGTTTACTTCATTAATTACTGAGGATTGACACTCACCAACAATTTTATCTTTGAATAGACAAAATACTAGTAAAATAGGCTCTATTTTCTTCACCCTTTCTAGCAGCAATATGCAAAGTATTTTATTGCATAGGATAAGAGAGATTTTTAGGATGTTTGGCTTTCTGTATGCACATGCTATTTTGTTGTCTTAATGTGTACACTTGATTTTTCACAGAATTTTTAAACTACAACTATGCATTCATATTTATCTGCATGAAAGATTCCAGTAAAATTTTATGACGATTCTTGACCAGAATCCACAGGAAAAATAGGCCTCAAATTACCCAGCTAACATAGGACAGAGCAGAAAGCCGGCAACAAAGTACTCGAAAGCCTCATGTGAGAACTTCTTTAGAAGTTTGAGAATTCAGATCTCCAGTTTCCTACTTGGACTTATTGCTGAAATAATTGTTTGTAGGGTTTTTTTCTAAAAATATTTCCCCATGTTCGTATCAAAGCAATTAAACACTTTTTCCTCAATTACAAAACACTAATTAGTAAAACCAGAACTTTATTACAACAACTTCTGCTCCTCGGGAAAAAGCTTTTGTCAGAAATGAATTACAAGTTCAGGATGGGAATTGCTAGTCAAGAAATACGAAGCAAGAATATCAGTTCAAGTGTTCTAGCAGAGTTCAGTGTCCTGGCCACAAAATCCATGTTACCCCATCAGTCTCTAGTCTCACAGTGTGTAAATCATTCAACATTCATAACCGTTACCTCAGAGTTACTATTTTTCAATCTTCTTTGCTTTTCAGAAAATCTGTTCAAATGCCCCATTTGTCCCAATTCAAAGATCCCAAACCTTATTACTTTTTACAAACGCATTACAAACCTTATTACTTTTCACAGTTCTTGTTTTCTGGATAAACACAATTCAATTACTCTACAGCCTGCATCTGAGAATTTTTACATAGAAATTCACTTCCTAACCATCACGTTAAATATTTCTAAAGCCAGGTGAGTTATTGTAGACACATGGGAAGTCTATTAAGCTATAAAATAAGCAATTATCAAACTTTTTTTTTCAGGAGAAAGCATTTAACGCATGTTTTTGTAACTAAAGTGGGCACCTATAAATGCTAGAAAGTTGAGCTGCACGTGGAGGCTGCCACGTTCGCTGCACTGGCCTGGGGCTGCTCACAGCCTACACCAGGAATGCTGCTCTTCGCAGCACAGTGGGGCTCTCTGCTTGCTGCTGTGTCGGGACTATCTAATGCAGTGCTGCACTCTGCCACGTGCGCAGCTCTTGTGAACACTTTCCAACAGCACAAGAACCAAATATGAACGTTGCTTCAGACTGGAAGATGGTGCTGGGTTTTTCCATAGCAACTATTCATAACAATTACACCTTGTTAATCTATTTTCATCTTAAATGTAGGATCTTTAGGGATTTGAAGCTCTCCTAACAGTCCAAATAAAGTTAGAGATTGAAAAGATTTGTACATTTGTTTAGCCAGAATATTTTAACTCATTTTCACTTGGCCCTCTCAGGAATTTCCCTTCCTCTGTTTCACCATGACTAAATAAATTTTATTGTTTACTGTTATTAAATATCCAGAAGTGAACTGTGGAGCCACAGCTATTCCTCCAAGGTATTCTGTGCCGTAAAAAGATACATAGTGCAGAGAAAACCCTTTAGGTTTAAAAAGCAGACTATAAATCCAGATTTTCATGCTTACCACCATCAGCTACAGAGCATCACCGAGCTGGCTATGCCCCACAGAGACATGCACAAGCCATTTTTATTTTATATAGAACGAAGTGAAAATTTTCTGTAGATTTAACTTCTAGCATATCAACTAGTCATTTTTATCTCAGGAAAAAGAGCATTAAAATCATATTATTGCTGCATCATAATAATGAAAAAATATTTATTTCTATAAAATCCACTTATTACCTTCATTTTTTTAATAGCTTTTGCTTTCTAATTATACTGCAACATCTGTAGGTACTTGTACTATTTTGTCAATTTTTATATCTTTAGATACTGTCTTATATGCCTGAATAAACCAGCTTCTAACTTCATTTTATCAGCACCTATTCTGTAGTGTAAGAATGAAACAATTTATATAAAGAATAAAATTCAGCTTCTGAATACTAATTTTACCTTGTAAAAATTTGCATTTGAATCACCTTTCTGTCATCCCCTTCAGCTCATCACAGATAAGCTAATTTTACCAGTATTATAATAGTCTGCTGAGGTCACCAAAACACAGCAGAGGGTGAGAAATTCAATGGGGAGCATAGCACCTCAAAAATGAATCAGCAGACATATGGCAAATGAACCTAGCAGTTTTGTTTTTCGAAATGCTAAGTGTATATTTATGAACCATATGCATTCTATGCAATTAACTTAAAAAAATTCTTAATCACATCCAACTTCAGACTAACTTAAAACAAGAGAAAAACAAAACAAACAGCTCAGAGGAAGACAGGAAGAAAGGAACTGCAAGTTTACTTCATCAGTATGATTTTTTTACTAGCAAGTAGTTAATGATCACAGGAGTTTTGGTCCTCTCTGAAGCCATTATGTTGACCATTTTTTTTCTCATATTTGGTGCTTTGCTCAAGTCCAAAGGCAAAAAATGGGCAAAAAACCAACCTGAAATTACATTACAGATAATCATGAAAGCATTTTTCAATACACAGGATAGCAGCAGCAATTTTGCTGAATGTACTGAACCATGGGCCTACCAAACATTACAGTTTCTCAGCGTTCAACGTTTGTTGTTTTAACTCATGTAAACATCTTTTACAGCTACCAATACAGTTACACAATGCGTTAATTTTTACTGAGTCAAAACTAAGTATAACATGCACTGGAAACCACCAAAAAGAAAAGTTTTCAACACCTTTAACTCGTCTTTCCGTGTTTCAGGTTCCTAAGGTAGAAGCTTAGGAAGTATGAGGAAGAAGGCTTAGAAGGATGTCATTTCTGAAATTATTTTTATCTAACTCAAAAGGAGAAAAAAATTCTCTCCTGCACTGCTCTCTGCAGCGTTCTCTGTGCCTGGAGAGTGAATAATTGATCCTGTTTTACTGCTGTCATCTGTGTGTATTACGAGATGTTTATGCACTGTACATATTCTTTCTTTTTCCTTACTTCAAACCTGATTCTGCTTGTCCTCCTCAGGTAAAGTATCCTTACTAATACGTGGAACGCAGGCTACAAAACAATGTTTTCATTTTCAGTGGATTAATCATGGTTCATCCTGGTTACTTTCGATGTAAATGCAAATTTCCATCTATGAATGCAACCATTTTTCAGGGTTATATACAAAGCATTCAATATTTATTAACAAAGACATGACAGTTATTGCACTGGTGGACTTTGGCCCTGCGAAATCTCAACCACAATAGCTAGCTTAATTGATTTGCAGGCACGGGTCTTTACATGCTGTCTGTATTTAAAATGGAAAGCGTGTTCCCTGTGCCACTGTCATTTATATTGGGAAGCCTGTTATCCCTCAATAACCAAGTTTGACACCATTCTGTATGAACACCTGTATTCTATTTAGAGGAGTCTACTTCATTTTCACAAAGCATTAGCAGAGTCATGGATCTCTGAGCACTCATTTGGAGGTCCTTATTGACGCAGATTTGTTTATTCAAAGGAAGCCAGACTTATAGAAGCTGTGTCCTATATACAACACCCAGCCACAGTCCCAAGACTTCTGGTAAAGCTCAGATTCTAAGATTTGGAAGGAAGTCTTCTTAGAGCAGGGTGTTCTGTTTGAACACATCAAACTCCTACATTTTTATCTACAACAAGGATTAACTGGCTGTGCCATTTTACTTCCATAATTACGTATTGCTAATGGAATTAAGAGGGCTCTGTACACTAAGAGAAATATTCAACAGCAAATTCTCTTATTTTCGGGGCAACTGTAGTCTCTCAACCACTTCATTGGGTCTAAATTAAAGAGAAATAGTAACATATCAATGCAAAAAAAAAGTGATTTGGACCTGAGAATATTCTAAAGCATGCAGTACATTGACCAATTTTAAAGATTATAGCCTTTGAAATATATAAATTAAAGAACAGAAGAAGGATGCTTTAAGCAGATAGACAACTGAATTTGTTCAGATTATAGGAAGGCGTGCACACTAACCATCTTTGCAATACATTTGCTCACTAAAGATAACTTCAGACCAGAAATTACATATAGGCCCTCCAAGAAGGCCAGTAATTTTACAACTCTCATTGCAAACATGGACCTCATTTTCCCTTGCACACAAGCTCTTTTCTGAATCCAACTCTACCATGACCTGTGTTTAGTGTATTTTACCTACTTGTCCTTAACTCCACATACCAGAGCTTTCAAACTGTTGTTTCTCCTCTCTATCAGACTCTGACTGGAGCCCAGCAGCGAGGCAGTATTGCACACAGAACAGCGCAGTGCACCGCCACTCTATACAACTCCAACAGTACAGCACGGATTGCAGAGGAGAGGGGCTTAGAGGCAGTACCAGGCCATGAGCCCATGTGCACTGAAGCAGCCCTGTGAATAATTCTTTAGATGACAAACCAGTTTGGTTTCAGAAACAGTTCATAACATTATCCATCACACAGTACATTAAAAAATTAATATCAACAATAAATGAAGAAAATTTTCCTAATCCATAGCAGAAACAGGAATTGCCAGATGCAGATAAAATGGAGACAGGATTAATAACATTATTAACATAAGTCCTACAGTGCCAGACTCCTAAAGCACAGATATTTCATCATGCCAACAAGGAATTACTGATAAAAAGTAATAAACCCAATGCAAAGGCTGACACTATGTCTGCAAAATGTAAAACACCAGTCTCTTTGTAGCTGCGCGGCATCAATAGGGTCAGTTACTCTGTTTTGGTTCATTAGATGTCCTAGAGCAAGCATTAATTTCTAAAATGAGTTATGATGAGCACATTTTACTACTGGGATAAAGGTTTATATGTAGAGCAGTATTAAAAGAATCTTAGCAGTGATTCAGACCATCTCAGGGATCACACAGAATTTTGAAAAGAAGACAGGTTGAAACCTGCTGGATTACCAAAGGGTACTGTTATGGAATTTGGGATCTGAATATACATTTAAATAACGGAGACTAACCATATACCACGTATATATTCTCATGCATGTAATGCAAAGATTAAATAAAACTATCTTTGTAAAGGTAACTTCTCCCACATTATGAAGATAGTCAGGTAGGTCATTAGTTTGTCCAAGCAGTATTTGCTTTTCTACTTGTACTTCTTATTGAATTTAGAAGCACAAGAGAGGTCAGATACATGGCCAATGTATGAACAGACATACATGTTCTCCTTTAAAAGGCTCCAATACAACCATAAAAGCTGATTCATCTTTTTATTTCAATGATTATCCTTTGAATGAACATGCATACAGGTGTATTAGCCATGAAGAAGGTGGCAATACTGTATTTGTATATGAAATATTTTTCCTGGACACAGACTTTTTATTCTGGACTGCCTCAACTGTTGCTAATCCTGACTCTCATAAAGTGAAAGTCAGAAAAAAAAGTGTTAATGAACTTTTCCAAATAATATGCAGAAGAAAAGAGAAAAAAAGTACTAATAAAGTATTAATATCATACAACACTGTTAGCATTTAAGAAGCTCTTGTAAATCTTGTGCAAGAGTAGGGTCATTAGGAAATATTTACCACTTTCTATGATGCAATTTTTGAAACACATCGCTCTTCCCTAGAATGATCACTTCCAGCTGAGGTTGCTGCACGCATGGTTAAGCAATTCATTATATGCTGATAAAACACTGCACAGCCTCCATCAACTAAACGTGTGGCAGCTTCCCTACATCTGATATACAGAGGTCCCCACTTACTTTGCACTGAAGTTACATCCTCATGTAAACTGACAAATGAGATAGGCATGAGATTTAAACTCTGGGTTTTGTTTTCCCACAAGATATTTAAGACATCTCTACTCTGTGCAGGAAACCTCCGCATTCAGTCACTTCCGAAAGCAAGATGCATCTGTCTTGATGCTTTGGACAGCAGAACATAGATGCCTTGCAGCCTCCTCAAAGCTCTTTCTACAGGGCTAGAAAACCCAAGGCTGAAAAAAATTCTCCTACACCCCTGAAGCCTGCAACTTTTTGCTACCTGCAATAGGGCACAAGGTTATCTCAGCTGTTTTATATTTCAGTATTGTATTTCTGTAATTGTTTTTAGTTTTGACAAGTTGTTAGATCACTGAAGAGCAGGGTCCTGTGGTGCAGCTCAGTGAACATCCTCATTAGTCTGCCCGCAGTTATATTGAGGGCTCAGTCTCTTGGACTGAGGAGACCTGTGATTGCCACCCAGGGACATTCACCCATCGTTGCCTTTACCATTTAGATATGGTTTAGTGGCATCAAGTCTGACAGCCCACATATTGTCACGTTATTACTGCACAGCTCAGTAGCACCACTAGAGTTTAAGGTCTGTTGGTATTACTATTATAAACAGTACTTTTCAGGGGCTAATAACTTTGCTATTTGAAATTGCACAAGGCTAAAGCTTGAAATATAAATTGTCATTCTTCCCCACTTTTAAATAAAGCCAGCTCCCAACCAAAATGACAGGTGTTGTTCCAGTTTAACAATACATCTGTTTGAAATGTTTCTAGGTGCTTTCAAATGCTGTTCTGCTCTCTCCATAGTAGTAAAAAATATCCCTGTGGATGCCATGTCTGCTTCTCTGACCCACACCACTCAGAACCTCTGAGGGCAGTTCAAAGATTACTTCTGCAATTTACAGGCCTACACAAACACTGCAACTTCTGATTCAGGTCACACATACTTTCTTGAAAGTTTATTTTTGTGCAGATTGATGACATATAAAAGAATTGGCTTCCTTTACATTTTCCATTAAAAAAACCCAAGCAAACCCCCCAAAACAAAAAGCAAACAAAAGCCACCACAACAACAAAACCACGCATCAAACAAAAAACAAACAAACAAAGCAAACAAAAAATGAGAAGCGAGCTTTGCACTATCTGATAATTTGCAAGTATTTCTTCTCCAAACCTTTCCTAGAGGAATTTTTGGATACTTTCCCCCCTCTGCCCCTTTCTTTTTTTCAAAACATCCATGTCCCTATACATCATTCTGCGAAGGTGCTTTGCAAATAAGGAGGAGCCAAGAGGCCTTGACTGAGCTCCAGTAATGGCTAAAAGGTCCAGGCCCTAAGCATAAGAAAAAAAAAAAAAAAAAGACAAAACAAACCGCCTCAGGGTGGCATCACTTCCTGTGGCTTAAAATGTACTGGCAAAAAACAAGCTTCATTAGCATTGGAGACAAACTGCAAACCCCTTATCTAGTCCCCAAGGCTAAGGGAGGAGAGTAGCTGATATTGCAAAAGAGAAAAAGGTACCACTAGCATTTGAGAACACACACAACAGCACTAAGTTTTTACTAATGTCTCAAATCTACCCAAAGAAGGACCAAGACAACCACAGGAAAATTCCTCACCAATCATATAGACACAGAAGTGCAGCCAGTTGAATATTCAAGCACTGTATACAACTTATGATTGTGAGCCCATAAACAGATGGATATAAAATGACACATATTTATGTAACAGAAACAGATTAAAAACTTAACACTAGAAGAAAACAGGTGTGGATTTTTCAGGACGGCAGTCTATTCTGTGGGTAAGCTGAAAGTACACAGAAGGCATCCATATTTGCATATGCAGACCATATAAATGTATGTTTTTAACATGTAACTACCCTTCCTGAAGTGCAGTTACATGTAAATCAGGCCTAATCAGTGCAATAGTACTCCTTTACTTTTGTGAGTATGAAGGAAACAAGAATGGCTATGCAAAACTTGGCTTCACATTAAATTTAGATTCAAAAAGTAGAAAAACTGAAAATAAAAAGCAGCTATATAGTAAAAGAACAAATAAACAAACAACAACAACACCCCCCCAACCCAACCTTGCAATATAGTCAGAAAAGAAAAGAAAAAAAAAAAAATCAAACCTCTAAAAAACTCCTAATCGATCTTAACACCGAAGTAGAACCAAAGTGCATTATGTGAGGCCAAGGAGAAACAATAATGCAATTGGGAGCTGGGGGTCAAATATGGCAAATGTGAGAACTGCAGAATTATGGCCAAGTAAAGTGCTGTTTGGCAGACTGCTGCAAAAGCCATGCATAATAACTGAATTAAACACCCCAAACAAGTACCCAGTCAAAATGGCTGTTACTGCTTTTAAGGGTCTTTTCCATGTTGGTGTGGCAGTGCCTGCAGTCCTTGAACCCTCAAAAAACTTCAGTTTTTTAAACCTGCACTTTTATGTATTTCCTTCAATAAGTCTCAGGTCAGCACAGAAGAATGCACACTCCCAGAGAAGTGCAGAGAATACATACAAGCTGCTGTAGGTATGCTTTTCCAGGCACCTGAAGACTAAATACATTTACCTTTAAAAACCAGAATCAACACAGCATGTCTGAGAAGTGATCGGCACAGTGGTTGCTGATGATTTTTTTTTTTTAATCTTGCATGAAGACTCCAATATATACATTTTTTTCTCTCTCAATTCTCAAGGCCAATTCTTTTCCATTTGTAAGGCATACGGCTGAAAAGATCTGTAAAAAATTCATCTTTATGCTATTGCTTTATGTTGGACACTTAGATTCCAGTATTTCCCTTTTTTATAGTAACCAGCTGTAACACACATCAAGAAGTAACCAAACACAAGAAGTTTAGACAAGTTATTGAAGTTTAGACAAGTTATTGAAGCTTAGATTTTTGTTTGTTTGTTTGTTTCTTTATGAAGGTCAACATTTGTTTTCAATGTGAACCTGAACAGATAAGAACAGGTACTGATTAGCACTTTTTCAAAGTGTACATAATTGTTTAATAAAAAATGACTCATCTTGTTCATTGTGAAATTACTATATTTTTCAAATTAATGTTTTAAAATGTAAATTTAAGATAGTAATTTAAAATAATATCTTTTTTTTCCATTCTAAATACCAATTTCAGAATTATTTTGAAAAACTGTTTGCAGAAAATTGGCTTAGCAAAAATGTAGTTTTCTTTTAAAAATTTTCCAACTGACCTCAAAACCAATAATACAGTTAAGAGTTCACAGGGTACCCTGCACTTGGAAGGATTTGCCTTTCTTAGGGATTTGATGCTTTTCAATGAGTAGCTTCTGAATAAAGTAGGGACAAAAAAATGCATGGAGACTGGCATTTGTATTATAACTGCTATATAATTAGACCCGTATACCTTTATTTGCAAAATGTCATGCAGAAAGAGGAGACAGAGCACTGAACAAAGTTACCAGTCATACAGAAATTACTTAATATCAAAACATCAGTAACTTAATTCAATTTAAAGCATTATTACTTGACTCTCTTTGATACACTCTGGTATGCAGTACTACTCCTAATTTTGTAATTTTGTTATATATATCTGGCACTGAACTCAAGATGCTCACAGTGCACATTGCAGGCTAAACGCTCTTCCTGTTCCTACTTGCATAACAAGAGAAAAGAAGAAAAATTTGATTTAAGCAGGTAGAAATGAAACTAAAACTTTTGCTTCTGATTGTAATGAGAAGATAGTTTATATTCAGTCATGTTCACAGCTTAAAGAAGAAACCCCAATGGGAACAATGTTCATGCTGAGAAAGGAAAAAAAAAATAATATCTGAAGTCCTCATTCTCTGCTTTCTTTTCTTCTACTTTGACTAATAAAACATTGACATAAAACATAGGATCTTATTTAGACATTTTTGGAGTCCATATACTCCTTCTGAAGTTACAACCTTATATATTGTGCTAATTTCCACAGCAATAACATAACAGATGCAAACAGTATAAATATCATGCTCAGGATTAACTGAAATACAAAGAAACAGGAGATCCCATTTTTTGTGCAAATTTGACTAGTGCTGAAAAAAAAAAGTAAGAGGATATAGAATTTATGCAGTGACAACAAAAAATTCACCTTGAACTTTAACATGCCATCTGTAACCTCACACTGAACTGATACTGAATTTTCCTAAATGTTTTTGCTTTAGAAAATGCTGACTTGTCAAGGACTATGAGTGCATTGATTTCCCAGATCTAGGATAAAATTTCAGAAGTCAAAGACCTTCTCTCCCCTTTTCCCTTACCACTTATCTTCATCCATTCCCCAAATCCAACAAACAAAACTGAACCATCTGTGGCCCTGAGAGAAAGTCTTCACTTCCATAATGACTATGTGTTTACAGGCTCTTTGCTCCAAATTGGGGAAAAGTAAAATATTTTAAAAAATAATAATAATAAAAAAAAAAAAAATCAGAAAAACTCCACTAAGTTAGTTCTGGAATATCTCAATCTCATTTTCACAAAACAGACTAGGAAGAGATGATACTTATGAAAACAAATTTTCTAGTGACTAGTTCCAAAGATCCTAGTACCGATAAACAAAATAAGATTTTGTGTACCTCCTCAGAAGCACGGAGACAGCCATAACAGCACTTGTTCTGAATCTAGGTTCAGGAAGAAATGTAACACAAGTAATACTAATTCAGGCTCGACATGACAGATTCTGAGTCCTCAGGTAATTAATTCTAATCAGCCACCTGCCTTCTCTGTCTGTTTTGACATCCCATATACAGAAGCGGTTACTGAAATAGCCACTCAAGGAAATACAGTTATCCTCGAGCTATGTGCAGCCACACACCTCGCTCACACAGCACTTGGCAGGGCTTAAACTTGATGGAGAAAACAAAGAAACTTAATTTTAGTATTACTAGGAGACACATGCCTATAACTTGTCAGTGCATTGTTTAAAAACAGGAGTAATGAAAGCTGGCGTGCTGATGAAGTTTTCCTATGGTTTAGTTGTTTGAGATTGAATTTTATTATGTCTATAAACCAGGCTTCTCCCTGGGAGATGTTACCCACTGCACAGCACTGCTGCTCTTCAAAAATCCTGGGCAATGCCCATGCAAGAGAGGATTTTCCAGTGTGTACACATGGAAACATGTACCTCAAGTTTTCCTGCAGAAGACATTGCCAGTTTCCAACATTGGTTCCCTGATGCTGAGCTCTCATTGCATTCCCCTCCCAGCAAGAACAGCACCCAGGCTGTTAACTTGATAACTTCAAATGAAAAGGAAACCAGGCTGCAAAATATAAACGCATCCTTACATTTTCCTGCTGCTGCTTCTCCTTGGTCAAAAATATTCAAATCAATCAACATTACACTCATAACACATTGCAAACATAAATCAATGCTAAGACATATTGGTTTTGTTATCAGACATGCCATTTTAATAAGATACATAAATTCAGTTAATTTTAAGATTCCACTTTTTCAGATTACACGTGGCCATTTCTAGCCCTTCATAAGCCATTTCGCTTCAGCTTATGGAGGCCAGAGAGTCTGTGTATCTCACAGCTAACAGAAGATGCCGAAGGATGGGGGAAAAGAAATCTAAAGTGATATGCACATCGACAGAATTAGCTTCCTCTTAGAGAAAGCAAGGAGACAGAGGTTCCATAGGAAAACCTCAGTGAAGAGTAGTTTGGCTTTTTGCTTCTGTCTAGGAGCTAGATAGGCAGTAAACCACTTCCATATGTTTTAACACCAGGCAGCAAGCAGCTTGAGTTTGGGGATGCAGAGTTTTTGGAATGCAGAGTTTCTGGAATAATCTCCAGCTGCTGACAACTCAGCCAGTGAAATTGGATTACTTCCAGGCATGGAGATACCCATGCTGCAGCACAGCACACACCTGGACCCTGTCCTGGGGACAGTGACTGCTGCCTGTACACAGCACTGTGTGTGAGAACACATCCCTGAGAGCGTGCATTTGCCAGAATGGAGTTGGAGAAGTGCGTGGAGTGACACAATCAGTTTCAGTTTTCTCTAACAGTGAGAGATTCAAATACTGTCACATAAGATATCAGTCTCCCAACAAAACAAAACAACCCAAAACCAAAGAGAAAACCAGTGAAGGCAGAGCAGATCTGTCAGTCCACTGGTCACTGCTGTGCCACTGGTTATCAACTCTGGAATGACACTCAAGGGTTAGTAATAGCTCTGCAGTTAATGAAAGATTCCCCTATCACTGAGAGAACTGGGATAAAGGAGTTAACTCTTCATTTAGATTTTAGTGACTTTTTGACCTTACCTGCAATTCCTTCCTAAAGGTACTTTCCAGAACTGCTTCTACACCTCTTCCCACAGTCCCTCCCAATCTCACACCCTCCTCATCCTAAATTTAACCAGCACATCTATTACTAAGCCTAAACATGGTTACTGTATCTCTAGTATCTTTCTCATTCACCAAATCTTCCCTGGCTTCCCAAAATCACCAGCTGTCTGACATTCCAGCCTCTGACATAAGCAACTTTGCAGATCCCGCATATCTCCACTACATCTAAGGCTTCTATACCACCACTTCTGAGAGTGTCTCTCTCATCTTCCCTTGCTAGCAAAATCCTTATGATTCTTTTATTTCATATCTCAAGTACTGCAGCATCCTGTTCCCTGAGAAACAGAGAACTTGTTCTTGGTCTATTCTCCCAAGTAACAAGTGATAGGACAAGAGGAAATTGCCTAAAGTTGCACCAGGGGAGGTTTAGGTTGGATATTAGGAAAAATTTCTTCACTGAAAGCATTATCAAGCACTGGAACAGGCTACCCAGGGAAGTGGCCGAATCACCATCCCTGGATGTACTTTAAAGTTGTGTAGATATGGTGCTTAGGAACATGGTTTAGCAGCGGACTTGGTAGAGTTAGGTGAATGGTTTGACACAATAACCTTTAAAGGTCTTTTCCAACCTAAATGATTCTATGATGCTATGATTCTAAACACAATCTGGCCCAGTTTTTCATGTGAGACTTGAAAAAAACGCAGCCCTCAGATTTCTTTATTACTAAACTATCCTTAACATCACTTAATATCCTTAACGTCTTTGCCCTGTTCTTCATCACCATTAATTTATTCTCTTGCCCTTCCCTGAAATGCAATGCTGCATCACCCTAAGGCCCCTCGGGCTGTCTCTGTAACTAGACTGTAACGTCATGCAGGCTGGCTCTAACAGCTGGTCTGGGGCCAGTCACTGCCTCTTGAACATAAGAGGCTCAGAACCTGTATCATAGTTGTGGAGCTGTAACTATGTCCTGCAGAGGCAATTTGAAAGAAACTAAAAGCAATTAAGAGATGAAGGTGTGAAAGAAAAAAAATAAAAAATAAAAAAGCTCCAGGCTTGTGGCATTTAGTTTGGGTCTTAAAAATAGCAAGTACACCTGGGAGCTTTGGACAAATGGCCATTTTCAGGTATTACAAATGATGGATAATGTTATGCTCTGTGCCTGCACTGAGTTTAGTTGATAGTTTGGCAAGTTTATTGCTTTTGTGCTTTAAGACACTAAGATACCGTGGAACTTCACATTCAAGATATGTCATCATAAACCAAAGTCACTAAAACTGCAAAGCACGTAAAGAAAAAAATAGCTAATGCTAAGCTTGAAGATATTAAAAATGGAAACTGTTATAGTTACCAATTAACATTTAGATTGCCTGTACAAAGGGATGCCATAAATTTACACACCTCAGGTACAATGATTCCTTTTAATAGCTCATTGCATCACTGCCAAAAGACTGTCTCTTTGTTGCGCACTGTTTTGAGGAACATTTGTGCACTCTTTGTTTTCCAGAAAGCATTGGTGTACATGAATGACATTGGCCAACATATTTGTCTTTGTAATCCAACTAACCCACAGTCAGTTTTTCCCACAGGAACTCTTCAAGAGGAAGCAGCGGCAGCTACAATTCTTCTGAGCATTACTCAAAAGGCAAGGTACTGATTTAACGGCACAGAGTAAATGCAATGCTGTTAACAGAAAGATGTAATTCCCTACATTTCTATCACTAAGTTCTGCATAATGCACCCATAAATTTCAGCCGCAGCCTGCACTGAAAACAAAGTTTGGCTTGCCTATACACTATGTTTTGAGCTCATTAGACCTATGAGTGAGTATCTGAGAAGTTTTTCCACTGTTCTGTTTTGTGTATCTTGCTTTTTTGGCACTGTAGCAAAAGTGCTGTTCTGAGCAGTTTTTAGTTACAACTTCAAAATAACAGGACCTTCATGTCATGGAGTTTCTTAGTGGAAGTTTTATCACAAAAATCTCACACTATGACTTAAAAGATAAATAATTTGCAAAAGGGTTATCATACTAGGAACAAGCACATCAAATTTTACCTCTTGGTTTTGCATTATGTTTCATTTGATGCATCTATACATATGTTTTTATTATTAAAAAAACCAACCTGAACAAAACCAAAAATAAGCTGGTGAAAGCTTGAAGAATTTCAAATTAATAACAAATTAATCCCTTTGCACCCACTGTAAGAATGTTCACAATACAAGTAACTCAATGGGCTGGACACATCCCTGTCCTGTAGTGACTCTGTAGTTCCAACTATCTGTAGAAGTGATCTTCTAGCAGGAGCTAGTCAGCTCAGTTTCTGGAAAAAAGCTAAAAAGACTGGAGCAACTAAAAAAAAACCAGAAGAGAGCAATAAGGTGAGCAGGCTGAAAACATGAATCACATGGAAAAAGTGAAAGAGCTGAACACAGAAAAAAGCAAACGAGGAGAGGAGTATTATCCTTCAAACACATAAAGGACCACAGCAGAGAAGAGGGGCAGCAAACTGTTTTCTACGACTACTGCTGGGAGGAGGAAATTAAACTGGTGCAAAGATGACTTATGTCCTGCATAAGGAAGCTGCAAGGACAGTGAAACATTGGAACAGATGGGCTAGGAGGTTTCAGAGTTAGAAGTTTTTAAGAAGACATTAGGTAAGTACTGGTTAAAGATGATGCCAGGTTGTTGCTCCTGACTTCAGGCCTCTTCCAACCTTGTATTACCTGATTACTGGGAAATTATGTCAGGAAACAATTCAGCCCTCAGGTGAACCCAAGCTTGTGGGTGGCAAGGCTGCCATGGTGCAATTTGCTCCAGATTTTTGTCTTAAGCCTCATTTCTCTGCTCATTTGCCTGTTTCCAGATGAGCCTACTCAGACCTGACAAAGCAGATGTCTGATGTAGGAAGCTCAGATACAAAGTAAGATGAGAGTTTAATCAGAAGACCTACCCAAAATTTTGCAGCAATTAAACACTATCAGAAATCATCTTCAATGCAATAACCCAGTTGATTATAGAAACTTCAGTAGGTTTTGTGAGAATGTTGACAAGGAAAATATCAAAAGAGAAAAAGATAAAAACTGGAAAGCACACAAAAACAAAACCTAAAATACCATAAGTATCAATCCCAGACATTTCATTTTGGAATGGGTCTCTGCTATTGAAGAACTGACAAGAATAAAACAAAATAAGAACCTAACCTTACATCTCTAACAGTAATTCAGAGAAATCAAGACTTGAAGAGAACTTAAAATGAGCTGGCAGACAAGAGTGCTGTGCAGTGCATTTCAGCCTGGTCTCTACAGCATGCAGAAAAGCCAAGTCTTTTATAAGATTAGCTTTCATATTTTCGCTCCAATACTTTGCACCCTCGCTTTCCCAGGTATTTGCAGTCTTGATCTTCATTCAGACATTTTGACGGTCAAACTTCAAGAATCAAACCCATCACTACCCTGTCTAGTCAGCACCATCTAAAGTAATCATCCCTTCTTACCCTGAACATAAAAATGTCACTTAACAACTCATTCTTTCCATTAGCAATGAACATTTGCAGTATCAATATCAACTGTTTCCATGTAAGTTATTAGTTAATTCTTGATTTTAAGCCAGTCATCAGCTACATCTGCATAACTAATTCCAGCTATCAGTAAGCCTCATATTAACTTCTTCAACTTCACCGGAGTTGCTCCTACGTAAGCAAGAACAAAATCTGACAAAAAAAATTTACGCTAGCTTTTGTTCCAGTTCAGAGCTTTGCTTTCCGAAACATTTATTCCATTTTTGGCAATAATTATAGTAGGTTTTACAGCAGATAGTTATTGCAACTAATTTGTACTTAGATGAATAATTATGAATTAGAAGAATGCTTGCTTACGGTACTCTCACATCTGAAGACCAGAAGCACAACAGCAGCTGTCTGGATGCTGTCATAAATTTGTTGCTATTTATTCACTGAATGCTTATTCTTTTCTCTCCTGATGATGCATGGTCTAATGGAACCTCATACATTTCCTATCAACTTGTGTCATTGGTTTAGTGAATTATTGAACAGGCAAATCACATTCACTTGACAAAGATAGTAAACAAAGTAACTACTCAATACATATTAATATCTTCATATTAATCAATACACATAAGACACCTATTACAGAAACCCTGCATTGTTGCATTGTTTTTGTTCCTCCGTAAGTTCACATGTAATTAATTACTACTACTACTTACCTGCCTGAAATAACTTTGGGGCAAAATTGTCGGGACAAAACAATTGCCTTAGGTCCCTCTCCCCCGCGCCCCACACTCACTGGTGCTGCTAGGATGATATTTGATAGTCTCAATTTAAAAAATCTAAGATGATAATGGGCTGCACTAATTAAGCAGTTTTCTGTCTTTTTTTCCAGTTATTTTTTCTTGGGCATTTTCATTTAATTTTTAGTCATTTTAGCAAATGTTGACTCAAATCCCTGATTTATAATAAATATAAAACAAAAATCTACTATACACAGCATTTTTACCACACGCACAACTACACTTAAAAAAGAGTATGTTAGCATCGGGTTCATTTCCATGTTTCAAAGTAACCCACAACACTACCTACCACCACAAAAAAAAAGCCCACACTGCATTTTGAACTTTCACCAGAGGAAAAAAAAATAGCTCTGAATTACACAAATTTAAAGCAATTAAGCTGTATGAACGATATGGAATGCTTTTCTAAAGCACTTCAGAAAATGACTACTGTTGAGCCTGCAGTCTTTGAGGCTGTAATTCAAGCACTACAATTCCAAACACACAACTCAGGTCAAAAACTAACACATCAACCTGACAGAAAGCAAGTTAATGAATTCTTACATGATTTTACAACATAGACATAGATGGACAAGAATAGAAGCTTGTATACATAAAATACATCTATGCTACTGTTGCTGATGTAAATACCAGCTTTTATTGCTGTTACTGTCTTTCACAGATTACAGTATTCTCACGTATTTTAATTAATCAGACTTTCTAGCCTCCAACCTCTTTCCTGCATTCAGCATATCAGGCACCAGCATCAATTTACTGCCTGTGAGAAGTATGAAGAAACAAACCAAAACATCCATAAATAAAATAATAATAAAATTAAAATCACTAAATTATTGTGCAAAATCGGAAAGATTAGGCTTGGGCTTTAAAGGTTGACCCCAGTTAAAGGCACATTGGAGGAACTTTCACATCTTACCATTACAAACACAGCAGTATTTGTATTCAGATTTTAGAGTCCCATGTTTCAGGGTACTTTAAAGAAACAAGATTACCCAAACCAAAAAAAAGACTGGGTTGAAAACTGTGGAGCTGTTGTACAGGTTTTTTGTCTGGATTTTGTTTGTTCCTTTTGAAAGAAAGTGCAGTACTATTGCAGTACTATTTAAAGAGTGAGGCCAAGTAGGGATCTGAAATTGAAATCTCAGATATTGTTAAAAGCTTTATATCTCTTTCTGATTTCCATAGCAGCCCAAAGCTCCAGCCAGCCCAAGGGCTCTTTGGGGATTTTTCCCACCCATGCCTTCTTTCCCAAGGAAGACACAGGCAGGAGGCATGCCCCGGACAAGACAGTGCCACTCTGCTGTGGTACCCAGCCTGCCATCGCTAGCTACACACTCTGCAGTTTCCACCACCATGCCCATCACCCCCAGCAGCCCTCTCCCACCCTCTTACAGTTTTCATCCATCTGTTTTGAATGCAGGTGCTCAGAGGCAGCAAATAGCACAGTGTCACCAGGTCTGCTGTGTTCCTGAAACATCCTTGTCTAACTCAGTCTTAAAAACTTCCAGACAGGCAAAGGCTCTGCTCCATCTCAAGGAATCTTTCCTAGTGCACCACAGTTAAGCCTACATTATCTCCTGTGTCTAAAGAAGGGAGACAGAAATTTATCCCTTCTCTGTGTAATCACTTTAGCATATTTATAAAAATTCACGAAACTACAAAGAACAAAGTGAAGAGACAGAATTATAACTCTCAATGTTTGTTTACCAATTATTTTTCCCAGATGTCTGATAATTTCTGTGACTCTCCCTGGATTATGTCCATTTGGACTCCAAAATCATTGCGATATCACATCATGCTTGCCAGTCTCCAAACAGCACACTTCGTATCATCACGTTTCCACCTTCTATTATTCCAGCACTTCAATTCTTCTCCTACATTATTGCATGCAAATGAGGGCTCAAGTTTCTCAAGAAGCAAGCTGCACAAATATAGACTTGCCACTAAAAGAGACAAGTGCTCAGACGTTTTCTTTTTCATCCTGAGAGAAACTGTCAGATAACCGGAATTTCTAGTGCAATATAACAAAACCGCAGGGGAAACTGAAGGACTAAGATATGTGAAACACACAGGGTTAAAACTGAGCTAGGATATAAAAGTTTCTCAACTCCATCTTATATGAAACAGCAGTTGGGCCCAGAGATGCTATACATCCCCAGGGAACATTAAGCAAGCCAACGAAATTAAAGCCTCATAATACCAGCATGAGTAGACACTTAACCCTATAATTTCCTCTACATTTAGGTATTTGCTACATTAGGCATTTGTTTTGCCTTAACTCAGGATTAAGAAATAGAATTCACAGAGTGCAGTAGAAAAGGTTTTCCCTTCTGTTTTGGAATTACTGTCCAAGCTGCCAGGTAGGGTTTGACAGAACTGTTTCTCTGCAGGCTCCAAGGCTAATAGTGTGGTATTGCTCCCTACTGTGTTTATTGCAGCATTTGAAAAGAGTATGTACTTATTATTTAAAAACAGTTTCAGCTTGTATCATCCTATCCACATGACAGAATCCTCTAGAAATATTCCTGTCTGTGCAGAAGCTCTAAAATGGCATTGAATCCACTTTCTCTTCTCCGCATTAAGGCATTATATGTGTACTTCAATCTACTTGTACTGTCCTCTGCTTCATTAGCATGTCACAACAATTCCAGAAGCAAAATTCCTGTCACAGTGTGCAATGGCAGAAGAATCTGTATAAGAATATTTTGAGTTAAAATAAACAAAAGCACTGAAGCGAACTGAACACCCAGGACAGAACAGCCATCGGTGCTACTGCCACCAGATGCTTAGAAAGCCATGGCACAGAGTGGCATCTTCCACCCCAGCAGGCCACAGCAGCACAGAGCTGATCAATCACTGCGTTTCTTCTCATTACCACCCCAGGGTTTTCTTTCCTCTGAAACAAGTTTTCTTGCTCTTAGGTAACCACAAAAGTGACTAACATTAAATGACATCATTTGTCTCCTCTGTATTCATTTACACAAGAACTTTGAGATAGTTGAAATTAAATATGATGCTTAATCTGTCATGAAGTTACATATACGTCTGCTGCTAGCTCTCATTAAAACCTAAGGGACCCAATATCTGATGGCATTCCAATAAAGAATGGATACAACAGGACATGTTCAATTCTTCATGCTACACTTGCAAAGGAGGCAAGTGCAGAGCCTAAGTTTAGGCTAATGGTGTGCTGTTAGAATTAATATACAGAGCATACATCTAGTCGCTGCAAATGAAGTATTCCAGCACATTGCTTTGGAAGTAAGTCTCGGGATAATACACCAGTCTGACAGATGAACATTTAAAAAGACTCAAATCTCAGGGTACCAGATCAGTTCAGCTATTTTAAATCATTGTTGTAAATATTGAATATTAAATGAATAAAACTAATTTAACAACAAAAACCATCACTTATTTCCTTAGAGCTGTTTTCCATTTAATTCTTCTCTATAAAATATCTCTTGTGAGGTCTATGACAGCTCTCTGCAAAGATGTTAAATTTTACAGCAAGTAGCAAGGTAACCTACCACCTCTTCCTACACATGATTCATCTCTTCCAAAAGCAGAGAACGGGCACAGAAATGAAGGTGTCAACTGTTCGTACAGCCAGCTGGAATCACTGCTGGTAGGGCCAGCCCAGAGCTTCAACCTATGAGAAGAGTACCTCCACCAGTTACCACTCCTCTCTTGACCCAGGCACTAATTCAATCCTTTGACAAGGTTACAAGAGTTTTATCATACAAGGAAAAACACATCTGCAGTAGAAAGAAACCCAGTCTTCAGGCAGGAGACAAGAGATTTTGGA
>VZZY01008778.1:1328-14676 GCA_013400335.1 Eurystomus gularis | reverse complement strand
TATATATTTTTTTTTTTTTTTTTTTTTTTAAAAAGGATGGTGCATTATTACCAGAGATTTTAAGAAGAGATGCCTCAAGACCTGGCAGCAGCAGACAAACAGCTGCCCTGCTCCTCTCTCTTTCCTGGGCTGAGTTACAAAAAAAAAAAAAAAGGGTCAGTCAATCAATCAGTTCCTTGGGAGACTTCCACATAGTAACAGAGGCCTTGGAAAAATACAGATGGGAGCATTCCCCTCCATGCCCTTTGGGAACAACCACCTCATTGGATAACCCATACTATTTAACTTAATGGTGAATCACAGGTTAACTCTCTTCCTTATGTAAGGATTCATATCTCACAAGCAAAACCATCCAACCATCAGGATCCTGAACACCTGCACAAATGGAAAGATCTCTTCCTGACATTACGAACATCATCCTTTCCCTAAACACAGCTTCACTACACTCTTAGTTAAATGCTGGCCAAAGCTCATGTCTCAGGCCCACAGTTTCCTGCCCCTGTTGCCTCCCGACATGTCAGAGTAGAGCTGGAGCTGGCTGCTGCCCTGAGAAGTCTCTCCCATACCTGCTCACATGCCCAGGGCCTGGATGTTTCTACTTCCAATTGGATTCCATACATCCATTACTTTTTTTTTTTTAATAGAACATTAGAACAACAGAATGGAGTGCTATCATTTTAGGAAAGATCTAACTGACCGGATCTAAACTTTCTCGCTCAGAATTCAGCACTGCTGGAAATTTCGTCTACCCCTCTCTCTCCACAACTGTGACATTCCCTACCATCCATTCCCATCCAACACTATTAACCAGCCTCCCTTTACTACCTTGGCTCTAAAGATCAGCTATGGAAGAGCTCAGATTCTCTCCCATTTGCCATGAGTCTCCCATTTTCTTCAAGATAAAAGCTGAGGACACATTTTAAAGTACTGGTTATAGCTTTTTCATTGGATCTGAGCAAAAGGTATTTTAACAGGACTTAGTAGAGCCTGATACTAGACGTTATTTGTAGCATAAACAAACGGTGGTATAAACAGTGACGCACAGAATGAAAGTAACATCTCTCCTGTGGCAAGGCAAATGCAAGGAAGAGATTCTTAGTATCTTTTTTTTTTTTTATATTCTTGCTGTATGTATATAAGAGAATTGCACCAGAATAAATATCTAGCATTCAGAAACTATACCATAAACAAACGGAATCCTGAATGAAGGGGAGTACTGTTGGGAAATGTTATATGGATGGCAAAAGTAACACCTTTAGCTACAAATTTTCAAGAACTTTCTATACTGCATTATCAAAACCCTCTGCAGATGAGATTTGAAATGTCAATCCAAGTTGCCACATTTAATTACTAAATAATTCTTGGACTAAATCTTTTGAGCTGACTTTAATAATTGAAGAATTTCCTTCTACAAATCCTTCCAAAGGAGAAAACTCATACCATTTAATAGAACTGTATGGCTTTCTGAGCTCTCTAACATGGAAGTACAAATTGTAACTGTAGAACATTACTGTAACTCTGGAACATTTTAGGTTTATTATTCACATTTCTGTGACATTCTTTTATTGCCTGTCCTGCTGTGGTCATACAGCTCTAGACAGGCTTAACAGTTTTCAGGAGGGTTAGGCTTGAATTAAATCCCCAGATTTTACCACTTATCTTTTCAAGATCAAAGTTTGACTTTCAATACAGAACTGAATTTGGGTTTAAGGCTCATTAACAGCATCTGAGACTTTAAAGAAGGTAAAATGCTAAACCAGGGAATGACTTTACAGGTAGAGACCAAGCCTAGCTTTTCAGCATGAACAAGCCAAGATTAAGGTATCAGAGGATAGTTTGCTACAACATGACCCAAATACTGCTACTAGACTGCTTTTTTTTCTTTTTAATTAAGCCTAAATTTTGGATTAGATTTATTCCAAGGCACATAAGCAGAAAATATCTAGGTATGCTAAAACCAAAGCTACGCTGAGCTAAGACAATTGCTTCCATTTTCTGAAAAATGGATTTCCCTAAATTATGCTTACACGCACACAGTCAGTCTGCTGCTACCATCAACTATCTTACTGCTTTTTAGCTAAAAATATATCCTGCTTTACTTGAAATCTGTAAAACTCAGTGAATGATGGTTAATTGCTCAGTCATGTAGTGTGTACAGCTGGAGACCAAATAATGTCTGTTCCAGTTTCCCAAGCTTAAGTATGTTCTCATGGGTCCTTCTATAATTCCCTCCACTCTGTCCCTTAGCCAGACATACATCTCTCTCTGTCTCCTGAACCAATTTGTTCTATTTTTGTTACCACTTTAGATTTAAGGTAACGATGAGACTTTTGTCCTTGGTCTCCAGACAGATGGAAATCTGGGTCTGGATTCTTTCATCTGTTTCATGCATCCTAAAATGCCTGCACTGAGCCCCACTGCTTCCTGTTCAGGTCCTAGTAAGAGCAAGTTTCTACACGTACATAGACAATTGCAAAAAATCAGCATCCATGTTTTCAACATACAAGTATTTTCTTGATGCACAAATGTTACTTTCAGCATCAAGTTGACCAAAAAGAGCTTCTAATTTTAATAGAAACATTTCCACACATAAGTTAAACACTTCAAAATGCTTATAGATTACTGAGTACAGTCTATTTTCATTCATTTGTTAGTCTCAAGACTATTTCTACATTAGAAGATCTTCAATAAAAGCACAGACTTGCTTGGAATTTAGTGCAGATGCACAAAGAGTATTTTTAGTGCCTTTTTAAAAAATGGTGTATTCTAGAAGCCTAAAAGGCTAATAATCTAAATTTTTTATTCTGGTACTTTTGAAAAATCCCACTATTCAAAAATATTCCTTACTATGTAAATAGTCCTATTAGGAGTAAGACAAGAGTTCACAAGCTTTAGGTTTTCGGACAAAAAAAAAAATCATTTCAATAATAATAAAAAAACCCAACAAAACAACCAACAAACCACAAAACTACCTAAAAGAAGAAAATTACTTTTTTTTCCCCCCCCTCCATGGCAATGCAAATCTCTAGATAGGACATTAGTGCTTATAGTTGAAAATCCATTTCTAAGTCTCATATTCTTTGCAAAAACTGAAATGAGCTACTACAGTCAGATGTCTACAATATGGTCCAATGAAGGTTAATAATAAGATATTTTATTTGTATCTTACAACTGTTTTCTAGATTAGTTTATTGAATAAAAGATTAGCTGGAAATTCTATTAATAGTTTTGAGGCATCAGTTCAAAACGAGAGAGTAGACTGCTTGAATTTGGACATCATGATTATGCACAAGCAGTACCATACACTGGCTGAGAGACAGACACAATCTACGCTCCAAAATAAATCAGTTGTCATCAAATCCTTATTCCCTGAGGTCTAACACAGCAGCACTAAGGCAATAGAGAATGGTGTGCACAGCACAGATGGGGCTGATTCCAGCTTCACAAATACAAGTGTGTGTTTTCTCTGTGGGTGATTTATCCTCATAACGTGATAGAGGCAAGTTTGCCTCTTCTGTCTTGACTAAGAATCTTTAAATAACTTCAGCAAGAAGGGGTCTCTAGGGCCTACATGAAAGAGGGCTAGCTTTGAAATTGGATTGGACAAGGGTCTTATCTTGTCCCCCAAGAATGCAGGAGGTTGCACAACTCCCCGGGCTGCCGTCTCTGTGTTTCGCCACCCTCAGTGTCATGAACTTTTTCCTGATATCTAACTGAAATTGCCCTTGCTGAAGCTTCTGTATCGTGTCCTTTTACTACACATCTCTGAGAGGAGTTGCTCCACCTTCTCTCTAGCTCCTCATTCCCCTTTCTGTGACAGACTGCAACAGTTACTTGAGGCAAAAGATACTCACACTCACACACTCCCCAAAAACAACAGAAAAAGAGATTCCCAGAGCAAGGCAAAATAGATTCAAACACACTGGGACATGGCTGCTCTAGCTAGCGATGACTTGGTATGTACTTGTAGCAATGCTCTTAAAAACCACAAAAGCTAGCAAAGGCCACGGAGGAGCAAAGTGGTGTAAAGGTAAAATATATTGTTTTTTAGCACCCTAAGATGTCCACTAAACTATTACACCATAAACAGGGAAAACAGTAACAGAGAAAAAAAACGTTAATTCTTTGAGAGACATCATATCTCGTTGTCTTACAATCAGCAATAATATTGGTGCCCTCTGAAAAAAATATTAGCACTCCAGAAATATTCAGTTTTCTGAAATATTCAGATACTCAGACAGTGCAAACATACACACCAGCAGTCATAGCTCCACTACTATTTAAGTTATTGCAAAGTAAGACCTTTTAAAAATACGAGTAGCCAAAGAATGAAAACAATGTAAAAACAGTGCAGAATTTATTTATGATTTTTTTTCATAGGATTAATTTACCTGTAGTTTAAATTACTCACAGAAAGGGAACTCACCCCTCTCTTTCCAATGGGAGACTTGTCAGCCAGCAAACTCACAGCTAAAGATCTTTATCACAAAGAGTCTAAAACACTAAATTATTTGCAACTTAACTATAACCTAATTCCAAAGGAATTGTGCTTGTGTAGCATTTTCTAACAGTTTATGCAAGTGCAGGCCAGCTGAGAACAAACAAGGCATAAGCTGCATACGATTCCAGATTCCTAATTAGCCATACGTACAACAACAAACAGCATCACTGCACTAAACTAGTTAACATGCAAATTATTCTTTTATCAAACCAATGCTACAGAGACAACAGAATTTGGAAGCATAGCAGAAGAACTGACTCTGGTTTTAAACTCCCTTCATAATCAGGTTATCCAATTTATTTTCTTAAACATTTGCATAATAACAGCACATAAATGCTAGAACCAGTCTATTCTCTTTCTTTTGGCATTGGACAAATAAAAGAATGAATGGCAAAGGTTTTATGTTTATGAAGACGTAAACATCTATTCCCACATGCTTTATAGACATATTCAGACATCAGGTGTACTTTTCATCCATATTCCTTCCAAAGCGCACATACCAAGACCTGCCTCTGAACTGAACACGAAAGATATTTTAAAAATATTTTTCTAGCTATACAAGTTTATACTCTACAGTTCAATACAAACTATTTTAAAAGTCACCAAGAGCAGTCCTTCTAGAAGAAACAGAACAAATAGGAATGGCCACACTTAGTCGAAGTATGTAATAATTTAGAATAGCACATTAAAAACATCGCAACTTCCTGAAATCAGATTTGTACATACTGCTCTGCATCCAGAAAAATGGAATAACATAGCTTATATTGAAAATAGATCCTAAAACACCCTCCTCCTACCTCAAAGGCAGTGCTGCTGCAGGCTATATTAGGATTAACAGGAAAAATTCAGTGGGATTTAATTATTCCCTTTGCTGGGATGACAAGAATGGCTGCAGGGGATGAGGGCAGGGAAGCAGGCAGCAGTGCTCAGCAATCACTGGCTCTTCTGCATCCAGCAGTGCTATGTAGACCTTATAACCTTCAGCTGGAGTTACTCCCTCATGCCCAACAATATAAACTAATTCAGTATCAGGAAGTAAGTGGTGGTGCTACAGGAGGGGTCATATCCATCAAGCTGAAAAACCTGCATAGAAAGATTTAGACAAGCTTTTGCAATACAACTTCTCACAACAGGAAGGTAGCAGCAAAGATCTGACATTCTCTATGTCAGTACTGAGCAACAACAGATGAGTCCTGTAGAAAGAGGGCAAATCAGAAATCATGCTTAACTTCTTTAATGTCTAGGTTATTCTTTCCTCAAAGGGAAAAAGCTGCAAAAGGAGGACATGCAACTACACCACAATGTTAAAAGTTTTGCCAGTAAAACAAAGACATTTAGATGGCATGGTTAGGAGCACAACACAATCATTCCAAAGAACTCCAAAGCTTATGCTCATCATCAATGAAACCTAAATGCAATCCAAGCCATAAAATTCTACTGGGGAGACAAATCACTAGCATAAATACAGTAAGCATTTTGAGTCTCATTTATTAGCCTAAACCTCTATCTAAACCCTTAAGTCTGGTGGTCCCCTCTGGCTGGCTGGAGTGCTTCCTCTAGGCCATCAGAGAAACCCCATATCTACTGTCTGCACATGTCTGTTTCTGCTTATCTTTTTCTCCCGGATCTCAGGGACTCCTTACAAGGTGTACTGCGCTGAGCAGTTATGGCTGAGTACAGAAGGCTCATAGGTCTAATTCCATTTCACTGCAGTTCGGAGCAGAAGAATGACACAAGAAGTTTGCACTGCAGCCAGTTCTGCCTTTTAAAAAATTTTCAGTAGTGAGAAGCAGCCGGATAGCTGGGTGAAAATATTGTATGAGAACTCCTACAACTGTCAGAAATACTTGTGACAGACATGGGCCCTTTCTGCAATACTGACTATAAACTGGTCTGAAATATGGCCGTGGAGAAGTTATGTCAGCCCTTTACACAGGGTTACAAAACCAGAAGATGTGTGAATTATGGACAGGAAAAGCAACAGTAAAAGTCAGTGACTATTGATTACTTACAAGAATTATGTCTGATTTCAGCCATTTCAGAGCAAGGGGGGTATCCCCTCCAATCAAGGAACATAATTTCTAAAAGTTATTAACTATTAGCAATCCAGAAACTGTGGGCAGGACAAATAAGCTAATCAATAAAGGGTGCCCTTCCAGCAGTTACACAGTACAGATCACTTCTCAAGACAGACCTGGTTCCACATTGAGAAAGAGTTGGAAGCTGGGGAATAAGGTCATAGTCTAACACTCACTATCATGCTAAGAAATCCCAAGCACTTTAACTGTCACATGATGGGGGTGTAGGTACCCAGCAAAAGCCTGGGGAGGCAAAAGCTAACTTCTGCCAGCTGGCAGTAACTCAAGACATCATGACCTGTACTTTGTAAGTTATTGCTGAAGAGCTCCCAGATGAGCTAGATTAATAAAGCTGTAGCCTAATTAAACCACATCCTTCACATCTCATCCTCCCATGTGTCTGGGAAGATCAATGCAAACCAAGGCAACCCAAGTGGGAATCATTAAATGCATCTGTGAGCCACACCAGATCAACAAACAATTAGACACACAATGTGCCAATCAGTACAACAAACCAGCCGTACGGTTATGATCCTATCGGCTTAGGTTTTCCTCAAGTGTACTTCCAATTAATTATAAACATTTATACAGAAACAGTGGCATCTCTATCTACTTTAAACACTATTAACAGTGTCAATACTCTAATTTCTATAAGTAAACAACACAGTCTTGCTCTTGCCAGGAAAGTCTCACCCCACTGAAACTTCCCTGCCACACTTATATTGATACAGTTGCAGCCTCTGAAGGAAGTGAATGGGAAAAATGTGTAAACATACCAGGATAACAAGCTTCCCCTAAACCCCGCGATTAACACATTTCAATAAATACCAAGAGAGAATACCTCAATGATTTTTGGAAACCCCCTCAACTTAAAGTTTAAAAGACAAAATAAGAAATACACAAGCTACAGCTTTGCATTAATGGAGCTCACGACTTTTTGCAAGGATCAATGTTGCCATTTTCTGGATTAGTGCATTTACCCATGCCCCAGATGAGTGCAAAGTCTGTGGAGTGCTGCATTTGCTGGGCTGGAAGCTGGCCCAAGCAGACACAGTATGGCTGTGAGAGCACAGGGTCCCACACAGCAACACTTAGGTGTTCACCAGGTAGAAAAAGCTTTGTCATAAAATAAATATTCATGTTTAACATATGGGGAAAAAGAGCTTTTAGGAGCTAGACAAGCATTAATAAGAATAGAATGAAGCAGTATCACCTGTATATCCTAGGCAAGGCCTGCTCACACATTTGTATACCCAAACTAATGAGAAAAGACTTGTAAAAGGGAGCCTTCATAGCACTCCCTGTTATTTAGGAATCAAGCAGCTGGAAGCCAGAGGACCGATATTCTGCTAAATGCTCTGCTCTTCTTGTGCCATTTAGAGAAGCCTTGTGCTGCTGCTTCCAGTTAGCGAATATGCAGAATGCATTTGCCCAGTTTTGTGAAAACACAAGTTCAGAAAAAACAAAACAAAACATTTTAAAACCCTGCCAACCAAAGTAGTAAAAAATATTACCAGATAAAGACCAGGCGGTCTTCTTAGCCTGCAATTCCAAATGCAAAACATTTATTTTTACTTGCATACTTTCTACTTTGTTTATTTGCTTTTTGTTTTCCACTGTGCCTCAAAGTTTCCCTTGCTGGCATAGATCATTTATCAAAATATACTTGAAGACTACAAGAGGAACAGCAAATTCTGATTCAATCCAAGCAGTTCCAGTGGCTGGATATGGTTATTTGGATTGCAATATTTAAAGAAAAAACCAAAAATATTACAAAGCTGCATAACAGCATTGCCAAAAAAAAAAAAAAAAGAAAAAAATTAAGATAAAATTTAGATAAGCTTAAGTGACTTTGGATCATATGCAAATTCATGGGGTCCCAACTCCTAAAAGTCAATTTTCTTTTCTCTTTAATCAGAATAACAGTCAATTCAGTACAGATGTTCCAGGAATATACACTAGGATGATATAACACAAATATTCCAGTATCACATATTTTATGTATTGTAAATTATGCAGCTATCAACCTGAAGTCACTATTTGGTGTAAAAGGAGCTACCAAAGCTGCAAGTGTTGCAAGAGAAAGGCCAGGGGTATTTGGGTAGTATCTAATTATTTTCTCTCTTGATGAATCTTTCTTACCACAGAAGCTACAAGGAACTTAAAAGAAAACCTACCAGTTTTAAAACCATGACCTGGCATCTGACTTGCACTCAGTTCCTTTTGAGGCTTAGCAAATTTCAATTTGATAATAGCTGCCCTCCCATCATTACATTTTTGGGAAGCTCACACACGTTAGAACTTGCCAAATGGACCTCTTGTCCATGCTAGAAAATTGCAGCAATTTGTTTATCTTCCTGCAAACAAAAAAAGTATAAGATATACTGTATCAAAGTAGAAAAGATACTGTATCAAAATAAGAATAATCATGCCGATAGAAGTAACTTATACACTGAGGGAACTCCTATATTAGAGTCTTTTCCTGAAGCTATCGGTATAACGAAGTATTTCAGGAAAACCAAATCAAAACAAAACTAGGTAAACCAGCTGAGCTGATGCACAGCATTGTTAGTGCTACTGTTTACCTTAGCAGGAATGAGATGCAATATAAAAATTGAGTCTCGCAGCTAACAACGAACACAACAAGAACAACTAATAGATTCTATAGCATGGCTATGTTTAGCCATATTTTTCATTTGTTTGTTACCATCATAACAATACTGTAGATAGGAATGATAATCACCACATGACTACTTGCTTGCTTAGTATTTCTTGCCCTACTTTTCTTCTTTCCCAAAATATAAAAAAAGATTAGTACAAACAAGTCTCATTGAAGGGTTAGAAGAAATAGAAACTCAAGGTATCTTACAACTAACACAAAGAGGTGTGAGGAAGTGTCAGCTCCACATACTGTACCACCATTTAGATCAATTGTAAAGTGTATATAGGTAAGTCAAGATATAAACAAGGCTTTGTTGTAAAAGCTACATTTAAACAGGTGTGCTCTGAAGGAAGAGAAACAGCAGGCTGGAAATGAAGACTGCCTGAAATTAATGGAAAATTTGCTGAGGGCTGACATATCAGGAAAATTGTTCAAGAACACTTCACGCACACGGAAACACAACCTCAAAGTTCCTCTGAGGTCAGCAAGATTTGGGCTGAACAGTTAAGGAAAAGTAACCTCTGAAGCTTGCTGTAGTTATATGTTCTCAGATTTCTTAACCAACAAGGATACTAATTTTAAAGGTGGTGTTTCAGATGATGGAAGCCTACTTTTTTTTTCTTCCTATGGCAGACAGGGAACTGCATTTCACTAGTTTCAGACGATAAGTAACTTTGAGGTGCACAGGACATTTTAACTAGGCCACCACTGTTTTATGCTTTGTATTGACTTTGCCCTTTTTTGGCTATTAATTGATTTATTTGTTCCAGTTGAGGATTCAAACTTATCATTGATTTTCACTAGGACAAATAGTTGAAGGATGATACATATACTACAACTTGATGTTTTTCCAGAAAATGCCACTAGAGAAGAAAGTTTCCACTTTACATAAGTTTTCCAGGTGAAATGGCCAAACAACTGCAGCCTCAATTTTGCAAGAAAATTCAGCACCGGAATAGTCCCACTGAGGAATGTGATTACTGCCAGCCAAAGAAGGTACTTATGCACATCATGTTGAATGGTAGCTTGTAAACACAATTCATCACCAGTGGCAGCTACTCAGTATGTTAAAACACTTACATTTTTTAATTCCAAGCCATTATGCATAAGATAGTGTGAATAAAGATAGTTCACATCAGATCCTCTTCTTCAACATTTAGTAGACTCAGCACAGATGCCAGACATCCTTTCTGTTGATCCTTTTAGAAGAAAATATTGTTATCAGGAGAGCCCTACAGCAGAGGCACAAGGCTGTCCTTGAGGATTTCCTGTCCAAAGGACAACATTACATGAGGGTTTATATGCCATTACCAAGACTTGCCACGTTCATGCCATCATACAAACAGAGGAAGGGTGCTAGTGTCTGCTTTTCCTCACTGCATCTCACCTTTCTTCAAAGCTGAACCTTTGTGAAGATTAATGAGTAGGTGTCAAAGACGCCTTTTTTCTTTTGCAAATACACTATATTTTGAAGAAAAAAAAAGTGCCCAAGTCTCATTACTGTACAACAGTCACATATGCTTGCTAGCATATTTATTAAACTTACTGAACTTGGCAGGTTTGTCTACTAGTCCTCCTCAGAGGCTGTAAACTTGTTTCTAGCTCCTGGGTGAGATTTCAGCAATAGCTTTTAATTAACTGTTGGGAAATTTTAACCATTTGGGAATTGCATTCATTTGGGAATGTCAGTTTTAGAAGGAAGACATTAATCTGCTCAGATGATCAATGTAAAAGATGTTGTAGATCAAAACCAAGGCAACTAGACGTTTACATCATAACCCTTGCAAGCTCTGATGCAAAGCCAGAGAACATAAATCTGCACTTGTAGCACTAAGCAGAAGAGCAAGCCTTGTGTAGAGACAGCAGGGAGTTGTCCCGTTTCATTAATGCTGTGCTTGACAGAAGAAGGACCTTTAACTGAATTTTACCTGACAAAAGGAAAACTCCAATTTCAAAGTGAGTCTGACAGTTCACCTAGGCTTTGTGGGCCACCCATCTTAGAGAAGAACCTCCAAACTCAGACTGAGCAATTCTGAGTACTAATCTTGCCAACTGCTTTTATGAAAACAGAAGATGGTGGAAGTTTGCAAGTCACCAGCTCTCATGTGAAGGATGATTAAGAAAGGGAATCTCCAGCTACTAATGACAATTCTTCCAATATTTTCTTTTCATCGCTGCACTGGGCAGAGCTATTATTGAACAGACTACCACAGAACAAACTACTAATAGGCTGCTAAAGGCAATAGTTGCTACTCACCTTTATGAGTTATGAAAATAGAAGTGTTGAGTAGAACTCAGTAACTTAGAAGAGATGGAAATAAAAACTCTTTCAAAAGAGCAGCCTCCAGATATTTACATCATAGATTCAAAGTACTTTGGATCTGAAGCTTTCATAATACTTCTGAGTTATCTGTTTTGCAAGTATATAGGGTTTTGAGATGGAATTCAATTATTGGTGTAATGAAAGCAGAAAGACCTGCAAGATCCTTAGTTTTACCAAATCTGCAGCATTGTCACAGCCTGTTACAGCACAGGTTGAATGCTAGTAAATATTGACTTGCTTAGAAAATAGCCACTGGGCTAATTTGCAAGGTGTGTTTCATTAGGTCTACTTGCGCTAAGTCAGACAATAGATTATGCCATGGTCAGGTCTATGCTACCTAACAAGCAGTGAAAAAATATTATTTCTTCAGCAATAGTACAGATTCCGTGAGTTGCAAAATAACTGCATCCCTAACAAAGACCATCAGAGAGAAGAATCTCCATGTTAATACTACACAGCTGAATTTTTAATCTATATTTCAGTCAGGAAGTACAAAGAACTGTAGATGTTTGCTCTTGTAACAAGTAACAGATGATCTTTTTGTATGCCAGAGACTCAGAGGCAAAGTTGACCTAACAGGAGATTCACCTGCTAATGGTTCCCCATTGCATTCCTAGTCTCACAAATCCTGTTTTCTCAAATACATTTGTTTCTTTCGCAGCATGTTTCCAGCTCCACTGCACACTTCTATCTACAGTCCCACTGCATAATACTCAGCCTTAACCCATGAGTCTGACTGTTCTGACCTCCAACAGCCTGGGGAAAGAACATGAATGGCAGCATAAATACAGTTTCCACTTATCATGAGTCTTAACATGCAACCCCATTTTTAAAGTTTCCATCCAGTTAGAAGAAGTATAGACGGAGTAGGGCAATAAGATGAAAAAAAAGGAATCCTCAGCAATGCTACTCAACTCAGAGAGCTAAAATAAAATACACAGCCAAACTACTTCCAATGGCAATAGATACTCAGGCAAAGAGTACACCACCACCAATTTCCTGGAGCTATATTAAGAAAGACACCATTCTGCAGATTAATGTAAAATTAGAATGGAAACAACGCTTAGAATTGCAATAAGCCTTTTAATTTAGTGCTTTGAATCATATGCACTTAATAGAAAGTAGTCTTCTTCAAAGGAAGGCCTGTGGCTATTTTCATTTAGGACTTGCTCCCCTGCTCTTTGCATACAAAGAAATACAATAAGACTAAAGTATAATATTCCATTACCCTTTTCTTTTTTTTCCACTAGGAAGAATTCAGCTAAATGGAGTAGCAGTGACAAAGCAACTAAGCTTAGTAAATGAACACTCTTCCACATCACAGTGACTAAGGCTAACTGGTAAATTAACATACACATATTTAACCAGATATTTTGCTTGCTTACTACATACATTTTCGAGAAATTTCATTTCTGTCTCATTTTTTGATGGCTATGTATCAGGTTTGGATGAATATGTTTTGATGTATTTGTGAATCATTAACGTGGAATGATAATGATAATCCTAATGATAATCAGGACAAAAAGGAGAAGAAGAAAGTATGTCTCTATAAGCCATCCTCAATATTCTATCTCTCTTCAAAAAGTAGTTAGATATGAAAATCACAAACCTACAGCAAACACCAGAATTACCAACATGCTGACAATGCTTGGGACAATCTGCCCAGCAGAGTCCAATACTGTAATTTCAACTTGGACAGCTGACTGTTTGTCCTAAAGTCATTGCTGAAGCAAAGACTGCTCACTCACGTGAAGTACTTTTGAAATAGACCATGACAAAGCACA
>VZZY01008767.1:33836-62213 GCA_013400335.1 Eurystomus gularis | reverse complement strand
AGCCCCGCCGTCGGCGCCGGCAACTGCCAGGGGCAGCAGGCGGCCCAGCACCAGCCTGGCGCCGTCCCGCCGGCCCAGCAGCAGCTGCAGAGCGGAGCCCCCAAGCCGGCGGCCTCAGGCAAGCAGGGCAACGTGCTGCCGCTGTGGGGGAACGAGAAGACCATGAACCTGAACCCCATGATTCTCACCAACATCCTCTCGTCGCCCTACTTCAAGGTGCAGCTCTACGAGCTCAAGACTTACCACGAAGTGGTGGATGAGATCTACTTCAAGGTGAGCCTGCGGGCCGCGCCCTGGGCCCGCGGACTCTGGGGCCGCGCTGGCGCCTGTCCCGAGCCTCTCGGGTCGGGGTTTTTGGAGGAGGGAGGCTTCGATCGCGGCCTGCGGATTCTCTTTTGCCTTTCTGCTCCTTGTCTTGCCCGAAGGGGTGGGAGCAGATCTCTCTTTTTATTGCTTAACTGGGGAAATCCACGATGCTGCGTTCTCTCTGTTACAAAAGGAGTGCGTTTAGCCTGGGCTTTGGAATTAGGGAGTTGTAAGTTGAAGTGGGCAGCGTGAGCCAGGGCAGTGGGGATGAAATGGCCGTCTGAGGTCTGCGCTCGCAGTCGGGGAGCGTCCGCACGCTACTTCTAGAGACAAGCGCTGCCCGCAGCCTGGGAGTTGCCGACACGCCGTATAACTGCGGAAAGACGATGGCGGTGACTGTAGGTGGTTTCAGCAGGAGTTTGTGTGTGGCTTTCTTCCACAGTTAAGAGGTTAGGATTTCACCTTTCTATGCCTAATCAAAAAACGAATTCATTTTAGTGCTTGTCTCGGCGTTAGGTAGGATGTGCTGGGGAGATAACTGAACTGTATCAGTGCACCCGTGTCTCAGTTCTTGTTTCCTCAGCAGGATTGAATCAGTTTTGCAGCAAGGCTTCCATCAATCCAGTCTCCCAGGTAGAGGTATGCATAATTAATGCTCATCAACACAGCCACATTCCTTGTTCTGATAATGAGAGCAAAACTTAGATACTTCAGGCTGCTGCTCTCTTCAATCACCTGTACTTTGGTGGTTATTGGGGTATTTTTTTCAGGTGAGCTAATAGTGCTTGCTAGTGTCAGCAGGCTTCAGTATACTTGGAAATAATAAAAAAAAGGTAGCCTTTTGGTCTCACTTAACCGGAGCAAGTCAGGTTACTTAGGGCACTGTAATTGTGAAAAATAACTCCACGGAAGTATTTTTAGATTTTTGGCATTGTTTGTACTTATTTATGAAGACAGTGCAACTGTTTTCCTTCTTAATAACAGCCCTTCTCTGCTTGTGCTCAGTCATTTGGAGTGGACAGCTTAATCCTCCTAATACTTAGAGTAGCGTAGATTGATAACAAAGCTTCATTTTGGTTAATTTGCCACTTGCTGCATATGAGGTAGAAATAATCCCTTCTCACTCGGAATGGAAAGTGGCAAAATTCTTGCAAGTGATGGCAAAAGCTGAAAAATTTAGAAAAGAAACATTTTGAGAGCTTACGGTATTTTACATGAACCCTTTCAGATGTAGTAAAAAATATTTGATATTATTTGTTACCTTATTATTGGTACATCTCAACTTCAGTAGGTCAAATAGTTCATTTGCTTGTCTCAGTGTTTCATTCAATAAGTGGCTTAATCTTACATTGGGGAAGAATTTTGACATACCATTAAATACCTGCTTATTAATCCAATGTAATTAAAGTTTGTTTACTGAACTTGAAAGTTACTGTCTCAAAACTGCATGCTACATGAAGAGAAAACTCAGGCCCTTACTTAATCTTGAGTAACAGACATAAGAAAGAAGAAAACCTGATGGTTAAGGTACTTTATTGATACGCAGAAGACTTAAATTCTGTTCATGTTTTAAGATTCTTGGAAAAATTGCTGGCTCCTTTTTTCCTTTTTTGAATGAGTGCAATATCCACCATAGGTGTGGTTTTGAGTGTATTTGTCTTTGGGAGTGAAAAGAAGTGGTTCATTTAAAAAAAAATTACGAGTTCTGGATTCTCAGGAAAGACAATCTTAAATCACACAAGCAGCTGGTGATAGGGACCATCTTAGAAGACAGGGATTCTGTTTAGAGATGTTAATTAATTTACTTGTATTTCTGGTCTCCTGTTTGAATTCTGCATCTGCAAAGTGGATGACTTCCTCTTTCTTTATCCCTGATCTTAGCCCCATGTGCAAGTCCTCAACTGCGTTTAAGCTGTACGCTTCCAACGAGTTGAGCGTATGTAGCGGTCTTTCTAGGACCAAAACCTCAACTACTCTTTTCTGAAGTTACTAATGTTTTCAGGGCTTTGGGGTTTTAATGGATAGCGGTGGCCAATAAATGTAACTGTAATTTAAAAAAATGAAAAGTACCATAGTGATGATTTCATACTCCATACTTAGATTAAAAAATGCTCTTCATTTCTTGTGAGAGTCAAAACCGTAACTAATCAGAAGGATGTGCAGTATTATTTTAGTATCTGTGAAATTCTCATATGATGCTAATAATATGGGAAGTCGTAGTGAATTTGAGATACTACAGTACTGCCATCTCTCATCTTTCTGATTTGGGTAAGACAGCAACAGTTAAAAAAAGTCAATCAGCAACTTCAGCCGTTAGTGTAGCTCTGATTTCATGTGATTGTGTACATCATTAGAGAATTTTAATCTGTGAGCTGCAGTACAACTTGACCAAAAGCTCTTGTCCCCAGTCCAGTGTAACACCATTGTGCCTTTTTTGTCTTGTTTTTGCTTTTTGTTTCAAGTTGATGTGTTTAGGAAATATACTTGTTTATCGATCCAGACCTTACATCTTTGAAATTCATCATTTCAAATGTAGTTTATGCAGTTTTAACTTGTTTATGACTCTTATTGTCTGATTTAAGGAATAGCGTTGGTTAACTAGGTTCATGCACTCATATCTAAATGCGTTGTGAAGGATTTGAAATGGGCAAGCTTCACTCAGGTACCATTTTATCTAAGAACATCACTGCCATCTACAAGAAAACACATGGCTTTTTCCATTAAAAAACTGCCCTTTATAGACATCTTTCTTTTGTCCTAATTGTAGGTCACACACAAAAGTAACATTTAGCTAAGCCCACTGCATAAATGAGATTTATGAGTATTAACTGTAGATTTTGACTTCTGTAGCTGTCATCAGTGGGTATCACTAAACTTGTTAAGAGACAGTTTGAAAAAAGATAGTTGTTAGTCACCATAGAAAATAGTAACAATAGGGTTTAGCCATAAAGTATTTGGAAGTACATAGAGTGTGGAGTAAGCATACATGTTTGTGTGTATCTTTTTTTTTTAAACTTCTTCCATGATTTTGGCTGTAGTTTCTTAATGTGGTAATTAAAGTCAAATGCTTTGCTTTAGTATCAAAGCAGACTTGATCTTGAAGTTGGTAGGAGAAGACAAGCTATTTAAGATTGATTTAGAACACCCATTTTTAAAATTAGGTTTGTATAGGCAGCTAAGCTTTATGGAGGTTGTAATTGCCATTTTCTTTCTTTCTTTCTTTCTTCTCCCGTTCCCCCAACCCTGTCCTGTCAGGTTACGCATGTTGAACCATGGGAAAAGGGGAGCAGAAAAACAGCAGGCCAGACAGGGATGTGTGGAGGGGTAAGTAGAAGTACGTGCCTTCTTACGTTTTTCTGTCTGGTAAATACATTTCCAAAGCGTAGCTAAAACTTATGTGTTGGCTCAGTTGCTAGATGTAAAAGTATTTATTACAAAGAGTTGATGTATTTCCCTTGCTTCCAGAGCTGTGGATGCAAGTAGCATTACTTTGTCCCCATGGTTCTGTTAGCAGATTCAGATTTTGTCCTGTGTTCCTTCTCATATTTTGGAGGTTTGGGATGATGTCTTCGTGAATTCCTGCGTTGTCAGCTAACTTTTTTCCTTTGAAAGGTGCGTGGTGTTGGAACTGGAGGAATTGTGTCTACTGCCTTTTGTCTGCTCTACAAACTATTTACGCTGAAACTCACTCGTAAGCAAGTGATGGGCCTTATAACTCATACAGACTCTCCATATATTAGGGCTCTTGGATTTATGTATATTAGGTAGGTATCAACATAATCAACTAATGACTCATTTAATATGCAGAAAGCTGTATTAAAGTCTTACGTTCTTTTTGTACTTAAAGGTACACACAGCCACCTACAGACCTATGGGACTGGTTTGAATCCTTTCTTGATGATGAAGAGGTATGTCCGCGAGGGTAATAATTTGTTTTCTTTTGTTTCTTTTCATGTTACTACTTTAGGTTTAAATAGTCTTTGATAGGGTTTTCTGTAGTTTGAATTTGCAATGTTATACTCTTGTTATTTCACTAATTGGCACAGGAAGCAGGTCTGAGCTGGGACCCAAGTAATTTTTGTTAGATTTGAAGGTAACAGACTTTTCCATTGGTTAGGATGTTGCTGTGTCAAATACTACAAACCCGTATGAAACAGGTGTGTTACAGCAGAATGCATACAGCAGGCTGTGCGAGTGTGGCTTCTGTGCAGTTTTCAGAAAAAGAATTATTTTTAAGCAAGGTGTAGTAAGTCCTTGGAGTACCAAATTTATATTTTGCATTTATTACTGGGATGGGGGAATGGGTGCTCAAGTAGAAGAGTGGGAAGTACATAGTAGAATCCAACACTTGCCTTGAAAAATACCACCAAAAACCTCAGTGGTGGTTATCCATGTCCTGGAATAACTAAACCCAGGATTTCTTCAGAGGAGAAACAAACAGCCTCATTGCTGCATAAGGTGGCATTGTCTCTAGTAACCCCAACGTCTTTACTGACTGGGCAAAAAGAGACATGTGAGCTGCTAACTGAAGAAGTTGCGTTATTATGCAGTTGGATAGAACTCCTTTGGTACCGGAGTCCTGATTTACTGCCTGGAGAAACAGAGTAGGAGCTGGTGGGTGAGGCTTCTTGGGCTGTGAAGTTGAATGTACGGTCTGCTGCATACTGTTGCAATTTGTATTTATTGAGTGGGTTTTAAATAGCATCTTAGATTTCAGAATGGAACAGGAAGGATCACTTCCCATTTTCAGTGTGACAGTAAGCATCTACTTGAAGAAATTTCAAATGTTGTAGTTGCAAATGATGTCCGAATATTTGTATTACAAAGTGTTAATTATACCTGTATCTGACTGCAATGCAGTGTATTTATTTCAAACAGCTTCTGTCATGCTAAGTATCAAAAACACTGTGCAAAGGAAACAGCTGTTACTTCAGGTAAACCTGTGTTATTGTACGTCTGTAACAAAAATCAAAACAATAGAGATCTTGATTGAATGGCTGGGATCTCCTCCTCCTGCCCCAGGTGGTGCTAGGGCACGGGATCTCTTCTCTGCAGGGCTGCATTTGAACTTACAAGGAGGATTGGGGTGGCTTCCTTTTCAGTCCCACAAACAACTTGATTCCCAGGACAATAAAGTTGCAAGCGTGATTCATTGTGCAGGTCTTAACTGGTTATTAGTCAAAGGACCTATTTTAGTTTATACATTTCAGTTCTTGCAGATACTGGTTATCAGCATCTATTTGTTGATTGTTTAAAATCTCCTATTGTATTTTTTGGAATTAGTGTTTCTTTCCCGGCCGCTTTCAGTAGCTTTGTAGAAAAAGTGCTTGGGGCTGCTTGTTTTAAGTTTCTTACCAGTCCTGGTCAAGCCCAGTAGGATGAAGCTTATTGATATATATGGAATTATTTAAACCTACAGGATTTTTTTTCCCTCCAGTTCTTAAATATGTGGAAGCAGTTCATCTTTTGTCATGCTGCTGTGAAAAACTTCCCAGGATACAGAGTTACTTTTCAAAATGCTTCTTATGTTTGTTTTGTTTAACTGTACATACTCTCCAGGTGCTACGTTTAACGCCTTTTTTTCTTCTTTAGATCTCTGCAGCGATTATATTTGGAAAAACTGTATATCTGAACACTTAAATGTGTGTGAGTGCAAGCAGTTTTACATTTAGATTTTCTCTTCCTGTTTAGATAACAAATCTCACTTTCCTTGTGTGCTTGCACTATAGGTTTGGGACTGACAATAGCTGACTAACATGTCCTGAGCTGTGAGAGGGCATAGCAAGAAGGCCTTCATGCGGTAATGACCCTTTTCAGAGACAATGGTCATCATGGATTATGCGTTTCCAATTATTTGTTCATTTATTTATTTTTTTACATATTTCTAAATTAGAAACCTCACTGCTTCATGGCAGTTGGTTTGCTATTGCTTCCAATTCTGTTAGGATGCCATTTTGTCCTAGAGGTTTTCCTATGATCATTTTTAGATAGGCAATGATGTAGTTCTTAAATGATTTAGGCCACAGGGTTGGGTATGATGGAACGCAGTTGTACATCTAGAAAATGGAGTATTAAATGTAGTTTGAGAGGAATTCCTCAACTTTGTGGCATTTAAGTAAAATGCAGGATTGTACCATGTAACCAGACTGTGTAAGGGGATTTTGTGTTAATCTCTTCATCGACAGTCCCTTACCATCCAGATGGCTGCAGGATTAGTGTGTGCCTGCATGCATATATATTAAGTCCCATTCCCTATCTGTAACATACTGCCAAATCCAAAGGGAGCAGAGTTTGAGTTTTCCTAAGGAAATGTATTAGAATGAGACAAGTAAACTTTCATAATCATGAGACTGCAAGAAGGCAGTAATGTAGCAGCATTTTTTTTTTTTTAAAGTCAGTAAAGAGTATTTTTGACCATCAGGATACTTTTTGCTTGTATTTTGTAGGACCTGGATGTGAAGGCGGGTGGAGGTTGTGTTATGACCATCGGGGAGATGCTTCGTTCCTTCCTCACTAAGCTGGAATGGTTTTCCACATTGTTTCCAAGAATTCCTGTGCCAGTCCAGAAAACCATTGACCAGCAAATCAAAAGCAGACCTAGGAAAATCAAGAAAGACGGCAAAGAGGGAATGGAAGAAATAGACCGGCACGTAGAACGTAGACGTTCAAGGTCAGATCCACGTTATCTTGAAAATGAATGTTAAAAGTTCAATATTGAACTGCTTCTTACTGGAACCATGTCATCCTTTCACTGAAAAGGTTTTAAGGCAATAGGCAAGACCATTTATGGATGCTAATGGATTAAAATAGTCAGATACTTGGCATTTAGGATTAAATACAGACTGTGTACATAAATTGGAGAGAGGGTCTCTTAACTGTAAACGGTTGTGTTTCATATTGCATATCTTCTATTTTAAAAGGTCTCCGAGACGATCCATCAGTCCAAGGAGGTCTCCCAGAAGATCCAGAAGCAGAAGTCATCATCGGGAAGGCCATGGATCATCTAGTTTTGATAGAGAACTAGAAAGAGAAAGAGAACGGCAGAGATTAGAACGTGAAGCTAAGGAGAGAGAAAAAGAAAGGCGGAGATCTAGAAGTACTGATCGCACACTAGAACGGAGGCGAAGTAGAAGCAGGGACAGGTACAGAAGCCGTAGTCGAAGTCGTGACAGGAAAGGAGATAGAAGAGACAGGGATAGGGAGCGAGAGAAAGAAAATGAACGGAGCCGGAAAAAAGAGAGAGATTATGATAAGGAAAGAGGTAGCGAGAGGGAAAAAGACAGATCTAGAGAAAGATCAAAAGAAAGGAAAGGGAAGGGTGATGTAGAAGAGAGAAGACACAAGGATGACAAAGATGACAAGAAACACCGGGATGACAAGAGAGATTCCAAAAAAGAGAGAAAACATAGTAGAAGTCGAAGCCGGGAAAGAAAGCATAGGAGTAGGAGCCGAAGTAAGAACACAGGTAAGCGCAGTAGAAGCAGGAGCAAAGAGAAATCAAGTAAACATAAAAATGAAAGTAGAGAGAAGTCAAATAAACGAAGCAGGAGCAGAAGCAGAGGAAGAACAGATAGCGTTGAAAAGTCCAGGAAAAGAGAACAGAGTCCTAGCAAAGAAAAATCTAGAAAGCGTAGCAGAAGCAAAGAACGTTCCCACAAACATGATCACAGTGACAGCAAGGACCATTCGGACAAACATGATCGTCGAAGGAGCCAAAGTACAGAAAGAGAGAGCCAAGAAAAGCAACATAAAAACAAAGATGAGACTGTGTGAACTCTTTCAGAAGTGGATCACATTGAATCCTATAAATGTTTGATTAAATCCTGCTTATTTTTTCTTAAAGTTGAGATTGTGCAGTAGTTGATGAGCACTCTTCTCCAACCTCCCTCTAGGCTGCAGATTGTCATTTCCTATTTTGGGTAGGGAAGTGCCTTTGTAAACCCATTCAATGCATTGACGGTTTCAAACCATTTGTTTAGTTCGATTTGTAATGCAGAGATTGTTCTTGCATTTTTATTGTTCAGATGTTTCTGAAATGTACAGTCTGTACATATGTCCTGAAAATGTTTTAATTCCTTCGGCATGGTTGCCATGTTGGTTAAATTTGTATGAGGCAATAAACTGCCACTAATTCTACTTTCATTTTGTAGACGTGGAATTCTGGTTTGTGGAATTCTGGTTTGTATCCTGAAGTTAGCATGGCTGTGTTTACAGAACAGTATGGCTCTTAGGGATGGATCTTGAATGTGTATTAAAGCGGAGATATTTATGTGCATCCAATGTACATGGAAGGCTGCAGATTTAGAACTGTTTATGTCCACTGTACCTGCTGTTTTTTCAAAAGCTTTTAACATGTATTTTGTTGTTGATCACCACTGGTGTTAAATTGAGAGTGGACTTTCAAGGAGATAGTGGTTTTGATGCAAAGATTTAGATTATGGGGCTTCTTTAGTAATTCTTTCGAAAGGCTACCTCAAGCGGACACTGTAAAGGCTGGTGGATGAGTACTGTAGCCATCTATGCATTTTATTCGTTTGAAAAAAAATCCATGTAAGCTTCCATATTTTTTTTTAGAACACAGTTTATCCATTTGTGCTCTTCTAGTGTTTTTAATCAGCAGCTGCACTCTGTCATTTATGATAATCCTGGGCTAATAAAGGCATTTAAGATGGGAAGAGGGAGGTAGGAAGAAGAAAATTATTACAAAGGATTTAAGTTTCAAGCTTCCAAAGCATTTTTATAAGTGTAAGCATTTAAAATAGAAATTACCTGATAGCGTCCTTTTTTAAGTCATATTTTCTACAAATAGAAAGGATTGCAGTTTGTGCTGAACATCTCATCTGGCAGATTTATTTTTTTTTTATTTAAACCGGTTGTTAGAAGCAAAAACCAAAATGCATTATAGAAAAAAATCCTATTATTAAAGTCCAAGTCTATTTGATAGATTATTCTGATGACTTGTATACTAAGTTAGGAGAACCATCTGGAATAAACTCTCAATTAATTCCTTTGTATTGGGTGTCAGCTTTTCCCTGCATGTTCATTGCCAGTTGAAGAGTGGTTGGGTTCCTCCACATTTGATTTTCAGACTAAGTGACACTTTGTACGAATACGCAATTTTATGTAGTAAGTACCTTATAAGGAAGATGTAGATAACAAAGAAAAGCAGCAGCCCCAAAACAGGGAGAACATGAAGTGTGACTCATTCATGATCGTGAAGTGACCTGAAAGTAGAAATAAATTTCTATTTATGCCTTTTTTGCTTCTGTGTGATGCAGGTCATCTAGGCATAGTATTTAACTATTAGGATTTTTTTTTTTAACCTCAAGGAGAAAACAGTGCTTGAATTTCTAATATGCTTCATTGCATAGTATTCAGAGAAGCAAAATATCATGTTTTTTTCTTGCTCATGTTTTCTAAATTGTTAGTCTCTCCTTTGTCACTGTGTTGCGTAGTATTCAAAATCTTAATACTGAGGTTGTTCAGGTATTGTCTTGCTTTTATTTTTGTTACCTGATTTTAAATCTGAGCTTGAAACAAAGCTTAAACTTCAGCAAATTCATGAAACTAAAATACTCAGCTCCTGCTTAACATGGGAGGAGAAAGCTATTGGCCATTTAAGGAATACCCTGGCTAGTAGATGATTAGAACTGTCTTTGCAGTCTGCCAGGGGGTTGCATGGATTCTGCAAAACAATGAGGACAACTTTAATTAACCTTTTTTGCCACTAGAAGGCTTCTTTTGGCCTTTAGCCTTGGCCGGTTGTTTTTTAACTTTCAGGCTGAGTTTCTGAAAAAGTGTGTTCGTGGGCAGAGAGGCTGCAAGGCCAGTGTTCTGTCGGGGAGCTGGATTGCTGACTCCCAGCTGTTCCTGCAGGGCTGCTCCTCCTCTGCCACTGTTGGGAAATACAGTGAAAGAGGGGTGTATTTGGAGGCAAAATCCAGGTATTTTGAGAAAGAGTCTTTGACCTGAAAGGGGAGCAAGATGCCTAATTACAATGAAGATAGCAAACATTTTGATATAGCTTGTGCAAAGACTGGCTGGTGCTAGTATCTCTTGTATGTGTGGTAATTGGAGGACTTTGCTTTTATTTTTCAATAAATAGTCCTTTCTAAGCTTTGGATTTAATTTGATCCATGTTACGTACTCAAGCTAGCGATGTAGTGGATAGCACAACATTCATGACTGACCAAGACCCGTGAAGGTGATTTAAACAAAGCCCCCATCTGAAGCTATCATTGGGTTTAGTATCTTGCAGCTCTTGGGTTTGGATCCAGGGAGTCTTAATTCCTTTTTGTCATTCTGATGCCATTTTATTTCACGTGACCTTCCTTGAAACTGCTCCAAAGCAGCTGTGATCAGAAATGGCCGTGTCAGTGGAGCCCCCACTGCAGGTTTATCTGATGCAGCTGCTGGCAGTACAGCTGCAGTGGGCATTTGGCTCAGGGTCGGCAGAAGAACATTTCTGCCAATTTTCATTGGAAGGATTGTGAGTTTTCCCAGGAGGTATGGTTGCAGAGCTTCTGTCTGACAGAGCCTGTGAAGGTGCTCTTCAGTTCCCGGAGTAAAAGCGCAACAAATGGAGCGCTGTGAACCTGAAGTTCTCAGAGACTGCTGCACGTCTGTAGTTAGCCAAGGTGGGATAGTCGTTCCTCTTGACGCCTGCCTGCCTTTGACATTCCTGTGGCTGCAGTGGTAAGTTCTCATCTGCACTAACACTACTAATCTGAGAAACACACTTCTACTTTGTTTTTACATTTCTTTTGAAGATACTACTCAGTTAGCTGAACAGTATTTCTGATCTTTAGAAAACTGGCATTCTTTTACAGCAGGGTCAAGGCTTCGGCCTCAGAGATTCTCATCCACCTACAGCCGTGTAACTTAGTATCAGTTTTAAAACAGGAGTGGTATTTAGTATTTGTATTTGTATTAGAAAAGGTAACCTGAATGGCAGGGCCATTTATCTCATCACGTTGGGGGGTACTTAGTACGCTGTGCATACCCATGGCTTTTATACTTGCATTTACGTGTTGATGAAGAAACATTAATGAGCTTAAGACTAGTAGGATTTACAGCTGAGTATGACTGTACTGACTCAAAGACGGTATTCAAAAAGCCACGATCTCTTAAGGGGAACCCAAGGCAATTAGATGACTTGTGGTGGCTTTGGTAGAGTTTGAGCCCTTTCTGCACTGCTGTGAAGTGCACGTAACTGTACATGTAGGTGATGTCCACCAGCTGTTGGTGTGGTGGGGTTTTTTTTGTCTCTCCCTCAACCATCCTTGGATGTGGGAGAATACTTCTTAAATCTTAGCAATTTGGGGTCAAATTGAAACCCAACTGAAGGATAGATTTTTGCTGGTTTCTTTACTGGACTGAAAACAGCCTGTGAAAGTTTTTAGCTCTTCTGTGTCAGATAAAAATAATTTGTATTTGGAACAATATAAACAATTTTTTACAGTATTCTATCTGTATTTGCAACTAATCCATCTTTAAAATTGAAACTATTTGTTAAATAAGTGTTAATGAAGGCATCTATCATGACAGAACCTAGGTGTTGTTAATCACCTACTTTGTTAGGGTAAGTGATTTCACAGATGCTGTTCAGAAGGCATTTGTTCTACTTGCCATACCCATATGCCGCCTATCTGGGTCTCCAACAGGAATTTTCTTGACTTCAAAATTTTCCCTCTTCTAAGAAGTTTGTGAGCTTGGGTTGCTTGATTTTTTGTTTGTTTGGGATTATTTTTTCGTTTGTACTTGTGGATTTTTGTTGTTGTTGGGTGTGGTTTTTTTAAATTCATGAAGACCAGACCTTCATACTAGTAAATAGTATAGGAACTACATCATAAAACCACCAAATGTAGTTGTCCTTTCCTGTGATCCTAAAGCAAATCAGTGTGACCCATCAAAAAGCATTTGCCTCAATCTGGAGAGAACCTGAAATTAATCCTGACTGAAGTTTTTTTAATCATCTCCGTGAGTGCCAGAGACACTGGCAGGTACCAGCAGCATCAATTATTCGACGATGTCTAATGCCCGAGTCCCAACGCCTGCAACATACAGGCACAGCAGGAGGTGCAGATCTGGCTCAGGTTGGGTGCATTGTTCTTCCTGCTTTGGTAAATTGTATACATCTTATAACTACTTTTTTTCAGCCAAATTAATGTTTTTCTTGGAATCTTGACACCTCTTCTGCTTTTTTTTTAATAGACATGCAAATAGTATGTTCTGTTACAATTACACTTCTCCTATTCAATCACGAAAATGAAAGAAGCTGATGGAAACAGCACTACAGCATTGTCACGGTGCGTCATTCTGAGGTGGCAATGTCTGTATGCCAGGAAGAATGGAGGAAAAAACACACCATCAGTTTATAATTGTTTAAAATACATTGAAGTTACTGTTAGAACACAGAAATATCAGAATTGTTAATATGAATAGAAGAAAGCTGTGGCTTGAATTTGATTCCAAAAGAAATTGATTGTTTTAGACTTCTGAAAATCCAGTTAGTAGTTACCTGGTTAAACCCTTAGGCTTTGGTGGCAATGTTTGACAACGAGGATTGAAAAGAAAAACCTTTCCTTAAGGAGGAAAGTTGTGAACAACGCTTATTTTTACTTACTTAATCTTTTTAAAAATAAATTAAATGAGAAATAAAGCCAACTTTTTGTTAAGTAGTGCGGGGCATTTAAAAATAATGTTTCCTAAAGAAAGACTTGACAGTGAATAAATGCAGATCATGTTCTGTATTGGCTGGGGAAGTAACCACTGTCGAGTATGAGAAAAGGTTCTGCCTTTTCTAGAAAGTGGGAGATAAAACAGTTGAGTCATAACTATCAGCTTTGTTAGCCACAAAGCACAACAAGGCAATTGAAGTGGACATTATATTTACCTCCATCAGTCACCTCTCAAAATTGCAAAGAAAGTACATTTTTCTGAAATTTAAATAGTCAGAATACCTGATTAAGCCTCAAGCTACTTTAAACTGAGTGCACCTAAATGGTGCTTTTTTTTTTTTTAAGAAGCTAAATTTCACTCTTTTTAGTTCAGCCTTTACTATTTCATTGATACATTAGCCCTAGAACACACCTACTGATTAATAAGCGTCTTGGATGAGCTTTTAAAACTGACTTCTTTACAGGGAAAAAACTGCAGTATTACAGAAATCTCTATCAGTGTTCATTTGCATTTTAAAAATTATGTCATCAGGCAGGGCTCAAACTTCTGTCCTGGTTAGATGGCAGATCTGGTTAGCTCTTCAGCTTCCCTCCTCCCAGTCCTCAAGCAGCTGTGACTGTTGCAGTTAAGCACAGATGTCATCTTTCCAGCTTCAGGGAAAGAAAGACTGAGAAGAGTGTTTAGGGAGAATGGTGTTACCAACCATGTTAATGTCCACAGGACAGCTGTAGGAGAACAGCAGCAAAGAGATGATCAGTCTTGGGAGGGGAAAAAAATCAACAGTGATTTCTTCTCATCCTTGAGACAAGGACAGTAAATAGTCCAGAATACCAGTACGTTAGTTGGCGAGTGAGCCATGTTAGCCAGTAGTGAAAGTGAGGGAGTGCTGAATGTCCTGCCTTGAGTTAGAACCAAACATTCTGTTCAGTGATTTTACTTTTCAGCTGAGTCTCTTCTAACTAACTGCACTTTCTGAAGTTAACAAAACATTTTCACAGACAGTGTCTGCTTCTAGCAGTGATAACGTTTGATGTTTAGAGTTAGTACGAAGGACTGGTGTGCAGGCCAAGGTCACTGCTGACTCTTGTGTACCACACTGGAGGGTGTGCAAAAGTAAGAGGCCGCACCAGTGGGGAGGAGCGGCCAGGGCAGGTGACACTAAACTGACCAAGAAGGTATTCCATCCCTTACATGTCATATTCAGTATAAAGCTGAGGGATCACAAGGGTCTCTCACTGGCTTCCTCTTGTTCAATGGCTAGCATCCGAGGAGGACTCTGGCCATTGTGCCTTTGGTCCTGATCAGTGTGTTCCTGAACCCAGTTCCCGCCTGCCCCTGAGCCCAGTCTGGGACTTCCCCAGTGCCTGTTCCACAGCCTCCGTGGTGACGGTGACATAATTGCCATGAGGGGCAGTTGAATTCAATACTGGTTTTGTATAGATACCATTTTATTTTTATTATTATTATTATTATTATTTTCATTAGAAAACTAAACCAGCTTTAATCTGTAGGTCTCTCTCATTCCCTTTGCCTCACATTTGGGAGGGGAGGGGGGCCAACAGTAACCCGTAAGTCTCTCTCTCTTATTCCCTCTCTCTTCCCCTTTTTGCGGGGGAGAGAGGGGATAACATCATCTCTTGCAGGTCTAGTGGACTGACCCTAAACCTTGACACTGAAAACTATCTTGATCTGTTTGGATTTTGAGGGCTTTTCTAGGGAACTCTAGGATAGTATTAGTAAAGGCTTAATGAAGTAAAAGAGGGTTTTCTTGTAAATGGAGTTTTGTATTGACAGTGGGAGTAGACAGCATGAGGCTTCTGAGGTACATATGATGGATTTTAACAAACTAGTTCTATTTAGGATATACCGGACTGGTGAAGCTTATTCCTCCAATCCCAAAGGTCTAAGCAGCAGTTTAATTAAGTTTGATTAATATACCTAATCTGAATTACGATTTGTAACTTACCTCCTTATCCGAACCAGAATTTTCATCTAGATATGCTGTTCTGCATTGCTCTTTCCTCTATAAATCACTGTAACAGAATGCAGAAATTAAAACAATTTCAGTTACAGAAAAGCAACTGTCTTGATAAATGCTTGTTTCAGTGGCTGCTTTTAAAGTTGTTTATAGCAGTTTACACGGGCAAATAAAACACAGGACTATCCTGTTGAAACCCCAGAAGAAGTAAGGTAGGATAGGTAAAGATCTTTTTTGAAAGAAAACCCAACTTTTTAAAATATAAAAAATATAAAAATTAAATTAAAAAAAGAGTGTGACCTAGGTTAATTTGTAATAGGATATGGCGAGGCTGTAAAAGATAAGCCTGCCTTTTGTTTTGTCTATGAGATAAACAGTAAATGTGATAGTGTAGAACGCATGATGCTATACACAGGCCACAATATAGGTAAGATATGGGTTTTTTAGATTATACAAGATGGGGGGTGAGGCAAACCCGCATAACACTAACACAAGCCCTGACCATCAAATATATATATTATTTGTATCTCATTTGGAGGTATGTGATACTAACATGTTTTACAAATGTTACAGATTTGGAATGAATGTACTATGTGCTCTTACCCATTCCAACAGAGCTTCCAGAACAGGTTACTGGAATGACATGAAACAGTAGTGTGTTAGGGGTCAGGCTGTAAGCTGGAAAACATTAGTAGTCTGTAGACCATAGTCCATGCTATACAACTGTGCAATCCCATCAGGTAGCAGTAGCTTTATAATGGATTACATTTATGCCCTGGGAAAGGAATTACCACCCCTTTAGACAATTTTTACTTAAAAAATGTGCTTAGGAGTGGTTCATAGAAATTCTTGATTCTTGATGAAAAAATGGTAAATCTATGAAACAAGTTAGAGAGCAAAACACTTTAAAATCCTCATTTATTTGCTCCTATGTTCTAACCGCTACAAACCCCCCAACGGAAAATTAACTTCTCTGCATTCACCAGGTTCTGGGGGATGCAGGTAACTATGCCCAGTCCCAAAATGCTCCTATGAAGTTCACGTCACAGATATTGCAAGATAGCACCCATAACATGTATTCTGAGTCAACACTGGAATAGAAAAGTTCTATTCCATGCCACCTTTTCTTGCATAATTTTCAATTACATTTTAACCATCTAGCATGCATGCAGAAAAATAGATCATTCAAAGAAATGTGAGTTTTACCTGAATATATTTTTTTAGGACAGAATGTAAGCTTCGGCCCCTTATCGGTAACTGGAGACACTACCACTGTGTAGACATCCCCACAGGGTATCTCGGTGATATCGCAGTGACTTAGGCCTGAGCTAGGGGTACAGGTGAAATTGCCTTTTGAACCATGTAAATCAGTACTGTAGTTCATCGTTTCATCAGCAGCTCGCCAGTATACCCTGATACCATTACTGCCGAGTCTATATAGCTTCACACCAGAAGGGCAGCAAGCACCTGATAAAATAAGGAACATGAATAAGCAGGTTTTGTGAACCCACAATACATTGTAAATTTCTAGAGTGAATTTAAAACCAGATGGTATGATTACTAACACACTAGATAACAGCATTTCAATGAGAAATTATTTCACAGGAAGCCAAAATAATTCTTGAACTGAACTAATGAAGAAAATGTTCTATCAGACTCATACTACAGAGCTAGAATTCAGCCACTGTTTTACATGTTAGAATATTGTTGCTCTCTCCTGACTATGGAGGTACCCTAGAGCTAGCCTAGAGTGTCCAGAGTCCTGTTGTGTTCTCTAGAGTTTAATTATGCCATAGCATAATTTAAATTAAAAAATTGGTTCTGGAGCAATGTTATCTAAACTTCTTTATATGGTCACCTGATGGCTGTTGTAAGAAGAGGGTTTAAATAATATGTGAAAATAATCCAAAGTGCATTTATTTAAAAGAGGGACTGCAAGTGTATTAACTGTGTATTGAATTTCAGCTGCGCTAGCTGGATGAGAGGAACACTATACAAAGTAATCTGTATGTTGAGTCTTTTTTCTTCCCAATTGCATTTACAATTTACATACTGGAGGAATATCCTTGATACGCGCAACTGGATGTCAAACCCGTTTCACTGATTGCTTTCAGAGATACTGTATAGTTGGTGCCACACGTGATGCATCCCAGCAGACAGTAGTTGTGAAGAGTGTGACACTTCGCCTGTCCTTTTGGAGATGCCAGGGTTGTTACATATGTCTGCGCACCCGTCCCAACAGACCAGCTGATATTTGTTACAGACTGTGTCACTTGAGTTAGTATCAGGTCATGAGGGCAACAAGGAGCTTAAAAAGAACAAAAAACACAGACATCAATTCTCTTTTGTACTTGGAAAATGGAAGGTATTTTAGGGGTTTCTAGTCCATGATCAAGAGCGACGGAATGAAGCCGTGCATCCTTTTCAGGCAAATGTTAGCATGCTGAAAAATGCATGTCTATTCTGGCAAGCTTCTAATGAACAGAATGTCAATATAAGATCAATTTTTCTATAGTACTGAGTTATTTACTCTGGAATTATTATAAGATAATTGTTCACAAGATATTAAAAATTACTAAAAATTGTCATCAGGATACCAAGATGCATCTGTAGTTTAATTAAGCAGGGTCCATCTCTGCCCCTCAAGTCATATAGCTCAGTTCAGCTCTGTCTGTTAAAGTCCCTTCCTCTACCACTGTAAAATGACTGCAGCCAAACTGCCCATTAAAAATAGATGCTGGTGTACATTAATCTCTGAACTGTGCCTGCGGATTGTCTGGGTAAGTGGTAGAGGACAAAACTGCCAGCAAATGAATAGCAGGAATGGTGGGCAGGCTGCGCTTTAATCTGTTCTTCACGCTGTTTACTTGTTGACATGGACATCACCTCATCATCTCTCCCAGTAATACTAAAAGTCAAAATGCTGACAAGGAAGTTACACATTACATTAGTGGATCATGTTATTACGTTTTAGTTAGCTGTGCCAGATGATAATTGGTTGCACTAAGGCCAAGTGATCCTTCCTTCTCACACACACAAGGACACATACACGTTTAAGCAGACAACATCCAGCTTCCAGCAATAGGTAGTATAATATACACGTTGTAACAAAAAAAAAAAAAACCAAAACCACATAAAGAGACATAGAACTATTTTAATATTATGCTGCTAAATATTTTTCACTATACCTGTCTCTACAGGGACACTGTAGCTTGGTAAGCTCTGTCCTGCTGGTGATCTTGCTGTAGCACTAACAGAGAAAGCAGATCCACAGGGAAGATTCATTAGGGCACAGGAATTCCCAGAGCTTGTGCAACGCCAAAGTCCAGCCTCTCCTCTGGCAGTGACAATATATGTAGCTTCTTCATTGTTAGATTGCCAGTGAACGCTGATCACAGAAAGAGCCTCCTTCGAGATATTTTTAATTTCAGGACTGCAGGGAGCTGAAACATTTCATATTAACAGTATTTAAACAGATTGTTGATGCGTACTGTGTAAGTTACACATAAAAATTAAACTCCAGTTAGAACTGACAAACTACTTTGGAAAAGTGTATGTTCCTTAACCGCTTAACTCCTGGTGAGAATTTAGAACTTGTGGCAGAACTGGCAACGTAGGGATCTTGCATACCAAACCAGAGATTAATTGTAAATCTGATTTTCATAAACTTGGAGCGATCAGAAGCTTTCAATCCAAATCTCTTTTTAGGCCCCTGCTTACAGTGTATTTGTAAAGACTTCCAGTAGTTATTTTTTATCTCTTACAGTAACTTAGCACTCCAGTAATGTGTTTCATCCATGAACCACTGCAGTGTCTGTTTCTTCTGCTAAAGGAAAGTAAGAATGATGGTGATACCCGTTGTCACGTTCTCAGACGCACACGATGTGTTGCTGCCCCTGGCCTCACTGAAGGAGGAAACGGTGATGTTGTAGCGGGTGTTGCACTGCAGAGCTGACAAGGTGCAGGCTGCAGCGGTGCCGTTGCAGAGCACCACGCTGCTCCAGCCCTCAGCTCTCGTTTCATACAGCTCTGCACCACGGACAGGAGCCCAGGTGACCTGTACTGTGTCACTCGACACGAACGTGGCCCTCAAGTCACTGGGGCAGCAAGGAGCTGGGAACAGACAAGGCAGAGAGGGAAAGCTGAGCATCAGCTGAAAACTGGCTCAAAACCAAAGAGCCTTGTTAAATTTATCCATGTGCTCCATGTCTTAAATCTCCAGAGGCAACCGTTATTGTGCAGTCTCATTAATCCTAGACTTACTTAATGAATTAATGCAGTACCCCTCCTTCCAAATCAATAGAAGGCATTCTAGTGTCTAGGCAGGACACAGGAATTATGTATAACCTTGATTTAAAATCCCAAAGCATCTAGAGATTAAATAACTCTTACCAATGTTCCTCACAATTTCCCATTGAACTTGTTACTTTTTCATTTTCCAAGTATGAACACTCTCTATGAGGAGGCTTAAGACTTTGGTACACCCTTCCTAAAGCAACAGAAAAACGGGACTAGAATTCAGATGTTATGCCCAGACTGCGTGTTATTCTTATGTCCTTGCCTGATGATTGTGAATCACTAAACTATTTTCAAGTTTGTAAGCACATTGTGGCGCTTGACTACAAAAGTTAAATTCAACTGCAATGTGAAGTGGTTCTTTTTCTGTGTGTTTTGCCCCAAAACTGAATAAAAATAGAGGTTTATGTCATTATCTTCCAATAAAAATATCCAATCAGCTCTACCATAAACACAGTTAAAGGATCCAACATGAATTTGCAAGAATACATTGCTACTTACCAGTAGTGTAGTTGAATACATCACCTAAAGGGCTCTGCCCTGCCTTGTTATATGCAAAGACACTAATGAAGTAAGTGAAGCCACAGTCCGACTGGAAATGGCATTGAGTGTGTGATGTGTTGCAGTGCACTTCCAAGCCATCATCGCTCTTCACAAAAACCACGTAATAATGACCAAAATTGACGTTAGACCATGATACCAACAAGCGGCCAGGTTCATCCTCTTCAATTGATATATTTACTGGTGCACAAGGAACTGAAAAAAAAATTAGAAAAAGAAAAAAATAACTGTAATCAGAATATTTTTATTGAAGTTATGCTTTTGGGGAACAAAGGGAAATCGGGAATGGAATTATTCTACTCAGCTTGAACAGTTGTTTTGTCTTGTTCAAGAAAAGAACAACTTATCTGCCTTTACAGAGGATGCTTCTTACTTTTAGACAAAGATTTTTACAGAACAGATGCTACTTTCACGTTTCACAGAAAAGAGATGTACTTAAGGAGCCCTTGTGAACAAAAACAGTGGCACCAGGCATTTCAAAAGGAACAAGCACCGTCTCTGCTCACAAATCGTAGTTTTGGATGACAATTGGAATGCTAGCTTGAATAGCAGCTGGCATCCAAAAGCCTTTATGTGAAAATCCTTTAAATATTGGTATGAAACACACTGTCTGGGTGTGCATAGAGATGTCCTTTGCTCAAGTTTCCTTTCTGGTGGCATCTCGAACTGTCACATTAAACTGCAAACTCCATGGCTTTTGCTTCAATAACATTTACTTTCTCTCTAGTTCAAAAAGTTCAGCTTGCTGCTATTAGAATGAATATACATGATCTAGATGAAGCAAAGGTGGCTCAGAAGATTACAGCTGACAGCTTAAAAGCTGTCTTTTGCTTAAGGCTCTCTCATCCCTTTAGCTTCACTTCTGAGTTACTCACACAGATGATCTCTAACTCATATCAATGAGAAGTCAAAAGGAGGCAGGTTACATCAAATAATTAAGTAAACAATGTTGTGTCTTTAAGGTGGCACATAGTAACCAATATGGTTTAGGTTTTTCTTACATGGGCTTACATCAAACACGTCAGGAAGCAATAACGTCTGACATGGCTGCAGTACCAAGTAGCTGAAATGAGCAACCTTTTGTCCTGACAAAGCTGCTACCTGAGAATGGTCTGTGACAGCATCTTAGTCTAGCAGTGCTGCCTTAGCTGAATGTGGTTTTGTTGACCTTCTTTCCACCCTACCAGCTAGATTTAGCCTAGAACAGCTCTCAGCCTAGGGCCGATCCTTACTGCTATTTCCTCACGCATTTCTCCTGATCTATTTGTGACAGACCTGACGCAGAAGGACAGCTGTTATTCCTTACATTCATTTTACACTCAAAAATTGATTTTAGAACAGCTACTTCTGCCAAGAGGCTCAGCCAACAATACATACACCATTGCAAGTTTTTCTCACAGAAATATGAATAAAGTTTGGGATATTATCTCCAAAACAGAAAGATATATGGCACAGTTCATGCATGAAGCTCAGAAGCAGAAATAACTATTTGAGAGCCACTCATGAATTGTAATGGACTAATTTACATTTGAAATCAAAGAGATACATGTTAAAACGCCATAAGCTATATAACGATCACTGACACATACTAGTTTTTAAGCTTACTGCATCAGTAGGTTTACTGGATCCAGCATCATTGTATGCTATAACAGAAATGTAATATTCAGAGCCGCACTGGAGTGATGGCACCATGCAGGAGGCAGAAGACGTGTTACACTTCAGTTTCAAGAGTCCGCTGGCAGCTGTCACACTGTAAGTTAGAGCTCCTTCCGTTGGCATCCAGGAAACAATAGCTCTTAAAGCACCACTATTAAAAGCTACCTGAACATCCGCTGGTGCATTAGGACCTGCGATATATCAGTTAGGAACACAAACACAACTTAGCATGTGGTCTACAGACATGATCTTTTTCATAACTTGCAAACTAAATAGAGTTTTTGCGATGCAGACCTTACCCTCACTCCTATTAAAGTCTAGTTGTACATCGTGACAAAGCTTTCTGTTGACACTCCTTGCCTTACTTGAATGTTTGGTTCTCACCGTTAGAAAAATCCTCAAATCAGTCTAAACTTGTGTAATCCTTACACAGGCCCGTCCTACGTACAACTTCAGTGGCAGTTAATGCTACAATTGCCTCAGTAACATTCATTAAACACAGCCGTGTCATCTGAGTTTTCATTAACTTTGAGATGGGGTAAAAATTGTATAATCTAAAAACCTTTGAAAAACATAACAAAATCACACATACACATAAATACTTCCTGGTGTGTGTGTATATATATATATATGTTTATATATATATATATATATATAATTTCTTACTTGTTCTTTGGTTATACGTGAAATCATCTCCCGGTATTCCATTGACATTCCAGGCATATGCCTTGATAGTATAGAGAGTTCCTGGGTCTAGATTTGTAAATACCAATGAGGTATTGGTGGTGTTCTCCTTCAGCATTCTGCCCAAACCATCTGATCTCATGAGGGACACAGAGAATCCAGCTGCCATATACACAGCTTTCCAGCTCAGTGCGATGGAGTCACAGCTTGGAGAATGAACAGACAGGACTGGAGCAGCCAGGACTGTTGAGAAAGCACACCAATGAAGCTTTTGTTTTTTCACTAATACCGCTTGAAAGGGCCAAATTTAAAAGGAATAGACAGAAACAGCAATCACCAAACTCTGAGAGACAGATTCAGCGACAACAAAAACAAAACCAAAAAAATTAATGCAAGACTGACAGAATAAATATGGAAACCGATTTGGTTCATCCATTCTATTACAGGTTTTGTAAAATGAGTGTAATTCGCACACAAAGTAGGAAAGGTTGAGCGTGTAGAAGAATCAAAATGACCAGGAAGATATTGCATTTCTTGTCCTCTAAGTTTTACATTGTCTTTACATTTTATACTTCTAGTTGTTTCTTAATTTCTTCCATTCCCTCAAGTTATGTCTTGTTAAAATAAAATTTGATTTTGTTAAAATAAAATACATATATTGATACAAATTCTAGTAAAGCTTCCCATTAAACATTTAACTTATAGTACTGTCATCAAGTGACCGATTAATTCAGACTCTTGTCCTGGTCATTATTCAGATGGCCAAATTCTAGTCCTCAAAAACTGAAAGGAGAATGTGATCAATACAATTTAAAATACAAGATAACAGTAATTCAGTACTGGCACATGCCTGGGCCATACTGTTTGTTTTCTGTTCAAATAAATTTGAAAAAAAAGAAGCTTGCATGAATGCTTTATATTATAATAACATCACAGGATTTGAAATAAGAAGAAGAATTTGAAACCCACCTGTTTTTGCTTTTCTGAAAGGTGAAGGCTGGCTTTTTCCTCCTGCATTTATAGATCTGACAGTGATTCTGTATAAGGTGGCAGGTTTCAGTCCCGTCACCGTCCCTGGAGATTTTATAACCACAGTTTCAACGATGGAATCTCCATCTTGTGCAGTCAGCAGGTAACTAGTGGCCCCAGGTACCGCTCTCCATTCCACTGTGATACTGTTGCTAAGCTTTGAATAAGCTTGGTCAATGACAGGTATGTCTGGAGCTAAAACAGAAATAATGACAAACACACTGAACCTGGGGGATCTTTCACAAAGATAAAGTGTAGAACAAATGGCCTACACTTTCTATAATGTTTAAAATTTAAGTTAAATGAAGTTTAAATTAACATTAACAAAATACACAAAGTCTTTAGGTATGCTACACCAACTTTCAACTCGCAATAAAAATATTCTAGTACCCTTGAAATCACTGCTGAAAATGACCACTATTTAACCCAGGTTGCACCGCAAGTCTCTTTTTTTGTCGTACTCTATAGCCAATTATTTATTCTGGATATTTACAGAAAGCAATACACAAAGTGGTATGTACAAAGAGGTGGATGTTTTACACAAAGTCTGAAATAGGATGCTGAATCATAGGGCTTCTATATCAGAGCAACATATAACAAAATAGTTTGGAAGAGAGCATGGAAAGGCATCTTACCCAACTCACTGCTCAGAGCAGATATACTTAGACATACAATAATATGACACATCAAATACTACGATTAAATGCTTTTCTATTATGCTGTGTTGCAGGCCATTTAGAAAGAGCTCTTGTGCACTGCAGTCATAAAAAGAATTTTTTGTTATTTCTTAACCAAAAGTAATCTTTTTTCAGTAATCAGGACTTTCAGACCAGAATCAGTATATGTAAAGCAAGCCAGTACATTGCAAGGCTGCAAAAAACTCACTAGAAGAGAAAAAAAAAGACATAATGAAGGAGTGTCCCACCTACAATTAAGAAGAGGAATGAAAAAATATTTGGGATGAAATTATGTGCCTTGAGGCAAACTTACCTATAGCAAGGCAGCTAATTTGGGATTTCAGAAGCCCTAGGAAGTATTAAACATGGTTATCCAACTCCTAAGCATTATGCCTGCTTGCTTACTCCCAAGTGTTTTCTCATTCAGCTACGGCCAGACACTCTCTCTTTTCCCCCCATTGGTAAAAATGGTAATATGTATTCAAATGGAACATTTGCAGGTGCATCTTTTGTGATCTTCGAGCAAGCTATTGCACTATGATTTTCTTTTTCCTTTAAAAATACTGTCTTTAGTAACAATTCCTAAGAATTTCTGTGCAGAAGATCCTTATGCAAGTCTAAGGGAGTTGCCTGCCTAACAGTCAAATGCAGAATATATAGTACATTATATCAGAAATAAACTACAGAACATTAATTGTTAATATCTGTTCTCCCATAACTAAGCTGAAATAGAGGATTTTTTTGTACTTATCAAGATAAACACTGCTACTTTTTTCACTTTTATTGTAATAATTCTATTTAAAAAGTCTACTGAAAAGCTAATGGTTATTTCTAAAAATTATCAGTTAAATTATTTGGAAAACAATTTTGACAGAGTATTTTTTAAAATTACATTTCAGTGATGAATAAAAAGCACTTCTTCGATATCTATTAATGACTTATATGCTACAAGTTCTTTTGTGAATGAAACAAAAGCACCATCTAGCAGCATTAGTACTGAAAATTGCATATAGCTTCACATCTGCTTTTATAATGAAAGAGTAGGTGATTTGGAAAGCTACAGCCTGAGCAAGCCACGCACGGCAGGTCGGGGAAACATATATTAAAAAAAACAAACAGTGGGGACATGGTTTAGTGGTGACCTGGCAATGCTGGGTTAATGGTTGGACTTGATGATCTTGAAGGTCTCTTCCAACCAGAACGATTCTGTGATTCTAAAAGGAACTAATCATGCTGATACGGAACTCAGCAGGAGAACCAGCAAAAGGCTTTGATGGGAACGGCAGCTATTCCCTACCAGTACAAGGAAACATCAAGGGTAAGATCCCCGTCCTACAGAGGTCAATGGAAATCACACTTCACAAAGTTTCTCTTACTAACCTGTTGACTGCATAATCTGTGTTTCTGCAAGAGTAATTCCATTCTTGTCAACAGCTTCAGCTTGTATAGCATAAATAGTGTTGGGAATTAATGACGTTAGAGCTCCTTTCAGTGTAACATCGCTGAAACGAGCCAGTAATGACTGACCTACAGTATTCACAGCTGTAGCTGTCACTCTGTAAGAAGAGGCTCCTGAAAACTTGGGCCATCTGAGATAAATGCTTTGTGATGTCACATCGTACACAGACAAAGAGAAACCTAATAAAAAAAAAAAATTTCAGTCATTCCTGAACTTAGTCAGGTCTTAATAAGATTGTTCAGCGCCTTATCAAGCATCTACATCACCTAATTTTCAGATTATATATCTGAATATGAATATGGAGTGCTATTTCTCTATTTTTCTTAAAACCCCCATATGCTGTAGTCTAATTATTTAAAAAAATACCAGGCATAATCTGTATGTGAATATACAACCAGTGTCAACAGTATGCCACACATGGATAGGATCAAATGCTTGTTTTGGAAATAATTAAAGTAATATGCTACAGTAAGTGTCCAGATACTGCAACAACAAGCCTGCAATGACTTGAGCATTAAAGACTCTTGAGAGCGCAGTGTATGCAGGAATGCGTGCTGTCACCAGAGAATAAATGACTTCTGAGGGCACTTCTTATAATCTTGCATTCCCTGTACTTTAAACTAGTCAGTATTTGCATTAAGGCAATAGGAGCAGCAGGCACAAAATACGAGACTGAAGAAAGTATAAAATGTTGTAAAGCACTGGAAATATTTGCACTTAGGGCATCATGCTTCTGATGTGGTTTTGGGTTTTTTTTTGGGGGGGTAGGTTTTTTCTGGTTTTTGTTAAAAGGTACAACAATTAATTGGGTGCAAATTTGTGACAGTTTGAATTCTATTTGTAGCACTGTTATGTAGGCAATGAACAGCACAACTTGTCCAGCCGAGTGCTCTCCCTGATTCATGCTCACATGAAGGCATAAGTAGTTTGCCAGAATCTTGGTGCGAGTGTCTCCAACTGAGTTGGGACTCCTAAAAATGAGGTTTAAAATTTATAAAGACATCAACATAGATTTTAAAAAATCTGAATGAAACTTTAAGACAATTTTTGTTTATAAAGCTGCTAGAACTTACAGAACGTTTTATTAGAAATCACATATGTGTTCTCTTCAGACACATTCAAAAATAAGCAGGCAAAACCAAAATACCATTTTGAAGATTTACCTGGGTTAGCTGAAGAGATCTGAAAAGGAAGATGCACAAAAATTAGAAATACAAAATGAATTTTTTTTTTTTTTTAAATTAAAAACCTAATAATGTTGGTAACAACTACATTATGAAAACACATTTTACTGATATGAGGTATTTGGTCAGATTCTTTAAGCATGGAAAGTTTATGCAACCAGTAAGAATTGGTACAGACACACAGATTGCATTATTTCTTCATTTTCCTCTCTGAATCTGCCTATCGATCCCATTTTCAGTTATTGCCAGACCTCAAAAGACCTTGGGGCTTAATATGTATTTATTTTTCAGTCACTTGTAAACACTGCAAAGGGTAGTAGTGACAAAATGTGAGTGTAGAAGCGAGTGTCAGATAGTCTCTACTCTTTTAGTTTACTTTTACAGAGCACAATGTCATTCCTGAAAATAGTTTTAAAGCAAATGTCTTGCACTCACCATTTCCAGGCAGTTGAAAAGCAGTCCAATAAATATTAATGATTCAGTTTTTGCACCGCACATCTTGTCAGAACTTTGTTCCAGCCTTCATATGGGGGTGAGCTCCGGCCGATCCCCGCTGCGACCAGTACTATCTTGCAGCAGTGCTATCACTGTAGGTTTTGTCCCTGGGAGGAGAGGAGGTCACAGAATTATAGAATGGTTTGGGTTGGAAAAGATCTTAAAGATCATCTGTTGCTCAAAGCCCCATCCAACCTAGTCTTGAACACATTCACTGTTGGAGCATCTACAACCTCCTTGAAGGAACCTGTTCCAGTGATTCACCACCGTCACAGAGAACTTCTTCCTTATATCTAAACTAAATCTACCCTCTTCCAGTTTAAAGCCATTACCCCTCCTCCTATCCCTACAAGCCCTCATGAAAGGTCCCTCCCCAGCTTTCCTGTAGGCCCCCTTCAGATACTGGAAGGCTGCAATGAGGTCCCCCCAGAGTCTTCTCTTCTGCAGGCTGAACAACCCTAACTCTCTGGCTGTCCTGGTAGGAGAGGTGTTCCAGCCCTCTGATCATTCCGTCGGCCCTCCCTCTTCCCTGCTGGCCCGCAGCCCGCTGGCAGTTACCAAACCGTGGGTAGATGAGTCCAATGTAGCACTGAACATTTAGGCTGGCGGGGGGTGGCGGGGTTTTTTCCCCTTCTGTTTCTGTATTGCTTATACAGTATTCATAAAATCATTAAGCCCAGTGTAAATTCGAAATCTGGTGTTCGGCTTATTACCTACTGCCACTTTTGTCCGCTTACTAGGATTTTTTTTTCCTCTCAGGAGTGATGCCCTCGTTATACTCCCCTTTGCAGGGAACCCCGTCACACCGACCGGGAGCCGCTCTTCCTCACTTTCCTTTCCTTTTCGCTTTCCTTGTGGAAAAGCGAAATTTTCCTCTCGCTTCTTCATATTCTGACCAGCTGCTCACTTCCCTTTGACAACTTCTGACAGGCAATTTTATGTGTCAAGAAACGGTGTATTTCTGTGAACCGGTAGTGTCTTCTTCGGCGGCTTACACAAGCGTAACCGGGAACCTGGGGCCCGTTCTCACGAGGGAGTGCCGGCGGCGAGGGGAGTTTTACATCCTGAGGGGACCCGGGACCGCGGCAGGTTTCGCGGAGGTCCCCGCGGCCCGCCCGGCTGCTCCCCACACCGCACAAGGAGCCCGCCTCGGGGCTCCCGGCGGCCCGGCTCACCTGACGAGCAACCGGAGGCTCCTTCCTCAGGGGACGAGCCCTGGACACCGAGCGCTTGCCCGGCGGGAATTTCGGGCCCATCACCGCGGAGAAAGAGATCCTTGGGGGGGGTGCGGCCGTCCGGAGCGCACCCCGCCCCACCTGCAGCGCCGGCACGCCGCCACCGCCCGCCGCCTCTGAAGAGGGCGCGGCGGGG
>VZZY01008767.1:0-33603 GCA_013400335.1 Eurystomus gularis | reverse complement strand
CGGCGGCGGTGCCGGTGCCGCGGGTGGCCGCGCTGGCGGCACCTGGGCGGGAGCGCTTCTGCCGCGGTCCGGGGAAAGGGCGAACTCGCAGAGTGCAGCCAGCCACGCCTGCGCTTGGAAAGGTCGAGCTGAAGTCGGCTCCTCAAGGACTCTTCTTGTTGCTCCCGGCTTCGGAGGGAGCTCTCTGGTTGTCATGGAGTGGCGCTGCCTGTTTCAGGGTGGACTTCCCGGTTTTCAAAAGAAGCTGAAGGTGCCCCCAGGTTCTCTCGTAAATGATCTGCAAGGTTTTATCTCCGTGTTTAGGAACAGGTTCTTCTGGCTTTTCTTACAGAAAATAAAGCCTAACTGCTCCATGCCTTGTTGGAGTAGCAGGGCTAATAGTGTTTTCAGGTACCGTGAGACCTTTGGGGAAAGGCATTAGTCGCGATGTCGTGAGGGACTTCAGTGTACAGAGGTTGTACCTCCATGAGCAGCTCAGCCAGCGCCGGGACTGCCTGTCACTGTATGGGGAAGGTCCTGCTGCTGGCTCCTGCCTCTGCTTTCCTCCTCTGCTCCCACCTGCAAGCTCCAATCAGCTTACTTGTGTCACTGGAAGAAAAAATGGAAAAAAGGGAGAAAGAGGAAAGCAGACTGGTCATGTGGTGTTCAGTCCTCAACTGTTGACGTCCAAACCCTGCTGGCATAGGTCACATCCCTTCGTTTAAAACTTGACCTTTAGAAATCCCTACTTTTGCAACTTTGCTTGTCCTGTCTTGCTGTGTTTTTGCCTTTGACTGTGAAACAATTGATTTGTCCTGAGGTGTTTTGTAGAAGACTTGGACCTTGAAAGGAGGAAACCTGATCAAAGCACTAGTGCGTCATCAGGGTGTATAAGGACTGTTGAGAATGGTGTTGCCGGTGTGGACAAGACCGTGAGGAAGAACGATTAGAGTGATGGTGAAGATGTGTGAATAATAGTAAAACATTTACCTTGCAAACTTTGTAAAAAGGAAGATTCTTCTGAAAATAATGCTTTGTTAGATAACTAATTACTCTTGTCTTTTTGAGACTACAACAGCAATGACAATGAATGAACTAAGTTTTAAATGTTGTTTGGCACTTTTTAAACGGATAGTTCAAGGAGATAAACGGTTGTTTTCTGATGCTTCAGCAAATGTGTTTGTTGGTTTTTTTTTTTAAGGCTGGTTTGTCTGAAACTAACGTCAGTGATGCTGATGCTTCGTGTAGCACCTTGTCAGTGTGTATCTTATTCCTGTTCTGTGAATAAGCAAAGAAGTTGTACCTGTGGTGTGTGTGCAAAGAGCGTTGTACCTGTGCTCTGGTATGGTGCTGTTAAAAACCCTTCTTTCCATCCTGATAGCCCTTTCTGTAAGGTGCAGTTTTAGACTGAATCTAAGCAGAAGTGAAGAGGTTACTTCACCAAAGTTTGTTAGTGAAAGTCACAGTTACAAGGGTAGAGGAAACTGCATGTATTTAGGAGGCAGTAGTTCTTGTGGATAAAATTAACTGTATACTGCATGTGTGTGTATCTGTAAATAAGGTTATTTCCACAAGGAATTCTGTCTTTTATTTTTCTTACAACTTTAAAATGTGTTCTGGACTTGCATAATAAGATTCTAGCCTAGCCATAGATATCTAATTTAAAAAAAAAAATGGTTCAGCATGTCTGCAACTTTGTTTCCTGGAACGCTTGCTTGCAGTGAAAGCTGTTTTAGCCCTTTCTTCAGGAAGTGTAACGAATGGGTCATTGACTTTGCCAAGGTGTGGTTTGCTTTTTTGTTTGGTTGGGTTATTTGTCACAGGGATTCAGCAGTCTGCAGTTCCATCAGGGTTGTGTGTAGTTCTTATCTGTATCAGGAAGTAAAAGTAGAAGAAAATGCCTTGAACTAATTGAACGTATTCAGAGAAGACAAAATTAGAGAAAGTAGTTAGGCTGCGTTGTTGTTTATGAAATTTGTGAGAATGGAACGAAAGCTTAGACAAAAACGGAGCACTAATCATACTTAGGTTTATGATTGTTTTTAGTGCATTCAGAATGCTTCCTGAAAACAAACGAGATTATTTTGAAAGCCTGTAAAGCAGCTGCAGGTTAAGAATGAAACAAATAGCATTTGGAATGTTGCAGGGCCAGGTACACTGCATCTGGTACACTGATTGCCTAGAGTAAAATTTCTTTTCATGATGGGAGAAAGCTGACTTCTGACTTTTTAATGACAGAAATGACGTTCAAAACAAACTGGATTATACATTTCTATGTTCTGTTTTATAGGCAAGTAAGTTAAAGTATTGTAGGAAAAATGTATTTGAAATTTTTTGGACAAGGCTCTTGGGCACTCAGTTTATTAGAAAGAACTCTGTGTAATGCTAAGGACTAATTCCGTTGTAAGAGTGTTCTTGGAAAATATGAAGGTTTAATGAAATTTCCATGAGGCTGAATGTTTGTTCTTAGGCGTTGTGTACAAACCTGAAAAAAATGTAACAAATACATGGCATGAAAGTGATAGGAAAAAATATGCCTGTATGGCATCCTGGATTTAGGAATTACCGACAAATACATCCTGGTAGCAGCTATGGAGTGATGAGTGTTCTGCAATTTTATAGAGTATATCCGAAGAAATCATAGGAGTCTCTACACCAGGCTAATCAGACCTAGAACTTATTGAAAACTGTGAATTGTGTATAACAAGAAGGATATTGAATTGGAAGCAACCCAGAGGGCAAGTCTGAGGAATGATAATGGATTTTAGGAGTTGTATAAGCAGAAAAGAGAGAGAGAACTCAGGATAACTAAGCTTGAGTTGTATTGTTTAGCAACATAAACTACACCAACTGCATCCCTCTCAAAACAAGTGTTTTTTTCTTAAATAACTTTTAGACCGGTGTTTTTGTCGGTTTATTAGATGAAGTGAGGTGTGAGGTTTTTAACGTGCCATGAAGAATATCAATGCTGCAAAAAGTAACTTGAGCATGCTGGGAAGCTAAAGCATCAAGTATGTAGTTTTCAAAAGAAGCTTGTTGTGTTAGGGTGGAATAGTCTGTGTAGGACCTATTTGTAAAATGAAACTGTGAGAAGCACGAAGCGTGACATCTTGGGAGCGTTGTTTGCTGTGCAGTGTTAGAATGGGTGAAAGTGCAATGAAATGAAGGCTGGAGGAGCAGACAGGCTGCTCAGCTGGAAGGAACTGCTGGGTTCGGAGACACTGCAAGTTGGGGATAGAGATGCAGCATCTTGCAGTCATGCCGAAGGGACTTGGACATAAGTGAATATATTAATATTTATAAACACTCAAGAAAAGGGTTTACTTTTTGTTGTATGTACACATACTATCATGAAACTTCTTTTGATTTTTTTTCACTTAGCAGTAATCACAAAATGTGTGCTGAATTTGTTCCTTTGTAGTTTAGGGTTCTGTTTCTATTACCCTCATTTTTTCATCTGAGGGAGGAAGGTCCAGCTGCTTTAACAGATAGCAGTGGTCATCAGCTTAATCTGAAATTCTGTTCCCTGAGAAAAGAGAGCAGAATAATCAGGTCTTTTTATTGCTATATTTGTAAACAGCAGGTTTTAAACAGTTCCCCAAATCTTCTGACTTTTAATGGATACATACCACCCCTGTGAGATCAAATCTGCATTAGCCTGATGACACCAGTCCCGAAAGTTGCAACTCACTTCTGGTGATCTTTGAAAGCTGTGCGTGATAACTAAGATGCTGACTCCTATTGTAGAATCCTGTATAAGCTTTTTAATGGACATTTCTCTCAAAGTTGTCATAATAGGAAAAGATAATGGATACCTTATTTAAGATAACTTTCAATTCCTGAAAGAACTGGTGTTTTCCTAGCTTATTCTGGAATTCTAGAGAAAGAATAGGGACATTTGAAGTTAGCCTGTATTTTGAAGTGGATCTGTTTGTGAATGTTTTAGTCCAGCTGCATTATCTTAGAGTAGCTTAAATTTTTGTATGTGCACAATCCATTTAGTGGAAGAGTTCACTAAAAAAATAAAAATTGAGTAAAACGTTTACAGGCCTGTGATCATTCAGACTGATTTTTACGAAACTGTTTATTATTAGCAAAAATGAAAAAAAAAATAGCTACATCTTTCTGAAATAAGCAGGAGCTGTTTGTGGTCAAGAATTCTGTAGAGGTGTTTATCAATGTTATTAAAATTTTTATTATTGTTTAGGTCTCTAAACATATGAGTCTCAATAGGAGAATTATTTTTTTCTTTTAATAACAATCTGATTCTTCTGGTAAACTATCTCTGTTTCTTCTTACAGAGCTAAAATCATCAGTATTTGATGACTGCAGGAAAGAGGAAGAATGGAAGGTATAGTTCTGTTGTAATTTTTGTAATAATGTTAGAATTGCTTGAACCAAGTAATCTGTATCACTGAGTATAGAATAAATATCATGTAGAGGCTGCCACTTGCACTTAAAATTTTCTATTCAAGTAATGGATTTTATTTACCTCAGATCTCTGTATAATACATAATAAAAAATCTAAGGGTTAGTATAGGAAGAACAAATGGTTAATTGTGTCAGTTTAAGTTTTGAAAAAAAAATAGAAACTGTTTCTGTTTATCTTCATTTTCTTTTGAAAGTCTTGTACTTTTTATTAGTTTCAAAAATTATCTTCCTGTGCAATACATGTCAAGCAGGCTCCAGCAGTACAGTATCTATTAGAACTGCATAAGCGGTAAAAGGGTTTTAGAGTAAGTACAAATATATTTAATCAGACTATGGGGTAAATTAGCAGTTATTCAAAAGACTTGTGTCAGAGTGAAAAACGTTAAAATACGTTATAGTAGGAGTAGTGGGGACAAACTGCTTGGCTAAGATGGAGCTCAGCTGTTGAAATCCTGTGTGTAGAGAGCTGCCTTCTGATGCTGTTTGAGATTAATTTCCCACTGCAAAGTTGATATATGCAGGTGATTAAAATAGAGTAATAATAGATTTCAGCTTCAAATTCCCATGGCAAGTTGTTAAGGAAATAGCATGGGTTTACTATAGCTGATTAATTTATCTAAATACTTGTGTTTTTTTAAATATATTTAGATAATTCTTTTAGATGATTATACTACTAAATTACTCTCAATGTGCTGCAAAATGACTGATCTACTGGCAGAGGGTATCACAGGTAAGCATAATTCTCTTTAATATGCAGATGGCAATATCCTGATAAGAAAAAGAATAAAATTGATGGTACCCTTGCAAGAAATTGTATTAATTTGGTTGATAAAGAGAAGTAGCTATGGGATATTGGACTAGCAGGCTTTCTGGCGTGTACAGGAATGACCCAATTGTGGGTTTTTGTTTGTTTTTTTTTTTTTTAATGAAAAAGGAAACGTTCCTCTGCATAGAAGCTAAAACCCCTTTTTAAAAGTGTTTTTACTAAAGATTGCTGTAAGGTTGTTTTATTTGTGTTTGTTGTTGGTTCTGTGCTTTTTAATTTGTTTGTTTTGCTCATTTGATGTTGTTGTTTTGTGGTGGGGTTTTTTTGTTTTCTTTTTTGGGGAGTGGGGGGGAAGGGGGGTGTGGTACTTGTTTGCTCATGTCCGGTATGGGATAAATGAGAAAATTATCTGTCACAGAGTGATATTTAAGGGTATTATCTGTCACTTGAAGTTAAGGGAAAACAAGAGCTCAATAAAGAATTAAGCGAAAGTTAGTAAAACCTAACAAGAATAGGCAAGTTGCTCTCAGCAGTTTTTAAGAACTGATGTATTTTGGAAATCAGTAATTTCTGCTGCTTTGAATTAATTTATGCCCTTGAATAGTAAAGGTAAGCTATAAGGGCGGCAAAACCTAAGTACTGCAGACAAAATAAGAACAGGAGACAATAATAGACAAACTGATGACACGTGTTTGCAAACAAGTGGATGTGATAAAGTTAAGAATTTAAATTTTAGTTTTATGTTGTGCCGATATATTTTATTTAGCTTCTTTTCAAAAGAAGAGCTTTCTGTGATAAAAAAAAAACCCAACAAAATCTTGAAGCTAAATTGTATCAGTGGTTACTTTCACTGGAATAAACCCATAAGCACCATTAACAGTAAGTAGATTGTCACTTTTCCAAACAACTTGGGAGTAGGCTCTAATGGAGAGGTGTTTCTCATCTGCTGGAATGTCACACCCGTTCCCTGATGTTGGCCACTGTCAAAAGTGGTAGTTTGTGATAGATCTCAGTTATGCAGTATGCCTGTTTAGATAAGACTTTGTTTTCCTATGTGTATTCTTAAAAAGTATGTTCTTTCGAGTAAATTTCGTGAACTTCCCTTCAACTTAAAAAAAGGGATGTTTTTCCTGTAATAAAAACCTTTTTGAAGTTGCTTAGATTTTTCTGTCATGTGTATTAGTGTATCATCCTGCTGAACTTTTTCCCAGCCTGTTTTTGAAATGGAAATGAATACACACAATGCAATTTATCTAGTTTTTAATTGGCTTTAGGTTTAGATTTCCAGAAACACTTTTACAAGAGAGCATTATTTAGACTTTGTTATTTTTGCACAAGTGGGAAGACTCTTCTTACTCTAGCTATTCAGTATATCATGATTCTTCTGGAAGTATAACAGCAAAGCTGTACATGGTTTACTTCTTGGATTGTATTGTTAACCGTATCCCTCATGATAAACTTTCAGTGGGCATGTGTCCTGTTCATCAATAAGAAACATTTTATTTTTTGTGACTACACTACTGAAAAGAACCTGTCTTTCCACATCCGGATGTCTTAACATTATCTTCCTTGTTCCTGCCTCTCGAAATTACGGAGCAACATGAATCTCTTGGCATTCTTTAGCTAGTGTACTGCAACACTATATAGCAATGACTTTACTAAACAGAGAAAACCAAGAGTTGAGTGAAGCTGATTTGCTGAAAAATGTCTAATTTGTGCCTGCAATTACATTGAAACAGAGTCAGTGCACAGGAAATAGGCAAACAATAGGCAAAAAAAAAGAGGCTCCTGTCCAAAGTGATGCCCTGAATAGTTTCATTCTCCCTCTCCTTCAATGGGCTGGAAAAAGACCAATCTTGCTGAGGCATTTCTCTTGCAAGAGAGTTCATACTGGGCCCCGTAGTTCGTGCATGTTTGTATTGCTGTACCTTTCTGTGTGAGGGCAAAACTGCTTGTGTAAAGTAGCCACGAAGAATTTATTCCTACAGATTAGTTGGCACTAGACTGATGGTTGAAGAAGTCTTGTGGTAACTTGCTGTGTTTAAAATAAAAAAAAAAAAATCAAGGCTCTCTTGAGCCTTGATAGGTCCCCTTGAGCAAGATAGGTCCTTGCCACTAATTCTGTGGACGACTTCATTGGTGTTACTATATTTTTATAACATCTATTTTAAAATATTTATGGTGCTTTTCTTACAGATGCATAGAGCTCTTAAGTATAAAAATGTACTATTTCTTATTTTATAGTGGTGGAGAATGTATATAAAAACCGTGAGCCTGTCCCACACATGAAAGCGATATACTTCATAACTCCCACCAAAAAGGTTAGTATTTTAAAGTAAGCAGCCAGATTTTTTTCAGACTGAAAAAGCAGTCTTAATTTAAAATATTTATTTACCGTATAGAACTATGCAGTGCTTGACTTCTGCATTTTCTGTGATGCTCCTCTGTGTGATGTTTAATTTTCCATAATGAAAAGACGATGCAGTGTCACCATGGGGTACATTGCAAACGTGTACCTTTCGGTCAATGGAGGCACTGTCTCATTGCTTAGATCTTAGTAACATCACTGAAAGAGACATTGTATCACATAATGATGCAATACATTGAACAATAGAATTCAAAGTAATGGCTCTAGTAAGAGACTAGTGCTAGTTCTTAAAAGGTCCTGAGAGAATAAATCTCAGCACTGTTCTGGGTATCCTGCTCTGTGCGCTTCCTAAAGCGATCTTGGTGCGTGACTGACCTTCTGTAATTGTTTATTATTCCTGATCTGGAATTACAAATCTTCTACTTAAGTGTTTTCTTACATGTTGATTTGCAGTATTCCTAAGCAGGACCAGGTAGTTAAGAGGGCAGCAGGAGAGGAGGGAGAAGCTTTGTCTGGTATGTGAGGAAAGGCAAAATGCTCTATTGATTTTTTTAAATATTTTTTTTTTCCTACTCCCGTCAGTCTGTAGATGGACTTATTGATGACTTCATCACTAAATCATCCAGCAGATACAAAGCAGCCTATGTGTATTTCACTGACTGTAAGTAAGCTTTCGTGTTGTAGTTTGACAACTTCATATATGTGAATAAATAAGCTTCTCAATTTTCTTTCCTGTAGTTTAATATGTGAAAATTATGGGTCCTGTTTTTTGAAAGAATATTAGAGACTGAAGTAATTAACTGTATTTGGGTGCCCAGGACATGGTCACCAACGCTGTGTGGCAATAGTAATTTCTCTCACAATTACCAAGCAATGTTGGTCATTCTCCACTTCATCTTTTAATTTAGGTAATCTAGTTTTATTTTTAAAGTATTCTAGTCTTCTCCTAGAGTGGAGAGTCTGGAGAAAGACAATTCAAGTAAAACTGTGTATCTCATATAAACAAAATAGTACTCAAAAATATAAATGCATGAGAATTTGCTGCAAGAACAGTGTTTTTTAATTGGTTATTTTAGGTAGATCTTTCAGACTCGTGGGACATCTTTTTCCCATCACCTGAAAGAAGGCACCTACTGAGCCTTTTCATGCATGATATAAGTTGCAAAGCAGAACCAATTAGTGTAAACGGGGTTAATGTGACTGCGTGTTCCTCTGCAGTCAGTCAGCGTGACTAAAGTGGTGTGTGAAGAAGGGAAAACAAAAAACCCAAATATGCTGCTGGAGGCAGAGACTGAGCTGTGGCTGTCTGTAATTAAATTCTGTATTTTCTTGTGTTTTGCCGTTTGATATGTACATGTTATTTCTCCCTTCAACCTTTTTGTAGCTTGGGAAATGTTTCTGATATTTCTTCTCATATAGGAGAGAGAAGACTTTTTTTTTTTCATAAAACCAATATCCTTCACTGCTGCAGACTGCTAATGAGTATTCTACAACTTTGCTTGCCAAAATCTAGTAAAACATGAGCAGTGATGCTTCCTGAAAAACATCTCAAACACAAAATATTGATTATACGTTATCTTTCACTTTAGGAAGACTTGGAAACTTTTGTATGTTGCCGTTAATTGGTTCTTAATTGAAGAATTGCCTGTCTGTTCTGAATACTGTAAGCTTTTAAATTATTTAATAGCTGGAATACACGCAAATTACTTATATGTAGAATCTTTTTTTTTTTTCTAGTTTGTCCTGACAACCTCTTTAATAAAATTAAGTCTTCCTGTGCAAAATCAATAAGGAGGTGCAAGGAGATCAACATTTCCTTCTTCCCATATGAGTCTCAGGTAAGTTTCATTCTCTATCTCAACAGCAAAAAATAGTCTGGAGGACTATTTTGAAGTGTGTTGACCTGCTAGAAAACCATTAAGTAGAATGTAGGTTGTTTTTTGTTTTGGTTTTTTTTTCAAAACTGACAGACCGTATGTGAGACCTATTTCCTTTTTGGCCTATTTCCAATGCTTGCCTGTGTTTTTTTAGATCTGTTTGCACCTGAGGTCTTTGCAAGACTTGGAGTCAGTTGCAGTAGAGAGGTTAGAGAAGGAATATATTCCTTAAGAGAAGGAAAGTATTCTGACTTGTCTTTAGTAAGCAGTAAAGTTTGTTACTGCTTATACTGAGGTGTCGTTTTGACAGACAGGGTTGGTGCGTAGGAATAGGAATAAGTAGAACTAACTGCTTGGTGCAAATCAGAAAAGGAGAGCAAATGGATGAGAGAACTGAAGGGGATGGGAACAAAACCGGAGCCTCATGAAAAAGAGAAATAAAAGCCATGATAAATTGGCAGACTTTTTGTTGATAAGAAAACATGGAAATCCATGCTGTCTCAATTAAAAATTTGAGACCGCCAATGAAAACCAATGAGTGGTTTCACAGTGGGTGTTGTGTTGAGACATAATCTGTTGGTCATGCACTTCATCAGATAGAGAAGGCTGCAATACGCAGTGAAGCCCTCAAAGCCTGTCCACTACTAGGAATTGTAGACCCAACTGTGAATGTTTCCCACATGTCTTTCTTGTACTCTTCAGACCTTATGAACATAGTGAGGGGCAGAACTCTTACGTATATCAAGTGGTAGGTGAGTATAGGAGAGGTTGCTGCTATCCATGTCTTACTGTGATACAGTTTCCTAGTTTGAAGACACGCTCCTTTTTTATAATAAAGGTTTTTTATTATTAAGATTGAGAAGCCATCAGAGAATAATTAGTGTGGTGGTTGGTTGGTTTGTTTTGTAGCGGTGTTGATGTTCTCAAGCTTTGTTTCAGACTGGTTTTGGGAGTTCTGCTAAAGCTGCTCTTAAAGTTTTGGAGCTTCCTCTACCACATGAAGCATATGGTAATTTTGTTGTCCTGGTTCTCTGGAGGACTTGCCATGAAAGTAGAAAGTTGGACTACTTTATTCTAAAGTTGAAAATAAGCAGCACTTAGTCTCATGTTGTTTTAGTTTAGTTTTGTGTTCTCAGTATTTTGGAATGCAAGAACATTTTGAATCCTTAAGCAGAGAAAAAGACAATGTTAACTAGTTTTCCCAAATTAAAATCCCTGGGCCTGCTTTCTGGGCTGGTAAGGGTAAATAATCAGACTGAGCTCTGGGCAAAGTCCAAGCGATTATCTCCTCAAATGAAACAAACGCCTTTATCTGGATGGCTTGTCTTCTTCGGCTATGTCATTACAGAGTCCATCTGAAGCTGGAGAAAATCCATTTACTGACAGTGGGACTGTTTCCAATGTTTGCATTCCACTTACTAAACTGTTGAAAGTTTTCCTTCTATGTAGTACTAAACATCTTTTAATGCATTTAAAGAATTTCAGTTCTTGGTAGAATCTTCATATAATAAACAGATACAATATGTAAAATAGTATTTTAAGCTAATTTAACTTGATACTGTCCATGATCATTCTGATTTTCTGTTGTATGACTCTGTATGAGACAGTGGATGGTATTGAGTTCTGCATGTCTCAGGTCCCTCTGTCTGTACAGACAGTAACCAATTTGAAAAATACACTAATTTCCATAGAGGAGGAGAGTAATAGAGGGAAAGAGTGTGAGAACAAGAAGCAGGTGAGAGAAAGGACTGAAGTGTGGGCTTGCTTGGTTTGTTGGGTTTTTTGTTGTTTTTTTTTTTTAAAGTCTATGACATGGTGTTTTATTACACTATGTAGTTTTAAGGTATTAGCAACTTTTAAACCAAATATTTTAGAAACATATAATTAAGCCATTTTTTTCTTGGTTGTGCATTGTAGGTATTTACTCTCAATGTCCCAGATGCGTTCTACCGCTGTTATAGTCCAACTCTGGAAAAGACAAAGGATAAAGATGCTGTAATGCAAGTAATGGCTGAACAAATTGTTACCTTGTGTGCCACGCTGGATGAGAATCCAGGAGTGCGATATAGAAGGTGGGGCAAAAATAGCCTTGTATAGTGCAGTTGCTTTCACCTCTAGGACATCCCATGTTGTTCTGCAACAGCTTAAGGCTGCAGCATAGTTTCTTTTATTGTGGATTAATTGTTTTTAATCCCCAGCTCTGAAATATGGAATGGTAGGAACTTGTGATGTGTAGGCAGAGCAGTGAATTGTTACTCTGTGTGTATACGTGTAACTGGTTGCTGTACCCTGTTTTGTTATGACCTGCTTGTTCCATGTTTGGTCAGTAGGATGACACCTTAATATGCTGCATTCTAATATACTGCATCCATAATCCTGTAACTGAACTGCTGCTGTTGGTAGTTTTGCAGCTCTGCTTGGCATCAAGGAATTCATAAATTGCTGAGGTAGATGGGATCAGGATTTCTTTGTAGTAGCAATGTTGAGGAGAATTCCTCTTTTGAGCTTTGACAGTGAGTACAGAGCAGTATCTTTGAGGTCAAAGTAGGCTTCTGAAATACTACGCTCAAGAATTGCATTCTGTGGTGTATTGTGAAGTGCTGTCTTATTCTCTGCAAAGGTAACAAAGAAATAATTGCTTGACTGTTTTTTCTTTTCTCTTTCTCTTTCTTTTTTCTTTCTTGTTTCCTGTCCCTGAGTGAGACTTTTAGGTGCTGGGCCATGTGCCAGCTAATGTCAGTCTTTTGGCTGAAGCTGTTTCTACTGTGTAAAATACCTGAAGCATTCAAAGAGTGGAATCATAATGTAAGAGTGAAAATATATTGGAAATACTTAGAATGGAGTTCAGAAACTGCTCGTGAAACCAGAGGATCAATCTAGGGAGTTCTTTCTGTTTTAAAGGTAGCATTTTAGTGTTTTGATGAAGAACTTTTAAGTTATTTTTGCATGCTTCCTTTTTTTCCCAGCGGACCATCTGATAAAGCCAGCAAACTTGCACAGCTTGTTGAAAAAAACCTTGAAAACTACTACAAAACTGATGAGAAAAGCCAAATAAAGGTAGAAAGTGAATGAAAATGTTTGCTTCTTTTTTTGTAAGTCTGAGGAAGAAAACCTTTGGAATGTGTTTTGGCAGTAGGTTCTACAAAACCAGATTTTATTTATCAGTAAAGGTAACTTAATTGCCATTTAGTTAGTTTTGTGTATGAAAGCAAATCAGAGGTAGTAACTGCTATAGTAAATCTGTATGTAAGTAAATACAACTTGTGTGATCGAACTGTTACAGAAAAATTTGCCCTATGATAATGTAGGGCATGATAGAAACCTGAAGAAATGTGGCTTTTTTATTTTAATATCAGCTTCCATACAGCTATATGTAGCAGGGACTTCACTGCAAAATTGATATGCCTTCCATTAAGGGATTTATTGTCCACAAAGATACAGCTTTTCACGTAAATAATGTTTTTGATCTGTCACAACAAATCATGGCACATTAGGGCAGCTGCCTAAATGCAGAAGTAAGGGGTAAACCATTCTGACTTGGTGACATTCCACTCTGCTACAGAAATAAATGTACCTCATGCTACTGCCACTTCACTGAAACCTAAAATGAAACTTTCAGTTGAATTTTTGGAGCTGATTTTTTTCTGTATTGCAGCACAGTATAGATAATCTGCACTGAAATGCAAACGATACCTTATTTCTGGAAAGTCAGTGAGAGGCCTTCTTTGTGTGTTGTTTTTTTCTTTACATTTTTCGTACTTCAGGTGAGATTATCGAATGCATTGGAGTAGGAGTGCTGCCTTAAAATTAGTATTTACAGCCACTGTGTTCTGGTTATTTAAATGTTTGTTTCTATTTATGTTGAAAAACACTTGGACCATACTTTTTTTAGGGGTTTTTCAGTTATTTTCCCAAAAACGTCTGCAGTGCTGTAACTTAATATAGGTAGATACAACATGTATTAACTTTGTACTGTATGTCTTAACTTTATATATATTTGATGACTTTCTAGGCTAAAACCCACTCCCAACTAATAATAATTGATCGTGGCTTTGACCCAGTATCGACTGTGCTTCATGAACTCACCTTCCAAGCAATGGCATATGATCTGCTTCCAATTGAAAATGATACTTACAAGTAAGTACTTCAAAAAAAATAAAATCTAAACACTTTATTCTTGAATATAAAAGTTATGGAATTGTTTAGCTGAATTGCACCATAGCAATATTAGTTGCTTATATTGTGTAAGGGTTGTTTCACTTATTATTAGTCTTTCCTCTTGGATTTGTAACTTCCTTTCTTAACGTCCTCATTTAGTTGAGATTACATAGCAAAAATCCCAATTAGATCCTAAGTTTTGAGTCTAAAAAATTACGTTTTTTAAAAAAATAAATAATTTTGTACTAGACTTAAAGCAAAACCTTGGTAGTGCACGTTCAGATTCTCCAGCTTTTCAGCTTCTCAACCTTGTTGGCCTAACAAGGCAAACAAGACCTGTTTGGGAATGCTGAGGAGAAGCTGAGTTATTTTGCAGGAATGCTCACTTTTATAGCTCCAGTCATTTTATCTGTGTAGTTGTTAAAATTTACATGTTTCTCTCTCATATGCATGCTTACATAAGCCATGTTCAGTTTATAAGCATTACTTCATCGCTATTTAGAATAGTGTGACGTTGTTTTGTGTAAAGAACATGCTTTTCTGTCAGATTGTTCTGACGCCATAGATTTTGGGAAGACTTTGCTTGCTGATGACCCGCTACAGCAAATGAGACCTGAATATCTCAGGGTTTGGTTAGGCAATCAGGAATGCCTGTCTTCTGTCAGGAAACACTGGGTGAATGTTTTCATAGAAAATGTAGAATTCTATGAATTTGAAGTTTGCTGGGTATGAAAATGTAGCAGAGTGTATTTCTAGGTAGTCGCATTCTGACTTTCACTATTAATTTTGTAAATTTTTTGTATTTTTCTGCTTTCTGGCTGTACACACCGTGTGAGTTTCTGTCAATGTGGACATGTGGTGTAGTATGATTGCTGTCTTGCTTTAGAGGTTTATTTCTGTTTGTAGAATAGTAATAGCTGGTCTGTAGTGATATGAAGCATGTTTCTTGTATATGTGACATAATTTTTCCCACTTCAGTCTTTTTTTGTTGGTGTGTGGGATTGCGTTTTTCCTTCCAATTTACGAAATATTTTATTGTAGATACAGAAATCTGCGCTTTGCAATCTCAATTGTGTATTACACTGGCTTCAAATGCAGATTGTGTGCAAAGGGAAGTTGACATTGAAAGGTGAAGAGAAATTGAGGTGCATGTAAATGCATGATTGAAACATCAGTTACTGTTGGTTTACAAGGATGTCCAGAAGCTATTGCCCCACAGTATCATTCTAAAATTAATCTACATCTATGTTCCAAGACACAATCTGTAAAATCCTCATGTAAATTACATTGTTTGGGCAATAGCTTGGCTTGTGAATTAAAACATGTGTCTGTTACAGCTATTAGCATGTTTGTTGATTAAACCATGTCTATTAATACTCTGAGTTATGAGAACTGGGGGGGAGAACCCAACCTCAAACCTAACAACTGTCTGAATTTTGTCTTGGAAGATACAAAACAGAAGGATCTGCTGGGAAGGAACGGGAGGCAATTCTGGAGGAAGATGATGAGCTCTGGGTGAAGATTCGGCACAAGCATATTGCAGATGTGATAGAGTACGTGAATAAATAGCAAAAACTAGTTAAAAATGCAAGGTATAGAAGTTTCTCTGAGAGGGAATGGATTTGATCTGTTAAATCAGAATACAGGCAGAAAGAAGGTGATTTCCAGTATAGACTGCATCCTGCTAAGTAATCAATGCCAGCAATAAAAAATACTTTCAAAAAAACAGTATATACAGCTGTATGCAATTTTAATAATACTAATTACAGTTCTTGAGGAAAATGGAAATAAAACTATTTCCTGGGAAGTATCTTCAAATCATTTAAATCTGAAGGGATTATTTTGCATAAAGTACTAGCAAGTTCCTGTATCACATAACTTTATGCAGATACCATAAACAGAGTGCTTAACTTCAGTTTCCTGTCAAAGAGTGTCAAGAAACACTATTCTCTGAAGGAGACCTGTATTTGAAGCTTTTCCTTTCATTCAGAAGTTCTTGTTGCAGAGTTCTTTTAAGATTTTAAGTAAAGATCTTAAGAAAAAAAAATGAAAAGTGTGGTGCTGTTGCATTTGATTACTTTCCTTTGGTTGTTTTCAGGGAAATACCAAAAATGTTGAAAGAAGTTTCATCAAAAAGAAAAGCAACAGAAGGAAAAGTAAGTTTTTAAAACTAGAGCATTGCTGTTTTTCCTGGTAAGTTAATTATTTGCAGCTGATCACAGAATCGCAGACTAGTAAAGGTTGGAAGGGACCTCCAGAGATCTAGTCCAACCCCCTGCCAAAGCCGGTTCATCTAGGGAAGGTCACACAGGAACACATCCAGACAGGTCTTGAAAGTCTCCAGAGAAGGAGACTCCACGATCTCCCTGGGCAGCCTGTTCCAGTGCTCCATCACCCTCACAGTAAAGGAGTCTCTCCTCATGTGGAACTTCCTGTGTTCTAGTTTGTGCGCTTTTCCCCTCGTCCTGTCACTGGGTACCACTGAAAAGAGACTAATTGCTCCATCTTCCTGACGCCCACCCTTCAGGTATTTTATAGAAATTAAGGAATTGAGGTATATCTCAATGGCAGTTTTCAGGAAGGTAAAAAAACAAGGCTGCAACAGGAAGGGAAATAATTATGTCAAATATTGGCAGGAAAAAATTTTCAATTTGTATCATTTCTTCACAGTTATCGATATCTGCTCTGGCCCAGTTAATGAAAAAGATGCCGCACTACCGCAAAGAGATCAGTAGGGTAAGGGGTCTCTTGTAACTACAACTTCACAACAAATCAATGTACACTGTAATTTTCTGTTTTGTTGAAGCCTAGTTTTATACTGTCATTTTCCTGTTAAGTGTTCTATATGACTTTTCTCCAAAGGAGCATGTTCAACTTCTGTAAAATTTTGAGAAGAAAACTTTTTTCCAGGTGTTGCATTTTAGTATGTAAAAAAAAAACAAACCAAACCAAATGATTTGTGTGCTTAGAGGACTGAAGATAGCATAGCAGTGAAATTTTTAAAAGGTGTTGGGGGATAGTCTCTAAGTGAAGGGTAAACCAGAGAATGCATAATGTTACTAAAGGATAGTTGAAGGACTGACTGTTGTAACATGTAAAAATGGTTGTGTGACTTCAAAAATTATTTTTAAAAAGCAAATCATGGCAGCTTGAGTTGTTTGGTTTTTTTTGTCTTCTAGCAAGTTGTTCATCTTAACATAGCAGAAGATTGCATGAGCAAGTTCAAATCTAACATAGAAAGGCTCTGTAAAACTGAACAGGTATGTTTAAAAAAACCACAAACCCAAACCAACTTACTGCAAACATGACTTTCTTGTTTGCAGGAGTAGATGCTTTTCCTTAACTCATGACACTAGTGTGTCTCTTGCCTTCTTTTTTTTTATCACTTTTTGAGGTAGAAGTACTAAAGCTAAGTGAGGTGTACAAGGCTCTTACTCTGCCAATAAAGGAGATGCTTTAGAGTTTTTTTTGGTGTTTTTTGTTTGTCTTTTGAATCTGACTGACTTGTATAAGGATCATCTTTGATTTCTTTGTTCAGAACTCCTGTGAAGTTGCCTTACTGTGTTCTGTGGAAAGAAGCCCTTTTACAGTGTCTGGGAAAAGCATCTGTTAGAGTGAGGCATTGTGCTGTACTACTAATCTCAAGTTAAAAACTATATATCTATATGACTTGTAGGTATAAAACCATTTTAAATGTTTAAGAGTGTTATGTGGGGTTATTATAATGCTGTAACTATTAACATAATTGTGGCAAAGACTTTTCATACTGAGTTTAAATTGATGCAGTTTGCTTGTTTCCTGAAACCTACAGTTTCCTACAAATGCATTTCAAAATGCACAAAAGAGTGTGTGTTGTTTGTTTTTTAATAGCTACTCTCTAAAGCCACATTTTGGTGTTTGTTTTGTTCTTTAATTTAGGACTTGGCTCTTGGAACTGATGCAGAAGGTCAAAAAGTGAAAGACTCAATGAGAGTCCTCCTTCCAGTTCTGCTCAACAAAAGTCATGAGAGCTATGACAAAATTAGAGCTATTCTCCTGTATATCTTTAGCACAAATGGTATGATAAGCTACTCTGGTTTTTTGCTCAGTACTATACACTTCAAGTTTTGGGGTAGTCTAGTATTTTTAGTTAACTTAAGCATCTGTACTGGAGTTGATGACCGAGTTTGAAAGAAACACTGTCCATCCTCTGTAGCTTTTCTTCTTTAGTAGCAAAGATACTGTTGATAAGGAGTTAAGAGATTCAATGCAAGTGCAGATCTGTACAGTGTTTTAGCGTCGTTCCTGTGCCTTAGATGTGTGCAACAGTTTAAATTTTCTCCTTTTCACATAGTATTGAAGCTGTTAAAGGGGGAGCTCCATGTCCCTTGCAACCTGAAAATTAAGGAGCGGGGAAGAATTTGTAGTAGAAGAGGGGGAAATTGGCAGAATGTTGGTCTGAGGAATCTGTAACAATATTGAGTTTTGGTTTCAAAAACGGAGCATTAAACAATTTTTTCTAAAATATGGTATTATGTAAAAGTTAGACTGGCCAAACAAAACAAAAAAAATCTTGGACTAAATAACAGCCCGGGATGTGAGTCAAAATTAGTCTTAACCACAGTCACTTGGTAATGAAGTTGTCTGTTTTCCTTATGTTGAAGGAACTACCCAGGAAAACTTGGAGAAGCTGATCCAGAATGTACAAATAGAAAGTGATAGTGATATGATAAAAAATTGGAAATACCTTGATGTTCCTGTTATCTCTTCAGTAAGAATGTATTTATTTATCTTGTAATTTCCTATCACCCAAGCACTTGTCTACAGCTCTTTCAGCAACTCTTAGCATTATTATCCAGGTCTTCCTTTTTCTTCTGGAAGCAGGCAGTTACTGGCAAGTCTTGGTTTTGTGATGTGTCTAAGTGGTAAATCCTTTAAACAATTAACATGAGTAGTTTTCAAAGTAAGATACCTGTAATGCTCCTTCTAAAATCATCAGATGGTAACTTGAGCTAGTTGGTTTTGGAAAGTGCCAACTTAACCAGTTCCTTGTCTCTGAAATCAGTATTTCTAGTGTATTATGAGTTCTACAGGTACTAATTGTTGTTTGTTTTTGTTATTATTATTTTTAAAAAATTTGCTACTGATTCCCCCTTCTCCTGCTCCTAACTGGGAATAAGTTTCAAAACTCCAAATACACTGTATAATACAACCATCTTTTGAAAACTGTTTCAGTTTGCTGTTCCTCAGCGTAAACACCCAAGAAGGGACCGTTCTTCAGAAGAAACTTTTCAGCTTTCGAGGTGGACACCTGTGATCAAAGATGTTATGGAGGTAAATTTGACCAATGAGTTAATTGATGGGTGCAATATGGAAGTGTACTCAAGTGAGCAGTTACAGCCAATCTTCTGAAATTCCCTAGTATCTTGAGGTACGTTTTAAGTACATCTGAGCAAAGGGGTCACTTTTAGTCTATCTGTAATGTAGAATATCAGACTGCTGTATGTTAGCAATGCTCCTTACTGGAGGTAGTTTTAAAGGTAAGGCAAATGAAGGTGAAAACAGTCTTTTTGAACAGCTTGTCCTGTGATTGGCAGTGTTTAGAGTAATTTAAAGATCTGGTCTTTAATCTGCAATTCAGATCTGTAGGTCTGTAGAGGCTGGAAAATGTCACTTGCCAGAAGTGCAGTTACTTTGTTCTTAAACTTCTTCCTAAGTATCAGTTGGTGGCTGATGACAGGCAGAATAGTGAGTTCACTGGACCTATAGTCTGACCCAGTGCTGTCATTCATAGATTCTTGGTGAGTTTCACACATTTGTGTCTTCAGGGTACCCTAACCTCTCTCATATACTGTGATAAAGAAACTAAATATGTTAGAGTTGTTACAGATGAAAAGCTGCCAGTGAAATCTGAACAGTTAAATCAGTACCATGTTTTATAAAGAAAGCATATGTGCTCCCAATTCCTTGTGATATACAAAACCTTGTAATAATATTTAGCATTATGTGGTCTAGCATTTTGCTGCGTAAGAGCATTGTTCGTGAGATGCTGCTTGCGATTAGTTGTTCTAAGAAATTGCATGCGCTGGCATTAAATTCCAGCAGACATCCTTACTGGAAGTTGGAATTTGGTGGTTCTACACGGCTGCTTAACGTGGGTCTTTGTTTGGCCTTTCAGGATGCTATAGAAAACAAACTAGATTCAAAAGACTGGCCTTATTGTTCTCAGTGTCCTCCTACCTGGAATGGTTCAGGAGCAGTAAGGTAAATACTTTTTTTACTTTTTTTTTTTTTTTACATTTCCTGAAATGAAATTTACCCGTTTCCTCAGTATTTTTGTTGTGTACATACTATATAAATGTGTGCTTACGAAGTGGTGAAATAATGTATGTAGTGTAATGTTAATGTATAAAACCTCTCTTTTTATTTCAACTAAAACATACTGAACTTTACTGTTACTTTAATTTCTTTGTAGCTGTATATAGCTTTTTATTTGGAGTATCTCCCTTTTGTTTCAAACTTTGAAATCTCATTCTGGGAATATAGAAATGTTAAGTTTAAACTATTGTGCTTTTTAGGGTGAAATAGTTTTAAGGCATGGATTATCAGTATACTGTGGCTCAGGCAAAAAGAACGTTTCCATTTTTTCGGAAAGTTATTTCTGCTGTGGCAGTGGTGGTGTCACTCATAGAGTTAACAACTTCAGTAAATTCAGCTTCTCTAGGCCCTCTCATTAGGGAGCATGGGCCTGTTTAGACATTTGACCCTTGTTGTCAGGGGATGGTTTAGAGAAGTCCAGAAAAGTTGGAGATCTTGAAATGAGTTCTCTGCTAGTGACTGTGAAGTGGTGTTCTGTGCATTTGCATATTTACTGAGTAGCACTGAAAGGTGACTGGAATTTTGGTTTTTTAGCTCACTAACTTGTACTGTCCCTTTTTTTCACTCTTTAAGCCCACTAGCTCTTGAACCTCCTGACCAATACCTGCCAGTCTGACAGCTTTGTCACTTCTGATAGTGTTATTTAAATGGTGAGACAGCTGAATAGAGATAAGAGTGTTTCTGTTGCAGAGATGCTCGTTGTGCTAATCAGATGCTGGAATTCATAGGGAGGGAAATAGACATATCCGAAATGTGAAGGACATGGTTGAATTGGAATTTGTACCACACTAAATAAAAGACAAAAGGTGCAGATACACAGCCTCAGGAAAATAGTTTTGCTACTTCCACCGCCAACCAAACCATTGGTGTCTCCTTATGTTCCTGGATATGCACCTTGTGCAAGGAAACACAAGGCAAGTTGTAACTGGATCTGTCTCTTACAGACTGGTGGAATCTGGGAATCTTTTAGACACGCTAGCAAAGAGAGAGACAGGAACACAGATGATTTAATCTGAATCTGCAATTACTGCTTGTGGTTTAGAAAGTGTATTTTAAGAACTCTTGTTTTGTTCCTAGCTGTCTGAATCTTATTTGGTAACAGCCAAATAGTGTTGGTTTGGGTTGTTGGTTTTGTTTTTTTTTTTTTTTTTTGAGATCCTGTTCACTTTTGGAGACTGGAAATCCTAAGACTAGCTTTTTCAAATAAACCTCTCATGAAAAATTCCCCTGGATTGCCAACATGCAGAATTAAGCTTCTTGGTAGAAGTCCTTTGTGAGCTGTGTGTGAAACAAGTTGTGGTTTTTTTTCTTTATATTTATTTCCCTCCTTGTGATAACTGAATAGTTTGAGTAATTTGCTAACTTGTTTTCATTAAAATTCTTTTATATTATCTATTTGTCTAAATTGTTTGCTGAAATTACAATCAAAGCATGAACTGCATGACAAAAATTGTTACTGCTTAAGTGTATAGTTTTTACCAAAATGAATCAATAAAGCTATATAAACTTCATCTTATGATTCTTTCACAGTGCACGCCAGAAACCTAAAGCTAGTTATCAAGATGAGCGAAAGAGTAATGCAAGACTGATTATATTTGTGATTGGAGGAATTACGTATTCTGAGATGCGCAGTGCTTACGAAGTTTCTCAAGCCTACAAGTCCTGCGAAGTTATTATTGGTAAGCTTGTCTTGGGAAACGGGTGGCGTGTAGGGCTTTGCTACATCTGTTTCTGGAAAATGAAATGATCTTTTTTCTTACAGTCTCTAAGTTGGTTCAGTAGACTAATACTGTATCTCATTTATGTCTTAAAACTATGCATTTACAAGTATCTTTCCAGTTTATGTGGGTTGCTTATGTTTGGGGTTTTTTGCCACAAGATATTAAGGATAATAAATACAGTTATGCTCTACAGAACAATCATTGTGAATTATGTCAGAGAAATACATTATTGAAGTAGCCTGATGAATAGCAAAAAGGATATGAACAGACCTATATTTCCTTGCATTACAGTTTCCTCACAAACTTTTGCATCTGCCTGTGCTTTACCTTCAGCTACACTTATTACTTTGATTGCTTTTGGAAGTAGTGGGAAAGCTGGCAGAGTAGTGCAAAATTATTCAGTTTGGGAGGAAGGGAAGATTAAGTATTTAAAAAAAAAAAACAACAACAAAAAAAACCAAAACAGCATGCAAGCCCTGCTCCAAAAACCCCAACAAAACGACACAGAAAAACTTCTTCAGTGTAGCTCAGTTGACTTTGCAATATCATCTAGTTCTTTTCATGGTTTCTTCAGAGAGTTTACACAAACCACACCATGATTTACAACTTTTTGCCTTGAAAACTGAAGTAATCTCCCTAATCTTCTTAAGGTTCAGCAGTAAATGCATGAATTACCAGCTGGGGTAGTAATGTGTCACTTAGTACTTCAGAGGCAGCAAGTGCTTGTTCCATCAGCTGCTGTGCTGATAATAATGTTTTGTAATGCTTTTTAAACTTGGGTTCTAGAACATTTGCATACAATGTATCAAAACGGAGTTCCTTGATACAGAACCCTACCACAGACCTGTGTCTATCTGCCGTGGCAGCGGGTGTCTGTGTGTAGGGTCATCTAAAGCATTCCAAATTGCTTGACATGACTATGTCTCTGGCAACTGAATTTAGCCTTGAGTTTCAAAAAGGGTTAAATCCATCTAGCATAATTGTAAATAAATAAATACTGTTCCCTAAAGTGATGACAACCTTGATTCTGAGATCTAGAGCCTGTTCCATCAAAATAGTGGGAGGTGTTGTAGATGAGTTTGTGTGCGTGGTTGGTTTTTTTTGGTTTATTTTGTTTGCCAATTTCAGTGGTGGTTGAGGTAGCTTTGATACTGGTCCTGCCTACGAGTTGCAATGGAAAGACCAGCACTACGGGAATGTAGTTGAACAAGACTGTTTCTTCATCTGAGACTTGTTTACAAAACCATGTGTAGTGTAGGTCATTCTCCACTGTAATATCTGGCACTAACCACAGCACCATCTTCCCTTTTATTTAGAGATGGTTCTTCTAGTTTTGTTTGTAGTCCTGATATCTGAGGGAAGGTGGTAACTGCTGAATTTCTGTGGGGCTTATTGCAAGATGAAAATCAAGGAATGTTACAGCCTGTTCAGATTGACATTGCTAAAACCAAAGGTTCAATACAGCCCTAAGCTTCAACAGTGAAGAGTTCCCTTTGCAACTGTAGGATGACCTTTCACGGCAGAAGTTATAATCCCTCTGAGAACAAGAGAGGTAGTTGTACACTCCTGAAGAATAATAAGGACTTTCTTTGCTGCTCTAGGCTTGGAATTTGTCGTTCCTTTTTCAAGGAAACGTTAGCCAGTAGCAGTCAATTTTCTGTAACTGATATTTCTGTGGAAAACTACTCTTTGTGATCATCTCTAATCCACATAGTTTCTTGATTTCTAGGATAAAGCCTGTCATTAACTCACCCCTTCACAGAACAGGCAGATTTCTTGCAGGCTAGGACAATTGTGGGCAGCAAAAGTGGCCCAGGTTCAAGCCTGTTTTTCAAACCAGGCAGAGCAGGGACTTGAAACTTGTATCCAAAGTTAGGAGTCTGGGTGGCTGGATGTCTCAGTGTGTGGAAGAGGAACACTGCGTACCTAATGGTTACACTTATTTGTGCGAGGACACTGTATATGATAACATGAAAACTGGTGTGTAACTGGTTTGGTTTTTTTGAGATGGTTTTGTTTTGGTTTTTTTTAGAGGCAGTGTCTGAAAGTCAGAATTTCAAACTGATAAAGTTAATACTTATGTTCTTTTGTCAGGTTCTACTCATATTTTGACACCTAAAAGACTCCTGGATGATGTGAAGAGCCTTAGTAAACCAAAGGATATGGTCTGCATTAAGGATGAATAGAAATGGTGATGTTTATTATGCATTAAGGAAAGACAAATAGTATGTACATATTCTTACGGAATTGACTTTTCCAAGTACTGTACCAGGACACTACATGGTTCTGACTAATAGAATGTCGTTTTAAATTTGCTGCTTTTTGGGGAGAGTAGAAGGCAGAAAGGGGAAAATACCAACATGTGGGTTTCTTGAATTGTATTTTGTACTCCAGTTTCAGTGGAAGTGCTTTTTCAGAAGGGCATGTTTATTCCTAACAAATCATGCTAAAGTTATTGTGATTACATAAAAACTGGAATTGTCTTTGAGAACTGTGAAACCTTTCTGTAACAGAGTTTATTTCTAAAAATGGCTGAATTAAAAAGGGCCTAGGTTCTTAAGTAGAGGCTTCAGAAGAAAATCTGTAAATATGAGCTTATGGTAAAAATATGTCCTGCAAGTGCAGTGTCTTTAATATTTTCTGTAAAATAACTTACTGAAAGATTATTTAAATGTATGTAATTGTGAAAAATGAAAAGTTGTTTGGTTTTTTTTTTTAGATGATGATGGGTAAGGTAGAAAGTTTAATCACTGAAGTACTAAGCACTTCTAATGTCAATAAATACTTTGGAGAAATGCTGTCAACTGTGCACTGAAGTACACTTTATATTTAAGTATCTACAGGGATTATTACTAAATCTCTTAAACTTCATTGCTTACAAACCTCAATATGATTGCGTCCCCACAGTCCCATCTGTTTTAGAAGTTGAATTGCCTGTGATATGCTGAAAATTTTGGAACTTCTATAAGTTTTTTTTGTGTGTGTGTGTTTGAGGGAGTGGAGGAAAAGGGAAGCAGTTCAATCTGTAAAATGGCTTAGTAATTGAAAAGAAAAGCAAACCAAGCACCAAAACCTGATGCATTCAAGACAATTTACTGTTTTCTTCTACTTGGTTACGTACTAAGAAATACATAAAGTTATGTTGAAGGGGATCAAATAAATTCTAAATAGTATTAATTCTGTAATATCGGTAATGTTTACATTTGTCTCAGAAAATTAATGAAGTGATTGAAATCACTAACCTTTTGTAGGAATGTTGAATTGATGTGCCTTGAAAGGTTTGTTTTGTGTAGAATCTTGAGAGAAATGTCATAAAGAAAAATAATAGATTGTTTATGGCTTTTTATTTACATTTTTCCCAATTGTAAGCAGATTCACTTTTTTGTTTTGCAGAAAGTTGGTTTTGTTTCTTTTCCCTTAATTTTGCTCTCAGGCTAACTAGTAGGTTCAGAGAACATCCTTTCTAGGTGAGTTCATTCAAGGTCAATTAGAAGGTGAAAAAAAGGTCAGATTCCCCCTGTACATCAGAGAGGAGTGAAATGGAGAACATTATATGATTCTAAAATGTTGCAAGACATGGAGCATTATGAGGGTAAGTGGCTGTAGCTTTCAGATGCACCTACGTGAGCTAAGCATCTAACATACGCTGGCTTTATTAGGAATACAGGAACACCACCTTTTTAATTTAACTGGTTCAGCAAACATCATGTGCATGAAAACTTTTAAAAAAATTTAAATACCTGTAATGCTGCTCTGAATTCTACTTGATAACTATAAATATTGCAATAAAAGCCCAGAGTAAAAGTGTGTATTTAAGAAATGCAGTGTTCAATATCTTTAAGATGAATGCTTTGAAATCAGCATTGCACAATTATGCTTAAATTGTATATAGTCCTTTCACTTTGGCAGGAAGAACCCAAGTTTTGTGTAAAAGCTGTATTTAGGTGCAATTGTTTTTCCTATTCCCAAACCTTAAAAGCAATAAGTACAGAAAAAAGTAACTATTATCAAAGTGTCCTACTCAAGAATTGAAGTAATTTATTTCAGTAGCATATAAAACCCATTGCATTGGTGTTTATTTGCTGCATAGAGCTGAAGAAGTATGAGCTTGAAATGTTGGACTACTTCAGTCTATTCAGCAGTTGGACCTCCAGGTGTCAGCTGTGGGGATAAGTTTAGCTCAAAATCTGATAGCTGATAAATACAAGACTTGAGTTTTGGAATCCATCACCCACTATTTCCAGAAGGCAAAGTCAAACAGTAACGGCAATTCGTAGGGTAGCCTACCTGCAAAGGTAGATCAGATTAAAAGAGATGCTTTAAGATAAAAAATGTGATAGCAATATGTAGCCCAAAATGGCTCCTCGTTTCTTAAAGGAGCTTGTGAAGGAGGAGAGGGGAAATTCTTCTAGGGATTTTTTTTCTTATGCTTCTTTTTTCCCCAAATATCTTCTTGGCTACTTTTTTCTAGATCAAGAATTGTTTTACCAAGATCAAGAATAGGAAAGAGTTTTATTGAGATAAATGACTCCTCCCAAAACCTGGTATTTTTAGAGTACATCTGCCAAGGTATATTATAATTTTGAAAGTGCCTGTTTTCATGTTATACATCTTAAAAGAGATGAGGCTAAAGAGATGGACACGTTATCTTTTACTCGATGAAATTGCAGTTGTCAGATTCAAAACAAAGGGACCTTTAGCATCTGAGACATTGTGCAGTAGTGATATGCTTTAAATCATTATACACGGGGGAAAAGCCTCAACATGTGTGAAAATTCTTTGTAGGGCTATTAAATATAAATATATTACTGCTGATTAGGAAGAACTCTGAGCTTTCAGTTTGCCATAGAATGTTCTGAGGAAATGTCACTATATGCTTGTGTCCTTAAATATGTTCTTAGGCATTTTCTGTCAGGCCCAGGAGAGCAGGTTCACATGGTCCCCAGGATAAACAAAAGGTCTAATTGTTCTTGTGGTGTTTAAAGATTTCTGTGGAAGAGATTAATCTTTCTTTATTGGATCTGGGAAGCCTACAGTAATTACTTCAACTGTTAAATTCACTTGCAGAGTCATTATAAAGACATTCCAAATGTTAATCTAGCACAGGGGAGCAAGCCTTTCACTATTCTGTGCTGTTTTAAGCTGGATTTAAAATGTTTTAAATGGATTTCAGAAGGAAAGTAATAGATAACTTTTCTTGGCCCACTGTATTTCTGCAGTATTTAAAAATTTTCCAACCTCCTTACCATATCTGACAAGGTAAGGACACCACATTGAAGAAACAGACAATTTAGTTGTTACGAATACATAGACAACAAAGGTATTACTCAGTTACTGAGACATGCAAGGAGGTATCTTAAAAACAAACAACTCTTAATGTAGGGCACTCTGAAAACAAAATAATTATGTATGTTAACTATGACATGGTACGTTAGCATGCTTATAGATGTCTTGGGCGCAGAGGCTGTTTCCTGTTGTTGATGTGTGTAAGCAGTTGCTGTTAAGGTGTGGGAAGAAAATGTATGTAGTAATGACTGAGGTTTAATCTCCTGTTTGGGGATGGGGAGAAATAACAAGTCAGCAAGTTAACGTCGCTTGTTTAAGCCAATTTTTATTAAGTTATCACAAGTGAATGTTTGGAGAAGGTAGCTGTATGCAGTAACAGGGGTTAGCCACCGTACCGAAGATTTCCAGTAGAAGTAGCCGTTTGTTTTTCAGCTCTGAGATTGAGTGGAATACCAACACGGTCTGGTTTAGTTTAGCACTGATAGTTACAGAACAGCTGGCGAAGTCAGCTAGCTGACTTTCTGATCTTTGTGTTTATCGTTTTATATTTGCGGAGATCCCGACACTTCAGTATCAAGTGAAACAGTATAGCATTTGAAACTAGGTAATTAAAGCTGTTTTCTTCTAACTTTAGCTAGATCTTTTGAAACTGCTCGTACCATTCGTTCTGTAGCTTTCTTCAAGCTGTTTGCTGTCTGTAGGGCATGATCCAGAGTAGAACTTAAAATCTGTTGGAAAAAATAAAATACAGCCTTGTTAATACTGAAGGCAAATATTTACATAGGTATAGAATAGAATGTGATATTTAATTAAGGCTTTATGTAGCATTTTCACTCTAAATACATGTTGAAAAGTAAAAATTCTGAGTCATGTGATAGACTGCTCCAGGATTCAATTTGGCAGTATCTGTTAGTTACTTCTGGCTTTGACTGCATCATCCTTGGAACTGAGGGATAGAGACTAGGCTGCATAAAATGTCTGTAAGATACTTGTATGAAGTAATATACTAATACATAAGCTAAAATACTTGCATTTTTAATTCCCTCTTGTTGTACCCTAAATGGACTAGACATGCTTAGATTGTAATAATCAGCTTGCTAAGAACAGGATGTTCAGCAGTGCCATGATGTGGAGATGTGCTCTTCCAGAGATAGCTGTGTGGCTCTCTCTAAAGGAGCTGTTGTGTTAGCTGTGTGGCTTCACTCTAAAGCCTTACATTTGCATTAGAGTCATTGGCGTTTCTGATGTTGATTGCAGGTTTGCTTTGGGCAGACTTCTTGCTGGTTACATATTGATGTGAAAGAATTTTATCATAGGTGCTAGAATAGCAGGTTTTGGCAGCCTCTAAGTTTTGCCTAAAGATAAGATACATAGAATAAAATACAACTTTAGTAAGCAAAAGACTTTCTAAACTGTGAGTTAAACATACACACCTTGATAGCATACTCAGCTGCAAGTGAATTCACAGTGTGTAGAACCTCTCATTGAATTGTAAACCACAGTCCTTCATAATTTTGTGTTACATCTGTATTGCAGTAAGACAGAAAACATTCCAGGATGCAGAGTTGAGAAGTCTTTCAAACAGCCTCACATTGTTGGTGCTGTAACTTTCCCTCACAGAGTGGTCTGTGCTATTATGGATTCTCAGGTGCGGCTGCTGTACTTCCAGGCAAGTCCTGCTATTGAGTAATGCTGTCCAAAACTACAGTAACACAACTTGTCTGAGTTCAGCCTAGTCTGTGCTACAGTTAAGAATCCATTTTACTTCTCGGACTTCCAGTGTTAATGTTAACAACGGTTAAAAGTAGCACTGTTACTTATAAGGAAGTAGTTGATAGCAAACAGAATTGCATCTTGAATAAAACAGGCCTGCTTTTGAATCTGTGAATGGGAACATCCTCTTAGTGAAGTGAGATTTTTATCTTACTTTATTTTTACTACTAAATGTATCAGCAAAAAAGTCATATGTTTAGTCATTAAATTAGAAAGATGGAATTATTTACACTTGGTCTTAGGGTAAATATTTTAATTTCACTAATGACTAAAATTCTAATGTACAGTGTGCACCATGAAAGAGAAAACATTCTTCCTGCTTACAATACTGGAGGGTTTTTTTTGCTATGCTGAATCTTCAAGAATGGCATTTTCTATACATAGAGTTATTGCTACAGCTTACCTTTCAGAAAGTCTGTTTACAAGTTCATGTGACTGTTTATTTTTTTGAGCCTTTAGAGTGGAGATTCTCTTCTCTGAATAAGCTGCAGTCATTGATGCCATGTTGAAAACAAAAGCCAAAAAAATCATTTTCTATATATTTAATGCTTTTCTGTTTAGCTTAAATGAAAAAAATCAAGTATCACTGTTGAATGAAACTTGAATATGATAAAGATTTTTTTGTACAGGAGGGCAGATTAACCTTTTTGGGTTTGCTGTCAGATTTAGTTTTGTGGCAAATGGTATGCAGATTTAGATTCCATTTCATACAGTGAAAGACTGCAGGGAAAAGTGTAGAATAATTGGACTCTCATAATCCTAATAATTATGTGAATACTACTTTGATTTATAGTTTTACAGTATTTATGTAGAGAAATAGCTAACTTATACTCCTTTCCACTGTTGAAAATTTACTTTCTTCTGTATGCAATTTCTTCCCATAGTATAGGGAGAGGGATCTGAGTTTAAAAGCTAGATGTTAAATACCTTAATTATAAGTAATTAAATAATTTAATTAGGCTTTCCTTCGCTTTGCATGTTATTCGAGTGTAGAGCGGGAATTTTCTTTAGTACTTGTTTACGCTACATTAGGTAACAGCTAGCGCTGAAGAGGCTGGCACAGTAGTGCCCAGTTTTAATATTCTTCTATGTGGCACTGCAAAATGAGATATTGCTGTGGAAGGGACTCCTCTCCTAAAAAAACCCAGAGAACGTTAAAGTTGCTGTGCAGGGGAATTAAAATTGGCCTGATGTGTAAAAGTTGGATGTGCTGATATGGCTCTATAAGATCTATCTATACACATCCACTGTTTAGCTACAGTGCTACTGATGGCTTATACTAAATTTAAATTTGGCCTGATATTTTTTGCACTTTAAAATCTAGCCAGTGATTGGTAATTACTTCAGTAACACATCATACTTACAGGATGAACCAGAACGTTTATTTCTACATCGGGCACAAGACTGAACAGATTCTTTGTAATTCCTGAGTTTAAATTGGTCTTTGCTTCCTCTAGGGCATCTGCACCTAACTCCTAAAAACAAAGACATGTTATTTAGAAAACCAAAATGCTATAAATGATATTTTTGTGTAGATTTTAATATTTTTTTGCAAGTGTTATACCTTTTCTCTCTCCACATAATTTTGTATTGAATGTTTTGTAACATTCGATCTCACAGTTCACAAGTTCCTTGCTTTGTGAATCATTGTAAGAATCACAGGCTGAGATGTCTTCTGAGTCACTGCCTGAAATCCCAAAAAGACATTGAAAAGGTCTGACATATTAGAAATTTTGACCTTTGTACCTAGGTAATTTCTTGGCTTTCAGCACCATAATTTCCGAGGCCTTTGCTGCCACTAACACTACTGCAATTTGAGGAAGTTCTTTTTCCTCCATTTTACAGGTGGGGATTGAACTGTAAAGGTTGGCTTTCAGCCCTGACCGTAAGCCGCAAACATGGATTGTGGGGTTTTTGTTGTTGGTTTTTTCTTTCCCCCCTGGTGGTGGTTGTTTCCAGTCCTAGAACTGTTTTTTTAAATAAGTGAAGCTCTCCATATTGCTGTCCTTAGGTTCTTGTTTTGAAGGTTAAAATTCTTACAAATTGAAATGTTGTGAAAACAATGCAGCTGAAGAGGAATGTGATGAGAATTTGGTAGGATCTAGTCCAGCACTGCTTTAGCTATTGCACAAACCAGTACTAACAACAATGGCCCCAGCGTGCTGTATTAGAGTGAAAGGGTATCACAGAGAAGCCAAGGACAAAAGGTAGACCAAAGGTAAGAATAACCTATATATTCTGACTTAAAACAGAATCTATTCTTTTTTTAATTGTTGGGTACTGACAGCTTCAGAGTATTCTGCAGTGGAAAGATAAAACTGGGATGCTCTAAGAGAAACAAATGCCAACAGATTCTTGGTGAACCTCTGAGAGCTGGGGTCTTGGATGACTTGACAGCTGACTTAACTAGCTCACAGTAGCCTATTAGGAGCTGGACTAAGGACAGAGAATATTTCTAGTCTGTGCCAACCCTGAATGGATCAAAGATTTAGGAAAACCCTTTTTTTGTTTTCATACAGAATAAGAAAGTTGAATCAGAAAACTAAAACTGGAAGTACCGATGTGAAATATTTCAGTCACCAAGTTTAGAATCTCCTGCTAGGACATAAAATAAATGGACATAAGGAGGAGAAAAAGCCAAATGGCATGTGCACACCACTGTTAAGCTTTTGAAAGTGCTAGTAGTCGTAATATTTGGAAACTTATACAAAAGGGTGAATTAGAATTAGAGTAATTCAGGTTTGATAGAACTTCTGGAGATCATCTGGCCCAATCCCCTCTCCAGAGCAGGCCCAACTTAGATGAAGTTGCTTAGGACACTATCCAGTTGTTTTGAGTATCCCCAAGGATGGAGATGCCACAGCCTCTCTAGGGCAAATGGTTTCAGTGTTTGACTAGACTGATGCTCCTATCTGACTGCGAAGTCTGTGGCAGCTTGCTGTCACTGAGACTTACACAGTGATTTTGCCATGGTGTCTTCTTCAGTCTCCTTATTCTTAGTGTCTTGTGCTGTGCTATCAGTAACATCTGTTAAAAACTACAGAACAATTTTCATGCTGCTGAGATGTGACAGGAATGTATTGAACAGGATTCAATAGTAGGGATAAGCATAGTTCTGGCCTTTGAATGCCATCGCTACTTACTCAGGTTGGTGTCTGATAAGTCACTTGGTGTTTTCTGAATGAGTGAGTATGTTCCAGTTTTCCTTTCTTGGATGTCTGTATTTCTTTGAGCATGAAAACAGAATGATACTTCAATTATATCTTAATACCTTTATGATGAGCCTTAGAAGCATATTATATTATTGTTTGACCACTGAGGAGAAATCAGATTTACTTATAGAAAGAACTCCACCTGTAGCAATTACCTGAAAAGAGGTGCTAAGTAGAAGCTTAAATAAAAAATTACCCAGTTGTGAAATAATGACCCCTTTAGTTCAAGGACGTGTTCTGAACAAAAGGACCCTGATTGACCAGAGCTGTTAAAAATCCTTAAAAGTAAAGGTCGTGACAATCACATCTTTGAATAGCAAAGTAGTACGAAATCCTACATATTTATGTGTTAACATATGTTGCACCAAATATTATCAGTGGTAAGGATGATACGGTTTTTTAGTAACTTGAGCTATTAAGGCTTTAATTTTACTGCCTTTGGATAATTGGAGGAATGTTTGATATGTACCTTCTGACAGAACAAGAACAAAGTTCCCTGTTCACGTTATTTGACATTTATTTTCAGCTTAGGGCATACAGTATCCTCGAATTTCTGTGGAAAATTTCCCACCCATTCATGAAAATAATGATCAGAAGAGCTAACTTTAAGTGACAGAGAAAAAAATGGAAGCTAGGTGAGTTTTACTAGATAAATATTAAAATCTACTCTATAAAATAATCTGCAAGTATACTTATATGAATATTACTGTGGTCTACATTGCATATATTATAAGATCTACTTTTGGATAGAGATTTCCTTTGCCAAAATTTCAAACTCAGAAATAACTCATGTAGAATTACTTTATCGTGCTGACATTTCTGTAAATGAAACTTCACACTTGAAATATATGCAGATGTATCAACATGTGCTCCTTCCAGGCCTACCAGATTAGTTCATTACAAAGGTAATTTCATATATTTTTCATTGCTGAACACTTTGCAATCATCCCAGTTCAGGATGCTGACATGCATGACTGAATAGAGAGCAAAGACAAAGCACTATTAAAATGTCTGTGCCATTTAAGGGCCATAAACCTTATACTTGTCCACTGTAATATGAATGTAATTATCTCTTTAACAAAGTTGATGGGAGTTTTGCCATTTCTCCAGTCATGTGGTATGTCACATACCTGATGTGACTAACTGGTGATAATCTTACACAGATCATCCTCTCAATTTTATGTATTAAAGACATTATTCAGTGTATCATGCAGAGTCCAGTACAGACACATATCGATGTTCATACATATCTCTGTTCACTTAGCTGTGGAAAACCACATCTATGACTAGCCAAAAGAGGTCACACACTTACCCTCTCGTACTTCCTTCATCAGCAGGAAATTTTTGACTTACTGTGCCCTGACTGTGGGATGGAAGACCTTCAGCAGCATATTTTTCCTCAGGTGAAAGCAATCTCTGTTGCACCCAGAAGGCAAAAGACATTTATGTGTGATTTTTTTTTTTTTAAATATTACTGTATCAACCAGGATAGTGTAAACATTGGCATCATTTGCTTATCAGTTCTATATTGCTTTTAGTTGCCATCAACTGTACAATTAGGTTGTTCTACTCAAAGTTCTAACTGTAGAGCAGACTGGACAAAATGTGAGCACTTTTTTGACTGAAGTTTGATTTCAAGACAGGCTTTCCTGTTGCTTTGAGAAGGATTAGTATA
>VZZY01008756.1:9996-40395 GCA_013400335.1 Eurystomus gularis | reverse complement strand
TTCTATGATTCTATGATCAAAGCAATTTCAACTGGACAGATCACAGAATGGTAGGTATTAGAAGGGACTTCTGGAGATCACCCAATCCAACACCCCTGCTAATGCAGGTTCACCCAGAGCAGCTTGCACAGGACTCTGACCAGGCATGTTTTGAAAGTCTCCAGAGAAGGAGACTCCACAACCTCTCTGGGCAGCCTTTTCCAGGGCTCTGTTATCCTCAAAGTAAAGAAATTTTTCCCCGTATTCAGATGAAACTTCCTGTGTTCCAGTTTGTGCCTGTTGCCCCTTGTCCTGTTGTTGAACACCACTGAAAAGAGTCTGGCCCCATCCTCTTGACACCTGCCCTTTAGGTATTTAGAAGCATTGATAAGATCCCCTCTCAGTCTTCTTTTCTTGAGGCTAAACAGCCCCAGAAAAAGATAGGTAGATAATATGAAGATTTATAGCCAGTGTGTAGTTGTCAGAGTTTGCAATTCCTGTGCTCTGAAGGACAACCCCCCCACCTTGTGCACTTTTTCCATATGGCCCCTTTCACCAGCTCTTAATACATCCATCTCCTGATGTGAATGGTCAAAAAGGAACAAAAGGGACAGGTTTGACTAATTTTTTGTTACTTTCCATAATCTTAGAAGATTTTGAAAGTTTCCTTATAAATCGGCTTTTTATTTACCTAAAAATTATTATCTCCACAACTGCAGGCTTCCTTGTTACACTAGGCCAGCACCACATGTGCCTGCTTCTCCCTCCCTCCCTCCTTTCCTCCCCTGTATTCTGCTCAGAGCTGTGTTGTGCAGTTTTCATGTCAGGCCTTGTCAGCTGCATTTCTTCAAGCATCCTTCTTTGTTCCAATGTAGTTGCCAGAAGTGTGCAGTGTCCGAGCTGTTACCGTGACATGTCCTCAAAGGACGGTGCTTTGAGCTGCTCTGGTCACTCTCTGCTTTCATCTTCTGCGCTGTCAAATTGTTTTCACCCATGATAGCCCTTGTCCATCAAACATACTTTCCCTGTAAATACCCTCAGGCAGGAAACCCATTAGCAGATGGACTCCATGACCTTCTCCAGAAAGCATTGAATTTACAGCTGTGTGTAGTACACAGAAGTGAGGGAAGGTTTATTTATTCTGCTTTGTTTTAAGATCTTGTTTTCTCCTGTGGGGGAAGATTTCTTCATGCCCAGAGGGAGGAATCCTCTCTGGGTTGCTTTCTCCACCTGGTTATTGCCTTTTAATTTAGTACCTGCTAACAAGAGGAAATCTGTATTTCAGGGATGGAGCACTGACAGAAAATGCTTCTTCAGGTGTCCTGTTTGAAGTGCTGCTAAAACATGGTGCTAGGATTGGAGCAAGATCTCACACGAGGGGGTGGAGAGCTGTCCTTTGTTCAGGGAAAGGGAAAAAAGCCCTGAAGGGAGCTCCTTTCCATTGCAGCTGGCGGAAACAAGGACACTGCCACATCTGAGAAATGCAAACCAGGTGCGGGGCTGGTTAGCAGCGCTCTGTGCTCTGCAGCCAGGCTGCCTTCACTGGGGCACAGTGCAAATGCATGAGTCGGAACATCGTCCCACCCAACTGTGTGTGCCTGTGTGTGCCTGGCACATGGCCGGAGGAGGCTGTGCACAGACATCCTTACCTCAGTTCCACTCTGCACCATCAGTTCTGCTCAGGCACCATCTTCAGCCACCCCTGATTCCTCATTACTGACTGCCCATGTTTTCACCCCAAAGGTCTGGTGGCCAAGTTGCTTGTGTGCCTGCTGCTTAACTTAGACCAACTGAAAACAAGTAGGTGGCAAAGACCTATTTTTTAAAGTGGTTAAGCCAACACTGCCAGCGTTAAATAAGGGAGGCTGATGCAGCAAGCTGTGATAGCATATTTTGAGAGGCGGACAATGCTTCATAAAAGAGCTACTCTGAGCTGCTGGGAATGGACCATTGCTGGGGGAGCAGTGATTACATCCCCCGTGCCCAGCAAGAAGCACTCACAGCAATGCAGATATGTGGGTGGAAAAGCCAGTGAGAAAGGCCACGGACAGCCAAAGCCACATTTGCAATGCATCCATAAGGAAAGGGTAAGAAACAGGCTTCAGGAAGAGTCCTGGCTGGAAAACATTTTGGAGTTTTGAACGGAAAAGTCTTGTCTCCTGCTGGTCGAACACAATGGGGGAAGGGAAATAGGGCTTTGTACATTCTCTGCAGAAAAATAGGAGTGCATCAGAGAAATATCTGATTTCTTCATCAATTACTTCTCCTAATGGAAACAGCATGTCTGTCCCCAGATTTTGGCTAACTGCTCAAATCGAAATGGGTGACAATGCCACAGGATCATCCCACAGAGCCAACTTCCCCCCATTGCTGCAGAAAGATGCTAACTTCATATTCTGTGCTGGCGAGGTTTGCTTATCCACAGAGAAGAAAGAAATGCTTTTTCTAAAAACTCTTTCCTCCATTGCTGCCCTTCTTTGGGGATCAGACAAGCTGACTCTTCTGACTGAGGGACCACTGGCTGCTGTGGTTTCCTTCCCACCATCAGAGAAATGACCTCGCTCCCTGCTGCTCTACAGAATACCAGTTTTATCTTTCTTTTGTGAGCAGGGCTCCCTGTGCTGTGTGCCGTGCACACACGTGCCCTTTACAAATACAAGCACAGAAGCAGTGGTTGCTCCCTCCCAGTGCAGGTGTAGGTGAGCAAAAGGTTACTAAAAGTGCACTGCACAGAGCTAGTCAGAATTGTTGTGATATACCTATCTATCACAACTCACTTTCAAATAATGCTTTTATTCAAATGTACAACATTTATTCAGGGCAGCATGACGGCCTAGACTGGTTTCTGTAAACCAGTGGAATTAGAGGATTTGATGATTCGATGATGGCTATTTTTGTTAAAATTCCCTCCTCTTCTTTTCTGTGATACTGTATGAATTGCTGAAATATTGACACAGCATGTTATCTTTAAAAAAATTAAAAGGAAAAAGAAAACTTACAATTCAAACTGGAGGGGAGAGCACTGTGATGAACAGTTTGTTCTTTTGCCTGGTAATAGATTTCTGAGTTGGAAAGTACTTGCAATAGCTTGTTGACAAGGGACACATGTTCATTAGGGGCGAAAATGATACCTAGTAGCTTAATCTCGCTCTCTGCAGAAACAAAAACCCCTCAAACCGACAGCAATGCATCAGCAGAGGGCATCAGCAGCCTGCGTTTGGAGGCTGTAATGATAGGAGTGTTTGCTAGCAGAGCTGAATAGGACAATGATGCTTTGACTAGTGGATGGAAACCCTTAAAGCATCCTTGTAACCGTGACAAGTCAGTGTGGTGAAGCATTTTATTTCCCCGTATTTTCAAAAATAAAATATAAATACAGCAAACAATGGCCTGGCACCGGAATACAGTAGGCAATATCTAATGGCGGTGATAAACTACGCAGGTCACTTTGCTGTGACTGCCTCTCCAGCTCAAGCCAAGGGCTTCGCTCTGGATTAAACAAAGCCATGTGCTATTTACAATGTGGTTTGAGTTTGTGCTTGCAGAGGTTTGCAGTGCCCCTATGGAACAATAGCTCACTGAACGGGAGAAATGTAGAACAGCTTATGAACAATGAACAACCAGGGAGAGGGAGCTGGGTTGTTTTAATTCTCATCCAAAATCCAAGGCAATTGGTTTCTTGATGGAAAATAAAAAGCTTATGAAGCTGCCGGTACATTGTCGCCAGGCGAGCAACCATTCAGCATCCTGGAAATTGAATTCAGATTTTTGGGAAGGTTTTTGGACTAGTGGACGGAGCAACGCTGGATGGTGCCCATCTTCCCTCACACTGTGGCCTTGGCTGCTTCCCTTAAAGGATTTTGTCAGAAATGGAGGGCTCTAAAATGGCTGCAGCCCGAGACATTTAGAAGTCTGCCTCAGGTATCTAGCTCTGAGTAGGGAATCTGGGGAAAACAGAAACAAAGAGGACTGGTTCATTCTTGTGCATCGAACACTTTTTCTTGCACTTCTTATCCTCTAAATTAGGGTGAAGCCTGACCGTTTCAGAATCCTGGGTTCCCCCAGTGCAAGTCTCAGCACTTGTGCAGCCTGAGGGCAGGTTTTGTCATCACTACGGAGATGAAGAACCTCGGCTTGCATGCAAAAGGCAACAAAATTTTTCTTGAAAGTGGTAACCTTGTCCCTTTCTTGCGATAGATTTACCATGGGGATGGGAGGCAGTTGCTTCTTTGCCTTTCTTTTTCCTGCATTTCAGTGAGCAGGGAAAGAGGGGGGATTGTGAGAATGTTGACCCAGTGTAAAAAGATGGAGGTCTTTTGCGTTTTTTAGGGTTGCTTGTATTTTCTCTAATCATAAATCTCCGAGAAACAGATAGTTTAATTGCAAGGGTGATGCTCAGTGAGGAAGAGCAAGTTAAATAAATGCTGCCTGAAATGCTAACTAAATATCTCCACAGTTCAAAGGATATTGCAGAGGCACATGCCTTGCCCTTGCATTTCCTGTCCCAGGATCTCATTTGTCACCAGCTTCATTTCCCCCAAGGCTGATGGCTGATTTCTCAAGAGCTGTGGTGTCTGGGGAGGAGAGTGAAGGCAGGGTGGTGTGGGAAGCTCAGTTAACCTTGCTTGTGTGTACACCTGCTGCCTTGCTTTCTCATTTCTCTTGGCAAACAGAGAACCACTGCTCCAGTAACATCCCCTTCATGGGGCTAGTACAGAGGGATGGCAGCTTGGGATCATGCCAAGCAAGCCTTTCAGTCCAAGCTATACCGTTTCATTCCCCAAAGACCTTTTATGCCCAGTGGAGCTTAATTTCACGCTCTCTACAAGTATCTTGCATCAAGGCTTCCATCAGACTAATAGAAGCAGCTCTCTTCCAAACCCTTAGGTGATCATCAGCATCATCTCCACTGGAATGAGCTTCTCTCACAAGATTTGGGCTGCCACGACCCATGGAACAGAACAGAACACAACCTGCTCCTGCTCTTTGGCTGCTTGACTGAGACCCAGGCTACAGCTGTCAGACGAGGGTCAGAAATGCTTCACGTGTGCAAGGGCTGTTCCTTTGGCACTCAGGTAACACACGATTTCTGAGGTGTTTCATCAGGAAGAAATAAAGGCAGATGTATAACCAACAGCTGGCAAAGTGTGCCAAGAGTTGCTCCTAAATTCCAGTAGATCTTCCTTAGACACAAAGTGACTTTGCATCTTCAGGGCCTGTGTGTACTTGATTACTCTCCAGGTACAAAGAGTCCTTCAGTTTTTTGCACACATGGGAAAAATTAAGTTAGGGTAAAAAAGTGGGTCTCACTGAAGCTGAGAAGGAAGTAGAGCCCAGCATATTTTCCAGAGGTGTGGATAACTGGGAAGATTTCATGCAGTTCATGTCAGTCGTTACCTTTTATCTATATGGGAAAGAAAAGTGCCAGTAAAATGGATGTGTTAAGTCTAAACACTTTCCCAGAAAGCTGAATTTATCCAAAGGGGATTTTTTTTTTTTTCCTGGAAGCGACTTTGGAGTAATTCTCCAGCTCCTATTATTGCAGCTGAGACTTCTTCCTTCCTTTTGCCATTATCTTCTCTCAGAGAAATTATCTTTGATGATTCTCTTAAGAGGTTTTCCGGAATGGAGCTCTTCAGAAGAGCTACCCTACCATAGGTAATTCTTGCTACTTCATGGGTATGCTTTTCTAGTGAGTTGGTTAGTTGGGTATGTTCCTTCTGTGTAAGTTAAGGTATTTAGTAGGAGAAATAGTTTTTGCCCATGGTGATAAAAACAGAGGTGAAGCAAAATAATGTTCCACATGATCCAGGTGCATTTGACTGCAGGGTCTAGCAGAGGAACTCAGGTGGTTGGGTATTTTACTGCAGTGCTTCTGAAGGGTGCTACATGTCCAAGTCTGGGAGACTGATGCTTCCTCTTTCTCTAGCAGTGCATGGGGAACAACACATGACTTGAGTGTGCCGCTGCCCACAGCTGGGAAAGAAATCCTCACTGGCAACTTGTTAACTTGTGGCTCCCTCTGCTAATAAGGCCCACCGCAAGTCCATGCAGGGTTGTATTTGCATTATGCCTTTTCTCGTTGTAATGCAATCAGCTGACCAGAAGAAAATTCGAGGGTATGGATACCCCTTAAACTTTGGGGGAAGTAAATCTGTCCACTGGACTTAAGCTCCAGAGCAATAAGTGGAGTGTGATAACAGTCTGAAACACGGTAGAAAAGATAAGCTGAACAAGGCTCATATCTGTAGGTCTGCTGAAGCTGCTCTCCTCCCAGAATAAGGATAATGAATGCTTTTGAACTATGGATATTCTCTTTGTTTATTCTGACCTCCCATCTGAGAAGAAAATTGGTCTTATTTCTGAATTATCAAGACTGACACAGGGTGTGTCCTGGAACATTTTTAACAACCCCTCCCCCCCCAAGCCACAAAACCAAACCCAAAACCCTAAAAACCCAACAAAAAAAACAAAGAGAAAAAAAAGATGAAAAATAGAACGGGAAATAAATCAAAGTACCCTTTGCATTATGCTGGCCTACTATTTTTTTTCTAGAAACAACATTGCAGATACAAGTGGATTAGCACATAATGTTGAAATATTGTGAATATGCTGACATCTCATTGTTTTCCTCAGGAAGTAGTTTGTCATTGTTACAAAAATGTAACATGACTGTTTCAAAGTTAATTGAGTATGTTGCAAGAATTTTTAAAATCTCAAATAAACCCACTGGTCAATAAACAACTATATCTCCTTGGAAGGAGAGGACTTTCCATATGAGAGTGGGAAAACCTCCAAATAACTAGCAGATATTTATTCATGGTGTGAGATTAATGGCACGGTCATGCTCAAAAGAGCCAGCAAGGAGCTCGGGTAGTGAGACATCAGCTCGAGCACTTTTTGCAAGGAAGGAAGCTGATATAAACCCTGCTCTTTCCAGATCTCATTATCTCAGAGAGCAGTTCTGGATGGGATTCAGGAGGTCAATTTCAGCATTAAGGCAGTCACTGAAGCTCAGAAAGAAGGACTTTTTGATGTGATACTGTTGCTTAAAACCCCATGGCCTCCTCACTGCGGCAGCGGGGAAGCAGTCAGCCCTCACCCCAAGAAGTAGGTCTTTTTCCCAGACAATGGAAGAGGTGGTCCTCACCCTGTCTCCAGATACATCTCAGTGGAGCAAGGTGACCGCTGTTTTCTGTAGATCTGAGAGCAAATCCGTGGGCCCCAAAGGCATGGAAAGACCTCTTCCATGAACCCACTCCAAGCTTACCAGAGGCAGGTGTGAACAATTGAGTGTTGTGAAAGCTGAGGCTCTCGCACATACCTAGGAAGCAAACCTTTAGAGAAGTTAGATAGTTGAGGACTTGAGTTTAAATGGCAGCTTTGTGAGTTCCAGTGACTTTCAACAATGGCAGTAGCTGCCCGAAAACTCCCGGAGGCATCTGTATCTCTGCTGGGAATCTTGCCATGTGATTTTAAGTCACTGAAAAAAGAGGTGACTTGAAGTATTGGTTGATAGATTTATCCTTTGTAATGAAATTCTCAGATGAATGCATCTCTTCTTTTGGTTTGTGAACAGCTCAGAGCTGATCCTGTTTCCGCCTGTGCAAGCGTTATCGGAAATATTTGCTGAAAAGGTTCAGTGTGTGTGGTTGGGTTCATGGAAGTGAGGATCACTAGGTCATAATTTCCCATGGTCTGCAGCAAGTTTCTGCAAGTGCTGATGCACAGGCTCAGCCTGATCTCCCGAACCCTGACAAGTGGCCTGGGGCACATATGTCTCTGGGAGAGGGCAGTAAGTGAAGCTGGCCCCTGCTCAGTAGCGGGAATATTCTCTGATGGACAGGTGTGAGTCCTGCCTCAGTGTCTAGCTGGCTTTATGCTGCCTCTCCAGAGCTCTGCTGGGATCATGCAGAGGACAGGAGGCTTCCTGCCATATCCTGGGATGGATCTGTCTCTGCTCCTTTCCTGTCCCTGCTTTAACACGTGTGTTGCCTTCCTTTGAAAGTACTAGAAAATTCTCAACCTGTACAGCACATTTCTGCATTTTCAGGCATCCAAATATACCCACGTTGAACCACAGACATCCCTTAAAGTGTCAATGGGATGCTACTTAATCCTTGTTTCTATTACACATTTACTCGAGGGGAAGCAGCAGTCACTTTCAAACAAGATGCTTTAAGTAGGTTTCCCTCACTCTTTCACAAGTAAGGTGTAGCTCTTATTTGTATTCAAATCGTGTTTAAACCACTAAGGTGGGACTGTGTGTCTGCTCCTGCAAAATCCCAGTGTTTAGACAGCAATATGAGTGACCAGGTCCCAATCACTTCTCTTTATTTGCAGTGAGCATTTGAATGTGTTCCTGCATGCCCAGTGAATGCTCTAATGGCTGGAATATTGGTTATTCAAAGTGGGTTTCTCTCATTGTCTTCTGGCAGAGGCAGTCTGCTCTGCATAAAAAAAGTTAAATCCCATGACTAGGCATTAGACCTTATGGCTACAAGCCAACACATTGTTTTTTCTGTGTAGAGTTGAACAACTCTGACAGACAGAGAAAACAACAACAACAACAAAACCCAAAGCAGGAGACACCTGGGACATGAACTCAAGATACGTCTTTCCAGCACTGGCCTGATGTGCATCTCTCACATCCCTTTGGATTGCTCTAACCCCAGATGCTGTAAGCCTTCATTTTCTGGGCATTTTGCAGACAAAAAACACCTTTGAAAGAGTTCTATGGCTTCATGATCCTGAAGAAAGGGAACATCTTTCTGGCCAGAGAGACTGCAGAACTTTCTTGTTGAAGCTTCTTACTACAGGCTGTACATAAAATGGAGTTTACTTCTAGACAGGAGATGATCATCTCTGGAGAGGATCAAGTAGAGGTCACCTCATCACTGGAGGTTTTCAAGATGTGATTGAACAGAGTGCTAGATGATCTCACTGAGGTTCCCTTTCCCACAAAAGGTAAAATTAGATAATGTTTTGAGGTCCATTCCAACTTGGATTGTCTTGTGATTCTATGATAAAATGCATCCAGAGAGATAGGAAACTCACTGCTTGGAGCTTTCTTAACTTCTCTTGTAAATAAATGGAGAACTTGGGTATCTTAAGTGAGTCTGCAGTTAATTTTATGATGCTAAAGAAGTACTGTAGCATCTTGTAAGGTAAAGCTCTAAGGCCTTCTGGATGCACAAGCTGAATTAATTCCACTAACTCAGTCAGCATGTACTGATCTTAATTCAATTGCCCTTTGTGGACTCTCTTAAATTGGTTTACAGTTGCTGTCTTTTGGCACACATTAAATCAGAAATAAATGTTAAGTCAATAAATAGGCCTTCCTTGACTGGAGTAATATAGCTTTCAGGAGGAAGACTGTTATATGCTTTTTCAGTGCCTAAGAAAACAGAGCTCTTATCTCTGTTTAAGTAATAATTATAACCTATAATTGTTTATTTGACCACACTTAGCCAATTGTTTCCAAACTGACATGCATAGATCTCTACAGCTTCCCTGTATAGATAGAACCTGGATCACAGGGCACTGATTCTTGCTTCAAAAAACAGAATAATGATAGTAAATAAAGGACAACACATAGTAAAAGGTGGACTATGAATTAATGAATTTTTTACTTCATGTAATTGTGTGTATCAGTGTGATTATTGGCTGCTTTTGTGAACAAAAGCCCATTTATGGGTAACAACAACAAATAACAAGAATCTATTCCAAAGAAATAGCTACTGAAGTAACAAGTGTTGAGGATCGTGGATTTTGTCTTGTGACATAACCTCTGCAGTTCTCCCATTCTTTTGTTTTGTACCAGTCTGAATTAATTAGATTGAAGTTGGTGGTTTGAAGTGAAGTAAAATGATATCATTGAACCATGATAATAATATTTAACACAGTATTTTGGGGGAGTTTCTGCTCCTGCTTGGGCTGAAGCTGAAATAGATGACAGTAGTTTCACTGACTCTGAAATAAAAAATTGTAACTGACAGCAAACTCTGTTTTCATATTCTATTTCTATTCAAAATGAGTTAGAAATGTTAATGAATTCCCATTAATATTAATAAGCAGCAACATTTCTGTTTCACAGAAGCTAGGTGGCTGGAGGAGACAACAGTGTGAGGACTATGAGACCAGGGACTAAAAGTGTCTGTGGTAAAGGTGGTGGAATAGCTGTACTGAAAATCTCATCTCTCAGAGTGAGCTTGGTACTTTTCATCTGGTCTTCAATTCTGCTTTAAGAATAGTTAAACTGTGACAGTAAGTTCTTCAATTAGAAATATTGCCCTTCCAGTCCTTTGAGCTTTTCTTGTATCTTTTTTGTGCTCCTGGGTGTAATTCTTCAATTCTAAGCTAAACTGAAAACAATGCTGCAATGGAGTCACACAAATGAAAAAAATACATGGGACTAGAAGCAGGCATTTTGCTTTTCTTTGGTGACTAGGAGTGACGGTGAAAGTTGAAGGCAATTTCTTAAATAACACATTCAAATGCTTTGTTCTGCAGTTGCCTTTCATGCCAAAATAGTAAAGAGATTAAGTAAAGAAGAGGGCAGCAATCTTTCCTTAAGTGGAGTGTTGTTTTGCTGATGAGGTAAACCTAACTGACATCAAGACTATCTTAAGTCTGCCAGCTACATGCTGATATTGGCTGGCTGTGTGTTTCTTTCAGCCACTGCTATAACGGAGGTTGAAGTCATCTTCCATGCTTTCCATGTTGCACATGGGGATGCAAGTAAGAGCAATAGGATGAAGAAAAAGAAAGTGGAGGTCATTTTAGTGGCAAAATGGACCTGTGAGCGAAGTATTGAAATCCATGTCATCTGGGACATTTAAAACTGAATGTTACATCGTATTAATATAAGACCAGTATGTCACAACTGTCAGGAAGTAAGGGAAACTTTCGTCCTTATGTGCAGCTCCATGGCATCGTTGAAACTCTCGAAGAAGGATCATGTGCCTAAGAAGATCAGTGGTCTCACTAAGCCACAGGGTACAGCTGACATGGTTGGATGGTCATTGGTGGCTTTGGAGATCAGTGCCACAGCGCAGCTACACGTCTCATTGGACTAGACATATTTTATGTAACCAAACAGATGAAACAGTGGTTTTGTTTCCCTTTAGAAAGATGGAGCTTATTAAACGGTGTGGGTTTAGGAGATATAGGATCATAAACCAGAAAAAGGCAGAAATTAGTCACTTATGTATCTGCTGTGAAGCCAAGAGGGCTGGAAAAACAGACAGCTCTATCATGCTAATCTAACTACAGGGAGCAACACTGTGCCTTCTAGGCTCCAGGAACGAATGTTTTTTCTGTTAGGAGCTGATTTGACCACTGAGCAAAACCTAATAATGGCTACTCATTGAGTTTTAGGAGTTTTTGTTTTCTTGCCCTTTTAAATTTTTTTTTCTTATTTTAATTCTATTTTTTCTTTTTTTTTTTTCTTAAGGCTTCAGGGACTATTCTATTTGAGGAGCTTGCCTAGAGACTTTTCACATGGTTGAATCCTGTGGAAAATTTATTGTCACCAGAAAAAGGTGTGGGGGGCTAGAGGAGAAGAAGAAAAAGAATCACATGAGTTTTCTTCCAGACCTTTTTTTCCAGATTTATTTTTCTGCATCAGCTTTCATGGGAAAATCCCTCTATGCGGTTATACATCTATTTTAGTGTTTTTACTTGTCAGTATTTTGTTTTTGTAGCTGCTCTGAATCTTTTAGCTTAGAAACAGTTATAGTATTTGTTGATGGAGAAAGAAATGGTATTGGAAATTGCAGTGATGTAACATTTGGAGACACTGCAATTAAGAGTCCAACCTTTCTCACTGTGAACGGCTGCAGCAAAGACTGGGGTTATCAAGGCAGCAGTTATGATTCTCCAGTCTGTTGCTGGCTCCATGTCAGCTCCAGCAGAGAGATGATCACTCCTCTATCAGCTGGCAAGAGGTGACCAAATCCCCCTGGGAAAGCCAGAATGAAAATGGTATTTCTGCAGTGACCCAAGATATCTGTATCTCCCTATTGTGCTGGTAGTGCTGATGCAGCCCCAGAAGTTGATGTAAGGAGAGGAACTGGGGACTATGTGGTATGGAGATTGCTCCTGAGGCATCTGAAAAGTCTGTATGGTGATTTAAAGGTGTTTTCTAAGAGTTTCCCCAAACGTTCAGCCCTAGCAGAGAAGACAACTGAGTGTGGGCACCACACATTGCAGCTCGGGCTGGGCTTTGGGAAGGCTTTCTTCTCCAGGAGAGTATTGCAGCATTGCATTGGGTTACCAAGAGAAGCTGTGAAATCTCCATCCATGGAGGTTGTCAAGAAGTGGGTGGTCAAAGCCACTTTTGACCTGACCTAGTAGTGGTGACTTTCCCTTTTAGAGCAGGAGGTTGGGCTAGAGAGTCCAGAGGTCCTTTCCAGCCAATAGTGCTATGATTCTGTGGAGGGGCTTTAAAACAGTGTTACACAGCAGGGGTGAATCAAATACGTTTTCTTCTGTCTGGAGATGCTTTGGTCCTGCATTTTTGAGCTCAGGAGAAAGGCTATCAGGCAATCTGCAGAGAGGAACTCAGAGCATAGTTCAGTGAGGAAAGGAGGATATAGGAAACATTTCTTAAACGGATATATAACATATGCTTTGTTTTTTTCAGCTGAACTTCACCTACTAAACAACCTCTTAAAATGGACAAATACTTTTCACACTTTTTAAATACTATTTTTTTGGGCATATTTTTAACCCCACATGAATAAATGAGATGAATGCCTCCATTTTTTTTTTCCCCAAGAAAAATACTAATATTAAATAATTATGCAATTGTGTTGATGTAAAAAGATGAATAGGTCTCTTTCCATGGGATCAGATGCCCAAATTTAACAGTAAGAAACACTGGCAGTCTACATTCTTGCTGTTCATTGCAGTGGAAAAACTTACGCTAACAAAGACAACAACTGAAATTTTCTGAAGAGTACAAATAAACTTACTGGAGGAGATGCAAGCAAGCCTGGGAGGTAGTTAGAGAAGAATAGTGATTCCCAAATTCTGTCAACATTTTTTCCTCTGTCTCACAGTCTGGTCACAGCTCTCAGGCAAGTGTGACTTTATTTTATGGATTGCAAGTGGTTGAGGAGAAAGTGACAAGGGAGGGGGGCTTGGAAAAATGTCTCTCTGCTAGGAGACTGAAGAGATTGAGATATTTTGGGTTATAGAATCACAGAATGGTTTGAGTTGGAAGGGACCTTAAGGGTCACCTCGTTCCAACCCCCCTGCCATGGACAGGGACATCTTCTACTAGATCAGGCTGCTCAAAGCCCCACCCAACACAGTCTTGAACACATCCAGTGTTGGGGCATCCACAACCTCCTTGGGCAACCTGTTCCAGAGACTCACTACCCCAAAGGACATGAATAAAGAGGGAAATGGTAAAAGGTCACAATAGGACCAGCAGTTTGGAGAAGGATATTCAAAACAGATGAGACCCACCATTCTGTCATTTGCATAACACAGAAAAGGGAAGGCATTAAATTTTGAAGCTGTCAGATTTTAACTTCACACACACACAAAAAATACTTTTTCCAGTAGCTTGTCCTGCCTGTGGACTCAGTGCCACTGGATGCTCCTAAGTCTAGAAATCAGAAAATTTCAAAGGTCACTTCTGTAAAAAGAATATTTGGAGCTAGTTGCTTCTGACAAGACAGTAAAGTCTCTTGGCGTTTTAAGTTAATCTCTAATGTCTTGTAATTAATAAGAGACTTTTACTCAGCAAATCACCCATCCTGGCCCTATCTAACAGTTTGTGAATCTTCTTTTTAAGCATTTGGTGCTTGTCAAATCCCTTATAGCAAGAAAATGTCTAGACCTTTATATATTACTGTGTGCTTCTGGCTTCATTGTACTCTTTGGGAAATCAGTGGGATTTTCACTTCAATGGAAAAATGGATTAATTGGATTCCAGTTAATTTAATAATGATTTTTAAATGCAACAGCTTGAATATTGTCTCCTGCTTTGTTTTGAAGTCTTTTAGAGATTATATTCACTGAGCAGATGTGTTTATGCTGCAGTTCTATCTGTTGTGCATACCCATTTACTGATTCTTTCTGGGATGAGTTTACATATGGCTAGAGATGATGGGTTGGCTTTATGTCTCCACTTCCTTGTTTCACCCTCCCCACTGCCTCCCTTTATGTTTTAAGTTGTGTAATTGACTTATTGAAGTGTTGGTTGAGTTCCATAAGTTGTTGGTAGCTGTGGTGTGAATATAACACAAGGGCTGGTTGGCTGTGGGTGTGTTGTAGGGTTGCTTTTCTCTTACATAGCAGGTTTCATTGCTTCAATTAAAAGAAGAAAATGCAACAATAGTACCATTGTCTTGACAGCGAGAAGTCACTGCCTATTGGACAGGGTGGTGATATGTGATTAAGTCAAGGACTATCTGGTGATGACTAATGGTGTATCAACATACACACAACATGCAGCCCTCAAAGGCACACAAAAATGTAGTTTATATCATGGAACATAGTGAGAAATTTCAAGTTCTGATTGCTCTGGTCCATGCTTCCAGTTTGGCCACAGTGAAGAGGTGATGTTCTTAGCAGTGTTTATTGACTGTAAGAGAACAAATGGATTGGGACTGGAGCCACACAGAGGTTCACTCTCTTCTCTTTCCTCCCCTTTCCCTTTGCAAAAACCTGCTCAATAGTAGACTGGTTTGCAGGCTGAAATTTCCACAACCACTGTTAACAGGGATAGAGACTGGGGAACAGAGCTGGGGCTGACAGCTTTATAATTCAGTTGTGTTGAAATGTATGTCAGTTCTGTTATTTAGAAGAAAAACCTCAGTTTGACTCAGAAGATGTAGATTTATTGTGTAAAGAAGATGAAGCATCAGTGTCTGAGAAGACAATATGTGTAAGTAACACACCAGGCTCTCTGTCTGTTCCTGCATAAATGAACTATCACCACGGTATGTGTTCAGCTGAGCTTTGCATCAAGGCAATATTTCCATGGGCTCCACAGATGGGAAGCTGCCCCCCTTTTCAGAAACAGGAAGAAGACAGGAATATTCTGAGGCCGTTTCTTGAAAATTTTGTTCATGTAACCTGTCCTTTGGCATCCAAAGTGGAATTGGTGAGACTATGCACAGAAGTAAAGGTTTGTCATGGTGTGTTGAGGACCAGCCTTGCAGTGTGACATCTGGTTAGCTTCTGTTTGCCCTCCAGAAGTATTCAAGAATCTCATCTCATCTGCGGTAGATGCAGCAGGTGACATTACCTGGCTAATAACAGGGGATGGAAACCTCCAAAGCAGATTCAGATTTGGGGCCAGATTTTCATCTCAGTTTTTAACACTGATGGTGATTTCCCCAACTTCTGCAACTGCACCAACATGACAAGAGGAGGAATCAGCCTCTGTTTCACTAGTAGTGAATGGTTGCTCAACAGATCTTGACTCCTAGGAGGGAGAGGGGAATAAAAAAGTAGTAACTTTTCTAGGTCTATTTACTGCTAGATGCTTCTGATCACTTATAAATTATACTTTCCTGAAATGCCTTTTGCATATGTATCTATATGAGTATGTATATATCTACCTGTCTATCTATTCATTTACCTGTCTATCTGCATTCCTACGTACACTTAGAGAGTGACACTCACTCATCACTGCCCAATGCATGGGCATTATCATGGTTGCATCCCAGTAATAAGGGTACTGGCAATTTTATTAAAAATTATTATAGGAGAGCTCTGAAATCCAGTAGTCCCTGAAGAATTTCTTGAGCACACAGTGTATCTGGAATGTCAAAATGGTCCTTGGAGATGTGTGGGCTAATAAACCAGGCAGGACAGTCATATCATGTTTATGATTATACATATTCCCCCCTGGAATAAAACTGTACAATTGTGATGGGAGAAAGAGAGTTATCAGCTGGAAACAGCTGTGCTGCTGAAACACCCTGTGGCAGGCTATATAAATATTAACAAAGATACCCCAAACTCAACTGTGTCTGTATTTATATATGTTTTGTTGCCAGCTGAGGCAGCTGTCAAGAGGGTTGACTTTGGGGAAATGGATGTGAGTTAGGAATTGCAGAGTTTGAAACCTTTCTAATCATTTTGCTTGTCTATTAACATTTTAAGATCCACCAGACACACAAAGCTGTGTACTGCAGAAAGCCACTTCAAGTGCCACGAGTTCATTTTTAAGCAGTCTTTTAAAAAGAAGGAACCATCTACTTTAGGGCAGACTGATTCCAAGCAAATTTTCTTGTAAGGAAACTCCTTGTTTGTAATTCTTCAAGGACTTGGTGTACCACAGAAATACACTTCTCTTCCCAACACTGGTACGAATCAGGAAGACTCCCCTGAAATTAATGGGGCAATGCTAGACGAAAATGGCATGGGAGGGGGACCCAAGCTGATGATGTTCTTGTTCCTCAGCTTTTCCAATAGCAATGGGAAACATCTGCAGCCCCCATGAGCAGTGCCTGCACCTACCCATGCTTGGTGTGAGTCACCATTGGCAAGGCGTGGAGTGTCCCAGCAGTCTAGGCGTGGATCAGCATTGTGCATTTGCCTGTAAAACCAACTTTTCTCTATCCTCAGCTTTCTAGAAGGTGTTAGCTCAAAGTACAGGATAGCAACATGGTATTCCTGGCTCTAGTTCATATTCACTCACCTGTGCTTACTCGAAGGGCATGGGAAGAAGCAAAAGGAAAATTCTCAGGTTGATTGTAAAGGCAGTTTAGGTTAAAGGGCTTTTCTCATTAAAACATGCTCTATGCAAAGACATTGCATAAGCTATGTGTTACGATTTCACAAGTGGCCTCCTGGCCTTTTTTTCCTTTGTGACGCAGGGATTTACATTCTTCTCCACTCTGCCACTTTCCCTACTGTCCTAAAATCTCTCTCTCTACTACAGGTACCCCGGGGGTTGGTGGTTCCACCTCACAAAGGACTTCAGTGTTTAGTATTTGCTTTAATTTTGAGTCAGACAAACATACTGAAGATTTTCTGTACAGGTCAATGCTAGAAAAAATACCTTGGACTGTTTAAAGCAATTAATTTTGCCTGGTTGATTTTTTTTCAGCTAATTGCACTGTGATGGTTTTGAAGTGGGATGCTTTAGTGTGCCCAGAGATTTTTTTATGTGTGTTGCTCTACACCAGATCCCCCTGTTTGAGCCAGGGTTTATTAGGAATTCAGAACCTGGTTCTGCTGAGGTTCCCTCGACAACACTGCATGCTCAGGGAGAACAAAAGTCCATGATGAATTCCAGTGATGTGTGTTGAGACAATTGTACCCCTGTCTTGATTGAAAACAGAGGAAAAACAAAAAAAAAAAAAAAAAAAAAAGAAAGAAAAGAGCACAGCTGTCTTCTTATTTGCATTCTCATACCAGACAGCTTTTGCTGACAGGTTGGTTAGCTGTGGGAGTGGTGATGGGTGAGGTGCACACCTGAGTATTGTGCCTGAGCATTGTCAGGCTGGATGCTGACAGACTGCATGAACAGTGTTTTTACATACTTAAAATTTAATCTAAATACTCTTCTGACATGCATCTGCTTTCCATGCTGAAGCAGGAAGGAAAAAAGCTCTTAACCCTATTGATTTAAATAAAAATAAGTTTACTTGCGACTTCTAATTTCTGTTAGGTTCCTAAATGTTTGGAAAATGTCATCAAAAGGTATATGTTGGTAAGTTTCTACAGAAATCAATACTGTAATACATAATGAGGTACTCAAATGCCTCTTGAGATGATGGACTGATTTATATTTGGTAGCCAGTTTTCTTTTTTCTCCACTGTGTGTGGGTTACAAACTTGTGCTTGATTTGCTATTCCTTTTGCTAGAATTTTAGAGCCCTCTATGTTGAAATTTAAACTCAAATGTTATATGTAGCCTGTTTGGGTTTTTTTGGGGGGTGTATTGGTGTTTTTTTCTTTAAAATAGCCCCAACAAAATGCCTTTGGTTTCTCCAAATGAATTTATCTTGTAGTTAGAGGCAAGAATCAGACCCCAAAGTAAAAGGCTGCTGAACCACTAGAATTTTTTTTCTCACTTGAATAAGTAAAGTTGTCATCCAGCAAAGGCCCAGGAGAATCCACAACATTCGCTAGCCACAAATGCTTCAAATTAATTACACACTTAAGTGTTTTGCATATTTAGAAGAGGATAACTGTGGTTCCGGAGAGTAATTCTGATCAGGGAATTAACACCATATGGAAGTACATTATCAACTGTACGTGACTGACTATATTTATATGGAGAAGTGATAACAATACAAACTTCCCAGGTGTGTACTGTCTTTATTCAAAACAATACATATTTCAAGGTTACACCTGAGTTACTTAAATGATTTAGTAAAGTTTATTGAATGGAAGCAAAGACAAGAAAATCAAATACCTCTGACAAACAAAGATAAACTCAGGGAAATTTAAGCAGCACGTCGTAGGTGCATGGGTGAAAGATCTGGCAGCCTTTCAAGTGTTTTCAAGATGTGTTTGTTTTCTCAATTCTCCAATTTACTCTAATAGGTATATTATGTTCAGGCTTGAACAGCTACATTCCACGTGAAATGAATGAAAATGCTCGAAATACATGGTACAGCAAGCCTGTATACATCTAAGCATACAAAGACTTGGTTTCTCTTTATTTAAGCTTGTAGTAAAGCCAAGGTTCACATGGAGTAGGTTTTTTTTCTGCTTAAGCACAGATGTCTAATGTCTGTTACTTCCCTTTGTTAACCATTTAAATTAAGTCCATTACAGCTGCTACCATCTTGTCCATGCTGTTTCTTCAAAGCATAGTTTGTTCATGAAACACAAAATGCCAGTAGTAACAAAAATGGCACAAGGACTATTTGCACATAGGAGAAGGAGAAGCTACAAATGGAGCACATGAAGATTATGGACAGGAGAATTACCAAATCAAGTGCTAGAAATGCCGGTGCATCATTCTATATCATTCCATTATTACATTTGGCCTGGATTTTCACAAAAATGAAAATCACTAATGAAATTGTTACCAGAAATATAATTCCATGGAAGTTTAAAAAAAGCCAGTGAGAAAATGCAAATTCCTGGGCATAGATCTTGTGGAGGATTTCAGGAGCACAGGGACTGGAAGGGTGAGGCAGGGTTCATGTATGTTACTGTTTAAGTCTAGTACTGATGTTGCTGAGGCTAAGAGGATAGTGTATTTCTGTGGCAATGTGCTGCACTTGTCCATGATGAGATCTGACCATCAACAGTTTGAAGAATGTGCCACAATTAGGATTCTAAGGTTCTATATTCATAACAACAAAGCAAAATTTTATAGAAGGTTTTGGGCATTGTTTATGCCTTGAGTCTCCCTGACAACCAAGTCTTTGCTGTGTGATAAAGGATGCAGACCATGGCTGACCAAACAGCAACCACAGTGGTACCAAAATATGGTAGCTGACTTCGCTAATATGGATGGATTGACTAGTTATTAGCTAATTCTACGTTCAAGTACTATAACAATTGTTTTTTTCTCTGATGATATCACTTCTCTGATAATCACTTCTCTAACTGCCTAATCGTTAAGTAGGCTTAAATGCCACCAGCTTTTACCATCTGGTTCTCAGTCAAAAGTCCTTGCCTGCTACTGTTCAGTAATTGCTGTTTCATGTGTCTACCTTGACAGTAACTGATGAGAATGTTTTTAGTGTGAATTCAAACCACTGTTCCAACGTTACTAGTCCTAAGCTTCAGATTTTGCCTAATTGTGGAAAAGAGAGTAGGCACTTCTGGGTCTGTCTAGACATGGCTCTGTTAAGTGCTTGTCTGATCATACGAGCTACTCACTCCAGTAATATTAATAAATGGGACCAAGCCAAATAAAAGACAGTTCCATTAAATTCTCTGAGCTCATAGAGTGGTTATAAAGTCAACATGCTGTGCTATGTTAACATCTGACCAGTGAAATAGTTGTTTCCTGATTCCAGCTTTGGCTTTCAGCCACAAAAAACACAAGACAGATGCTATGCTTTAGTGGGGTCAGGGTTATCAAAGAGATGTGATTAATGGTCGGTTACCTTGCTTTTTTGACACTTTTGTTCTGTGGATTACAAAGGACTCCTAGCCATGATTTTTCATTAGTGAACTGTATGATAGATGAGAAAAAAGGAAGGACCATTCTGAATCTGAGCTCTTCCTGGAAAAATACAGGCATGGGTGCAGTTTGGGATCCTGGTTTATTTTGAGCCTGTTTAATGTGGGTGCTACTGATACTGGTATCTTAGAGGGCAAAGAGGCTAATGCCTCCTCACAGAACTAACAGTTGTAAATGCAAACAAGGTGCTCTTAGCTATTTAATGATTTCCTATCAGGCAAAAATGCTGGAGAATTGAAAACAGTGACTTTAAATTGCATCAGAGTAATTTGTTAGTCTTTGAAGTAGGAAGCTATTTATAATGGAGGGTGTTCTCTGATGGAGTGATATGCTTACTGCGTGCGTGAGTGATTGGAGTCTGAGAGGTTTGTAAAATGATAGCAGAGTGTTATAACTTGAATTTGCAAGTGCTTTATTCCCTGAAACATGGGCATTCTGTGCCATTACTTAGATTCTTGCTTATTTTTTCTTCTTTCCCAAGCACTGCAACCCAAGCAGCAATACAAGCAATACTGATTTCCCCCATTTGACAGTGACATGTGAAAAATAAAATCCTAAGCAGGGTGATGCTCTCAATCCTATATCATTGATAAATAGAGATGATAACACTCCAGGCAGGACAATGGTGAGTCAGTTGAAAACAGATACTTAAAAACTCCGTGCATGTGACTTATATGGGGTCTATCCCTAATGGACTGTCACAGTAGGTTGCTCTTTTAAAACTTTCCCAATAACTGGGTGAGGTAGAGTTTGACATTGATTTGTCAAGTTCTCTGGCTATAGAAAACTGCTGTTTCTCTTGTGATACCTATCATATGCCAGAAGGGCTTTTTCTTCCCCCAATCCTTTTCCCCACTTTTACTGCTCTCCTCCTAATGTTTTAACATCAGAAAATGTTCTGGTCATCATTCTGTTATGGCAGCTGTTCAGGTGGACTATCATCATTCTACGCTCAAGGCTACACTTGAGGTCAGGAAACCCTGCTTCTCAGATACCACCTTGCCTTGACTACCTTTACTATCATGAGTGGTTGGATGGCTGGTGCAAAACAAGAGTGCAAGAAATACAGTATCCTGTGCTGGGCTTTACTGTCCCTCTCCATATTTACCTTCTGCCTAACCTGTGGTACTGTCGTACATGCAGTGCTCCCTAAGCTCAGGTTTCTCCTTCGAATTTATCACTGTCTTCCCCCTTTTTTAAAAACCTATATTTCCTAGTAATACCGTTACTCCATGTTAAATGCAACAAGGTACATACTTGCCCTAGAAAATAGCGTGGTGGGAATATATTAATAATAATTGTTTGCAAATTGTATACATGGACTGTTGTTGCCTTCCTGACTTCATATTTTTTAAAAATAAATTCAGCGATATTTGTATACCAAAGTAATTTTGGCTGCTTGGTATATTTCAGCATAGCATTTGAATATGTTTTCTGTCACTTGAACTGCTACTTCCTGTGCTTATTTGCTTTTATTTTGAGTTCATAAATGGGCAGAAATTTTGCTTCCAAGTAAAAATATGCCTTCCTAAGTAATTGTCTGAATTGCGATATGTTTGTTATTGTTTCTAATTGCTTATTCTCTTCATGCAGGTCAGCACCTTTTTGGTTCAAATGTCCCAAGAATTAGTCACAAGAACAACGGAAGACAACTTCATTGTGATACTGCTTGGAAAGCATAGTTGAAATAATTACTCTACCCTATTGCTCTTTTCCCTGACTTGAATAAGATAAAATCCTCTTTTGTCACAAGAAAAAGTTGAGTAACAGGTTCATTTGGATGTCAAGAGTAGCAGTTTATAAGCCTCCTAATGTGAACTTTGGACTACTGTCTAATCTGCTGATCTTTCTAATTCCACAAGTGACATTCAATAAATTTTTTTTCAAGAGGTAAAAAGCTGGAAACTTAGCTTTATTTCCTGTGAAGGAATCTTTAATTTCTTTTTTTTTAGTATAAAATAAAGTTATAAATAAGGAGAGATTCCTTTCATGTAATAGTGGGAAAAATGGTAAAGAAAAGAGAAAAAAGAGAAAGCTAAAACGTACATGTAGAATATAAACTGTAAATTGTAAAAATTTGATGGACTTCAGAAAGTGTTAGCATATTTTGCTTGAAGATTAATTAAGATTAAATATTTACAAAAAACAATGAAAGGATCTGTTCTGAGGAAAAAAAGTTACATGTGTTAGTAGGAACGCGTAGCAAGGAGACAAAGCACCTATTCTGTTAACAAGTATGTTCAAAATAGGTTACAGGGAAAACAGGCTGGGGGAAGCTGGGCAGGAAAGCAGTGATTTGTAGTGCCATCAAGAGATTTCAGCTTGGCTTGACCAAAGATGGAAATAAAATGTAATAGGATCAAGCATTATTAAGAGAACAGAGTTCAAATAAGGTGATATCTCTGCATCTTAAGCTTATCTGTGAAGCAGCACTGAAACTACTCCCTCTATCCCACATAGAATAATTTTTTTAAAGAAAGTGTAGAAGCTGCCGAAGGAGAAGACTGTGAGATGAAGGCTAGGCTGCAAAGAGGGAGGCTGAAGAAGGCAATGAGAGGGTCAAAGGTGCAAGTGCATCAAGGACAAGCACAGCAAAGTACTTGGCTCTGCAATCTGTTGTCCCCTCCCTGGTGCAGTACTCGTGTGGACATTTGTATGCAAATAAGAGCCTTGTCACTGTCAGTCAGATGTTGCTCATGAGGTTTTGCAATTAAGCCTGAATCTGCAGAGCAGACGGATGGGGTCTGAAAGGCCAGGGAGTGTGGGAGGTTGTGCCCCTGCAGAGCCACTAGCAGAGCAATGGGAAACCACAGCTCCCTTCAAGACTTGCTGCCTCTCTATCCTTAGCCACAGGTAGCTTTCTGCAGCTCATACAGTGGGGTTGTATGCTGGTGCAGGCGGAATTGGGCATTCATGGAGAGGGATTGTGCAAATGAAGGAGTGAGAGTGTGCAAATGAATGCAACCTTGCAGACGGAGAAATGTCTGCTGGGACCAGCACACGGGTTTCCTGGCAAGAAGGACTGAAGTGGCTGCTTATCAGAACAGTGTAGCTGCTGTGCGTTGTACACTGGGAAAACATTTGTCACCATCAGCGATGCTGTCAGGTGGGATATGGGGACAGCACAGAAAGGGAGATGTTGAAATGAAAGAATGTGTCACTGCCTGCAGTGTTTCCCATGAGTTTGGCAGCAATGCTGGAGTAGTCCATCAGGCTGTGGAGCTTACAAACCGTTGGAAGGCAGCTCGCCCAGCACTTGCCCAGCTTGGAGCATTGCTCACTCTGTTGCTCCTTTAAGACAAGGAAAGGACAGGGAATAAAGCAAGTACCTAACCACCATTTTGACCTGCCATCCAAAGCCAGAAGATTTTTTTTTTTGGTTGTACAGCAGCAAAGACTATGAGACACATGTGATGCTAACAGCAAGTATATAGCCAGTTTCATCATGGTGGAGTGGTTAAGGGGCCACACTACCAGGAGATTTACCACTGCCTGTATGCTGGGGCTCTGCCCCTGCCCAGCTGTGGGCTGGTACACCGTGGATGCAGGGCAGTAGCAGCTTTGTGAGCTCTTAGGAACACTGTGGAGATGGATGTGTAGAGGAGATTCTTGCCCTGGGTTGAAGAAGGATGGAAGGCTGATGAGAGGAGGAGAATGGGGCTGTGCTCCTGATCTGGGGCCGTGAAGATGTGTTGTGAGAAGCTATGACTGTGCTTATGGGGCACTGATTCAGAAGGTTATTGTGGGAGGAGATGAGATGTTTGTCTCGTAGCACTACACTGTTTTCTTTTTCCCTAATGGGGCTTTTAGCTTCAGGAGTGTTGTCTACCTCTACTGTAGGCTATAAGAATGCAGAGTGCCATACATGTCCCTGCATGTACCAGCTCTTAGGCAGGGACAAAGAGGAAAAACATAGCATCAGTGTCCACTTCCAGGCTTTGCATTTGCCCTTCCAGGGCAAATACCTTTTGCTTTTCATAGATGTTTTGAAAAGTTTGGTTTCTGCCCAACGCAGAATAAAAAAATCTCCAAAATCTGCTTGCTATTATGTTTGTTGTCACCATGATGTTTTTATGTAGCTCCAGCAACCTGAAGCCCTAGAGAAAAGGGAACTCAATATTTCTTTTGGTGGAATAAGGAAAAGACTGACTTCATGGAGTGGAGGGGCAATCTTGTCTGGTATCTTTAGCTTTGATTCTAGCTTTGCAAAGCCTTGAAGTAAGGAAGCTAAAACATAGAACTATTTTGAGGTGCAGGAATGTTGCATTGGTGCTTTTATGGTGAGCAGTCACCCTGATCAAACCAAGTTTGACTGTGTGAGTTGAGATGAGAGGGGAAAGGAAGATCCTGCAAAAAGTGTCCCTCCATGGGCAAGGGACCCGCTGGGGTTCTGCCTGCTGCCATCCTCCCTCTGAGGATAGGGCAATGTGCTGGCAGCTTGGAGGTAACGTGCAGAATAAAGCTATCTGAATGAGCTTAGAGGACTGAGCAAGTGCTAGAAGACATTATTTCATTAAGTCTCCACAGGGGCAGGGGGAGGATGAGGGCTGGGACTCTTACAAGTATGCTCTGAGGCATGGGAGCCTTGCTTAATAGATGTTGCTGATTTATTTGTTGTTAGCTTTTGCAACATATTCTTCTACCTTCCTTTCTCACTCAGTAAAGTTTTCTTAAATTTGGATTTTGGGAATGAGGAAGTTTGCTTTATGCTGATATTTATGTTTTGTTTGGCAGGCTTCTAGGCACGGACATTGACTTCCTACCTGCTCTTTATGAAGATGTGAATAATGCTTCTCAAATCCGGCCTTTTCTGTTGACAACCGCTCCCATAAAAAGCATCATACTTGGATCCTGCTTTTTCAGATGTAAGGTATAAGTGTGTTTGTACCTTTCAAATTAAATGGTAACCTGATATTTGGGAACTTGAGGTCTGCTTCAACCAAGAAAACCAGCAGTCATGTAATTTTGTTTATCTCCAAATCCTAACTCCCTCACCAGTCAGCAACAGCTAATTTCTTTGCCCAGAGATCTAAACCTGTGTTCTTTAGCTCTGGATTTTAGTTCTTAAGGCTACACACTACCATTTATTTTGCTGTCTGCTGACTCTTTCCTTGGTCTCAAGGTCATCATTTTCTTGCTCTTTCAGCCCTACTGGGACAACTTCATTAGGTGCTGGTAGAACTTCAGGCACGGTCCCGGCCTCTGCAGAAGCCTCTGCCTTTTATAACAGTACTCTGGACTACTGTACAGTGGACAACTAGTCATTATTAAGTGGCCAAATAGTTTCCCTCTTCTTAGAAGGAAGTTCATTACCAACTACTAGAATGATTAAAATATGTATATAATATACTATGAGCTTCTTGACCTCTTTTCTAGGAGTGACCCAGTAGAGGCAGAAAGTGGTAAAATAATCCTGCTGCAATCTGAAAAGGACTTTTTAGCTGGATGTTTTAAGTTAGAAATCAGAAATACCAATGAAATAATTGATTTCACGGAGAAAAGGCAGGAGGTGGGAGACATCTCTCCTCATTTTTCTGTAGACCTCTTGGTGGACATCTCAGATGTAGCAGGATGCATTGTGCCAACACACTGTAGTACTCCCTGCTGGGAGGTGCAGAGACTGAAAAAAGTATAAATGACCTCAAAAACTACCTGGATCCTGCAAAAATATCCTCTTTGGTGCAGTGGATGCAGATTCCAGCTTTGGATGTCCCCAGAGAATGAGTTTCTGGAAACAAGAATGATTTGCTAATGGAAGGAAGATTCTGTTCATATTTCCATAGGTATTTACCGTCTATACTGCTGTTATGGGAGACTGGGCTGGAAGGCCCCTCCTGTGCAGCATCTCCCATGCCCCATGCTTCATTCCCTGATGATGATTACAGCTATGTTCCTGCTGCCACTGCGGAAATTTGCTTTGAGCCTTCTCATCTCCTTGCCCTGCTGCCTCCAGCATCTTGCTGACCTGTGTTATTTTCTTCTTCTCGTCATGTAAAGAAAATGGTGTTATCTGGGTTTTTTGGCCATTGGAAGGGAAAATCAGGTTTGTCAGTCAAATACCTTTTAAAATAAATTGACGAGGAATTAAGAGAGAAGTCGTTATAATCAAGCTCAGCATTGAACATAAATGGAATGTAATGAACCTATAAAAAGAACATCGAGGCCTTTAACTTGCTCAAAGGAAAGAGTCATCTGCATTCTTTTCAATTTGTCTGGAAAATAGCATATTTACAAATATTCTGATTAGCATACCTTACAAGACGAATTATAGGATATATGGACAATGAATTGCCACTGCCAGCCTCATCTTTGTGACTTCTCTAAGGACTACTGACCCTACACACTTTTCCTCTTCCCATTATTCATTGATAGTGCTGGTTTTGCATTTGGTGATTATTCTTTGGGAAACATAACAAACAACATATAAGCTGAAATCACCAGATCTATTTCTCTCCAATGAGCAATGACAGAGTTTTATTTAGGTTTTTTACACCTAGCTAGAGCTGCTAGGACACTCTCCAAAGAGTACAGCACTGGGAAAATTATGATGTCATTGTAGATGTCTTGCTTATTTCCCCAGAATAAATGAACATCATCATGAAACTCCAGGAGGAAAACTTGGCTGTGCTGGAGTTATGGAGCTATTAAAGCAGCTGAGACTAAGGTTTGTGTTTAAGTCAGGGGTTATTTGGAGGTCACCATCATACACTTTTATTTGGAGTCCTAAATACAGGTTTAAGTACCTCACCTAAATAATTTTGTCCACAATGAGGCTGGTTTGGGTTCTCTTCCTCGAAATACTGTAGAAGAAATGTGTAACTGAATCACTGCAGTTTTTTTAAGGTTCCAAAGCTACAAAAAAGAATAACTTCTTTTATAATTCTTCAGGTGTCTTTTTTGTATTGTGCTTTAAATGAAAGCTGTAACGTGAAATCACAAAGATTAGCAGTGTGCTGAAACTAACTGCCTACTCTTTCAAAGAAATAGCTGTCATTTCTTCCTTAAGATGATTTACCCTTCTACGTTCAGAAATTGTGCATTCTTTGAAGCACAGTGGGAGAGAGTCTGTATCAAAAGGAAGATGATTTCCAAAATGCTCCTCATAATTATTGTAATAATGGTCTATTGCTGCAATTTTCAGGCTCTCCAGCTAAGACAATGATGAGCTTACATGCGTTGTCTGTTTACAGCAGAGAGTCAAACAAAGGCAAAGATGTAGCAGGAGTGTAGGATTTTCCGTAGTGTACAGGATCATGGCTGTGCAACCATGTGTATTGCTTTTGGCAGCACACCCATAGTTCAAAACCAAGGTCTAGCTGAGCTGTTGCACAATATTTTGTACCAGGGAAATATTTCTAGCCCGTGCCACTTGCAGGATGTAAATGTTGATGATTTGGTTTCCTGCTGAGTAAATGGATATCAGAAATTATCTAATACCTTAAAATGAGATCATTCAATGTATCAGGTAGGTCTACCACACCATACAAACAAACTGGCTTTTTCAAATTTTCATTAGATATACCGTAGTTTCATGAAATACCATATTCTGTCTTTTAATAGCTTGAGAAGACATGTTGTGTCATTCATATTTTTTTATATCTGAGGAGTCCTCTCTTCCTTGCTTGTTGTCTTTCTAGATAAGTACATCAATCTTCCGTGCATTCACTACCTATGTTAAGTTTATCATTACCCTGTCTATAAAGACCTGTGGTAGGAAAATCCCATTTACTTTTATTGAAAGCCTTGTATCTAGAATGGTGGTTCTATGGATTTTATTTCTCATATTACATTAAATATTTCCCTGATGCATTCTTTGGGGGTTATTTCACTTTCCACACAGCAAAAAGCATTGTTTGTGTTTATGTTGATACTCACTATTTCATTTTCTTAACTTGAAACGTTAACACCCCCTTTTCATTTCTGTCTGCCCTGTCCTCTTTGTTCTGATGAAGGACCACAGCTCCTAGCAGTGTGCTGTCAGCTGAAAGGTGGTGATTGTGCATTTCTTTTGCCAGCAGGGAACTTTATTCTTCATGATGCTTTTGTTTTCCTCATCGCTTTTTGGCCTGACTTAGTTTTTCTTTCACAACTTCCATCTGGTTTCTTTCTGATCTGAACAGCCATTGAAGATGTGCTTTGTTTTAAATGGTATTATCACTGAGTAAGAGTCTTACTCATTTCATGTCTGGACCAAAAACTTCACATTACATTTTTACAGGTCAAGTAATACTAATTCTGAAGACAGGATCATATTGTGAGCATGTGTGATTTCAATTATTTTCTTTCCTCTGGTCATTAATTAACAAGCGAAGTCTCAGTGTTATTCTCTTCTTGTTCTTCTGCTAATATGCTGAAAACCAAAGTTTTAGTTTTCTTTTTGACAATACATACAACTACAATATCTGTTTCAGCTCTGAGGTGTTGTAAACTACAGACTTTCTTTTCCAATAGCAAACCACAACTTCTTTCAACTGCTCCTGAGCTGGCAATGCAGAAGCAGCAGAATATTTCAGTGAACACAAGGCTTTTGGCTTCTTGGCCTTTGGTCTAGCTCTTTGTGCTGGGTTTTTCAGCCACCTAGGTGGATGTTACATGCTGACTAGGTAAAGGGTGGATGCTTTGTCTGTCCCTAGATGGAGAAAAGCCAGAAAACTTCAGTCTGGGGTCATAAGTCTGGAAGCATTCATAAGCATTAAATTCANGGGGGGGGGGGGGGGGGGCAGAGAAAAAAGGGCTTACATGATGATAGATTATACTTATACATCTCTCGCAGTATTTTGTTCAGCATTATTAGCATGTAAGGTTTGATTGAAACCCCGCTTATTATTTTACTTGGTTGGAATCCAGTTTGCAATGAGTTAGTTGCTTACTGCCAAGTTTAACAATCCTTAGGACAGAGAGGGAGACTCAGAGACTCTGCTTCTCACAGGGCTTTTGCACTGTCTTTATTAAAAGTGTACTGTTCTTGTTCATCTTTCTACTTCTAAACTATCCTTTGCACAATTTCCAGCTACTCTGTTTTTCCTTTTCAAGGTTGTCTCTTGCAACCTTTGTCTCTTGCAATCTTTATTTCACTTTTAATAAAAAAGTTTGGTTAAAAGGTTTAGTTTAAATTTAAGTTTAAATTTGAAGGTTTAGTTTAAATTTGTCTTAGAAAACGAGTTTAGGTGTACAAATATAAGAAAGTCAGTACAAAAGTATAAAAAAGGTGTGTGAGTATTGTTCTTTTTTCCTCCCCATTTATACATTAGATTTCAAAATGACCAATGCAAGAGCAATTTAGAAAGACTTCAAGTGTCGTATTTGTCACTGAACAACTTTAGGGAACAGCTTCCCCTCTGACCCCATGGCACATCCCATCCCTTGAAAAACCCAACCCAAAGAACTCGGTACTTGCAGACTTAGAGTTGTCTGCTGATTTTGTAAATCTGAGAAAGCTCATTTCAAGGCTTTAGTTCACAGCAAGAACTGAAGGTACATACCTGGAAGACCTCACACTTGCCTCTAGGGATAGGGCAGTAGCTAATGGATGATGTCCAAGCCTGGCAGCTTAGTGCCTTGTAAAGAGAAGACTGGTCAAGTAGTGAGAGAAAACTAACAGCTGTGGCTGTGAAAAAGCGCATTACATCATCCCTGACTTCTGTGTATGTGTGCAAAGGAAAGAGGTATGTGTGTTACCTGAGAGATGGCTAATGCAGAAGTTACCCCTGCTCTGGCACTAAGGTGTTGCTGCTCTTTCAGCAGTTGAACAAAAGGTGACTGCTGTCTGCTCTGCATGAGTAGTGCTGAAAGTATCACGTATAGGACTGAAGGGAAGAGGAGGTTTATACACGGACAAGGCTACACATTGCAGAGACATGGGGATACCATTGATCGGAGCAGAGGGTATGATGGGGTGTGCACTGTGTCCTATGAAAGGGACCACCAGCTGAAATACCACCAGCTGAACTGGATGGCACAACTTTCATGGCACAACCTCTGTCAACATAAAACTAAACCTCTTGTCTTTACTGCTCTTTGGTCAGAGAAATGCATGGTTAGAAGAGAACTGAAGATGCCCCTTGGTCTATTCCTCCATGCAGAGGCACCGGCCTGCACTTGTCCCCTCAAGCCTGGTAATGAGGCTTGCATAATCTCTCTCTACACGCATTATTTCCCTAACTGTGTTGTGAGAAAAACGTACGTAATTCTTCAAACACATTTTCTTTGCTTCAGATTGATACTGGTACTCTCTTCTGCTCCCTCTGGCATAGGGAACCCTAGCATCAAATAGTTGTGTATGGCCTCTTTTTTTTTTT
>VZZY01008753.1:3412-69711 GCA_013400335.1 Eurystomus gularis | reverse complement strand
AAGGTTGTCAAGGACTGGAACAGCCTGCCCACGGAGGCAGTTGAAAGCTGTCTAGATAGGGTGCTCAAGGATATGGTGTAGAAGTGGGCCTGGTAGAGATAGATGTTGGACTTGATAGGTCCTTTCCAGCCATAGCAATTCTATGATTCTGTGATTCTGTAATTGGAATGTGGCAAAAACTACCAAAATGTCTATTTAAATACATATAAATTTGTCCTAAATGACTGGCAAGCTGAGTAACCGTCATTTTCTGAACTCAATGAACTATTCCTACATGTTCTGTATCAGCTTTTGTAGACAATCTTTGGTGAGAGTATTTTAGGAGAGATTGAGGAAAAGAGTAATTCTCTTGGACAGCTTCCTTTTGATCATTAAAGATAATTTTTGACATCTGATGAGGCCAGTATAAAATACTCAATTGTTTTGCAAATGTTTAGTTATATGATTGTCATATTTTGAAGATTATTTATCTAGGTATTATTTAAAATAATATGTAATATTATTTTATTTTACCTGGAAAATTAGGTAAGCTAACTAAGGACAGCAAAGCAGGGTATATGTGCTTGAACCTCATGAGCGGCTGCTGTTGTTACTACTCAAGAGGCAATGTGGATCTAGACTGACAGCTAAAAGAATACAAAGGCTGAAGAGGGATATCTTGGACATCAGACATGTTGCAATGAGTCTGTGGCTAGATTTTGGAGGGGAGTGAGAAGATGCCTTGCTCCGGGTAGCTAAACAAGAGGATATAGATTAACAGCGTTCCTGGCAGAACTGAGCCTCTAGAATGTAAGCCGAACGGGAGAACAGTGATAATATACAGGTTAAATTATTAAAACAAAAAATCTTATTATTTTTCAAGATCTGAATTTAAAAGGGGGTTTTCTGGTTGGGGGTGGTGTTTGTTTTTTGTTTCAGGATTTTTTTTTTTTAATTCTGCAGAAAGGTTCTACTTTAAAGCCTTCACATAAGACCTTAAGTTTTAGGATTTGGAACAAAGTCATTTCTATTAGTAGATACTTCATACAGTCACATTCTGCCTTTTGAATCCTTTGATTTCAGTAAGGAATAAGGATGTTATTATTTTATTGTTTAAAACCCTCCTTAAAAAAATCAACTTAAAAATTAAGTTGTGTAGAAAACATTAAAGCAACAGAAATCTCAATCCCTTTTTCTTCCATGAGGTCACAGATTTAGAACCTAACTAAATGTGAGAATCAGAAATGAATAAATAAGGAAGTAAAAGTCCCAGAGATGTAGAAATTGGCTGTGAAATGTAGAGCCTTCTAAAGTATTCCCTGGTTAAAGAAAGTAAATTAAGATGCCACCTACTTGTATCCTAGGAAGACTGCTTATCCCAGCAGAAAGATAGCTCTTATCACCTCAAATGAAGAAAGAATCACAGGCTTAGGAAGCAATTAATATTTTGAGAAAAAGAAAAAAGATAAAAAGAGATGTGAAAGTCAAATATACAAGGAAAAAGATAGGGATTTTATTTAGGAAAATCTGAAAAATATCCAGTGCTCTGGGCTCAGTAGATGAAAGCTCATGGACTTGCTCAGGGAAGGAGCAGTAAAGAAACCAAGAGCTAAAGCTTTTTAGCTTTGTATTGGAAACGTCTTTCACATATTCTTCCTTTTTCAGATAATGGACTTTCTGCAGAGTCCTTCCAATAATGACATTAGTTGGGATAGAAGTTTAATAATGTGGATGTTGTCCCACTAGAAACTGGGCTTCAATAACCACTGCATACCACATAAGCTCTTAGACAACTGCCAGGCAAAGACAAAAGGTCCGTAGTATTCAGAAATAATTACAAAGATGCAAATTTTAAGCGTCTGTTTTTATTTCTTACTCATAAAACTTAAAATATATCTTCAGTTTCTGAAATTATATTTCTTGGTGGCTCAGCATAACTCTTCTCTAAAAACTGGAGACTTCATGCCAGACCTTTTAGCTAAAGATACTATCAGCAATTGTAAATGCAGCAGCCAATCTTGTTCCCAAGTAGTTATGTTATATTTCTGGAAGTTAAATTATAAGAATGAGCAGAATTTAGAAGGGCAAAGACATGGAAATAAACAGAATGCTTTCTACATTTCTAAGACTTTGTAATAAAGGTGGTTTTTTTTTTTGCCTGTATGAAATAGTTTAACAGAACTAAAGTTCTATAAAACTTCATTGCTGAGAACCTTTTAGTATTAGGAATGTGTTTTGAGAGACATTGGCACTTGTCTGTTATAGGACCAACTAAATTATGTGAAAGCTTACTGTATAAATTGGCAAGACCAACAAAGAGTAGGGAAGGAAATACACACGTGGAATGGTCAAATGACTCACACAATGGGAGCAGTGAATTGGCCTGTCTCCTACATCCAGTCTGGATCTGTACCTCTTAAACCAATAGTAGATGACAGTTCCTAAATAGGTCACAGATGCATTCATATTGGGAGTGAGAGCTGTTAATATGTGAGATAATTACAAGGTGCAACTGTTCACCTCAGCTATCTAGCTGCTAACTACCTATAATTAAGCAGCAGCTCTGGTGCTCTATGACGGGTAAGTTAATGTAAATACTTTCAGCTAGTCATTAGCAGCCTTTGCTCTGCAGAAATTGAGCTGCTGCTGACTCAGAAAGTTTCGTGAAGACTGGTGAGAAAAAAGGAGGTCATGATTTTCTAGACAGTTTGAGAAATACTACATTAAGCTGCACCTTTTCTCAAATATTCTAGTCGTCTTCTGATTTTACTTCACAAAGGTTGACATTTGTGGTTTGCTTTTACAGATCATAGGGTCTGTTCGTACATTAACTCTGCCCATAATTAGGTGAGTGAAGATTGCAAGCACAGCAAGAATTTCAGCTTTCCCCTCTGTGGCTGAAATTCAATTAATGGTAGTGTTCTCCTGCATGGCAGCTCAGGTATCCACTGTTAGGTGGTTCAACAGTTCTCTTTTGCTAGTTAAAATCTGGTCTTGTCCCTCCTCTTACATACAGAAGTCTGACAGTTTCATGTGAATACTGAGAGTAAGTCCTATGCTCCTACTCTTTGTAAAGAATTTATTCTTTTGTGAGTATCCAGCCTCTTGTGTTTGATTTCCCTGAGCCAGCTATTCAAGGAAACCTTGGACATGTAGTTAGAAAAGTATTGTTAGTAGGAAAGCTTTAAGTGTTGTGGCAGTACATGTCTCCCCCATGGTCCTCTTCCTGGTTCTCTTTATTATACATTTTTTCTAGAAGATGCTGGCTTGACTCATTGTCTATGATTTTGTAAGATCTGATGTGGAATACAAGTGAATGCTGTCTCTTCTGATGTGTTGGTATATATCCTCAAGGAAGCAAAAAAAGAGACTGCAGTTTAGTTGAGCCTCTGTAGCAGTTGGCTCTCTTGTTCTCTGTGGGGAACTCTAGAATGGAAAAGGCAGCCAGTCATGCATGCTGTAATTTACATCTGATTGATGAAGGGTTTAGATTCACAGGAACAATTTGCACTGGGACTCCTGTGGACCTAAAACTGAAATATTTTGCCACTGCTACCCAGCATTAATTTTTGTCTTGATCAGTCTCATATCTTTTCACATCAAGTTCATTCTCAGAATTAACCCTTGAAGTTATACATTTAAATGATGCTTGGTAGTCCTTGTTTCCTGTGTTAAATAATAAAGTAAGCTAAGTTATAGCTGTAAATACTGTCTTTCTAATAATCAGATAAATAACTTTTATGGGAAAAAGTACACCATACAGTATTTTCTGTGCTTGCAAAGTCAATTAAACCTTTATTTTTAGAGTAACCAAATATTTGAACATTTATTCACTGAAGTCTTCAGAAAAACCACAGTCTTTAAGCAAAAAACCCAGCATCAAATAAAAGTTTTTGGACATCTCAAAACCACAAGAAATTAGTATTTATTAATGAAATGGAATTAGGCCAATAAAGTATTATCATTAAATTCTCAATTGAACATGCATACTAAAAGAAATGCTTTCAAAACCTTCTGTTTTGTAAAATATGTCTGTTACATAGTCTATATTACCATCATATCAAAAATACAGCTCCTGTTGCCCCAGGAATCCCTGCAACCACCACCAGGCAGGTTTTGTTCTGACCTAGCATGTGCCACACTAAAGCTACACATCTTAGAAGCTCCTTGAAGTTAAACGATTAAGGCAGTCAAGTTTGGCTGTCTTTTTTTACCTGAACCTTGCTATTTTTGAAGTATCAGGTTACAGTGAGGGGAAAAAGACAATGAATCCTTCTATGAAATATAAAAATAATTAAATAGTATTGTTTGCAAAGGCATAAAATATTTTTTCCATTTAAATGTGCTTTCAAAATGAGCCACCGGGAAATTCTCATTCCTTATGTATATTTCCAGTCTAGCTAAACATGTAAATATATACATTTGCTGTAAAACTTATTAATGGGCATTTGTTTACATATTTTTATCTCAATTATCTATGCCCATAGGACCCATTCAATCAATTTTTCACTAAGTAGTTTTCAAAATATAATTACTCTTATGGGTAGGTCTATGAACAGCAGTGTCATTTACACTATAGTTCACTAATTGCACTTCTAAGCCATTATAATGAATTATACTTGTACATTCTTCAAGAAGATCAGTTAATGCTAATCACTTCTATCACATATATCATGTAGAAGACATCCATCTATACCAGTTTTTTTTTCATTTACAACCTCATTCCCTTTTAATTTTCATGCATTGTAAGATATGACCATAAATGTGTGGTATGTACTCACATAATCAGTTAGCCTTGCAAACTTAGTAATAAAAGTTGAGTTTTAAAATCTAGAAGACGTGTTTTTCGATTTTGGAATAAATTTAAGATGGGAACAATTAAGCTTGTGATTACTCAATGTACACTTCTGGAACACCAGTTCAGGAATTACTGTCTCTAGGAATAACAGAAATAAATAGTTCTAGTATGAAACTAGATACATTTATAAATGGGATGTATTGGGCAGATTACTTTTATGTTGTGTGACCAGATTTGTTAACCTAAATATTTTCTAGCCCTATTTTCTTGTGCTATTAACAAGACAGAGCAGTATGTACTGTAAAGTAAGGAGCTGAGTGCTTTCGTCTAAGTAATCTGACTGAATGCTTACATACAGGCAGTAAAAAGATTCCTCTGTAGGATGAGAGAGGCTGAAGAAATAAAGATCTCATATTTGCATGAAATCCTACTGACTAGTTTGACAAGGAAAGATGTGGGAAACTTTGCTGGGGATTTAGGTACAAGAAGCCCAGTTGTCCTAAGTGTGAATAAAGAGCTGTCACCTCTTCTCTCCTTGTTATCATCACAGAATATTAGGACAATGTAGCTTACAGGAATTTCTAAGAAGTTGTAGTAACATATAGAGCCAGGATCTTAAAACTGAAACATGCATGAAAAGGGAATTGATGTATGCGTGCTCTATCTAGTATAAACAATAAGCACTAATTGGTATCTTCAGCGTAGGTATATGGTTGCAATCCTCATAAAATTTCTATGATGCGTAAGCTACTGGTGTCTTTGCTCACATTTGAGTTTCTAAGGGGTAATAGTGAAAAGACACTATTTATGCGTGAGAATACCGGAAATATGAAAGAAGTGGTCTCTTTTTCAGGTTTCCAAGCTGAAGGAAAACACTGAAAAATAGAAAATCAGTTTCTCAACTCCAAAGTTGAAGCTTATATAAAATAAAAGTTAATGATTAAAAGAAAAAGGCCTATGATTTAAAAATATACTTTGAAAGGCTGTAAAAAATTCTTTGTGGAAAAATTACAATTTAAGAAAATGCATCACAAATGAGTTTTATAGTGTCTGTGTAGCATTACTTCCTTGAGAGGAGTCATACACTTCAGTAACTGAACCAGTTACTCCATCTGAACTTACTCTACAGATGGAGAGAAAAGGGGCAATAGTATTTTAAAATTCCTTTTTCTTGTGTGCTTAATACCTCTAGTGGGAGGTTCCCACTATACATTCTAAAGACAATTTTTTTCATGATACAATTCCATTGACAAGTTTACTACATTAATTTTATCTGTAGTTGTTCACATGCTTTCAGTAGATATTGTCTTTTTAATGTAGGATTTATGGAGTTGTCTATTCAGTAAAACTGGGGGATTGTCATGCTGGCTGACTCCTAGGCCACCTTCTCTCCAACTCATGTGGACGAGTACAAAAGAATAATTATTAAGAAAGTCAGGTAGCTGGTGAATTTCCTAGCCATAAATAGAAGATACAGTGATAAATAGAGGGAAAATGAAAGAGCTAGTTTGCATAATAAGGGAAGAAAAGTCTATGTAAATAGACCATGAACTGCACCTAGGAGATGATGTAGAGAAGCAGACTAATCACTGAAGGAAACTGTTGAGAGAGGTACTGCAAATCCCCCTGAAAACCAGGAAAAGACAGTTTCACATAGCTGCAGCCTGCTTGTCAACAAGAATACAGTGTCCTGGAAAAAAATCCCAAAGAAGAGCTTTTCCATGAACTATCATCCAGCTGCCAAGCTATGAAATGTGGATCTTAGATTATAAATCAATTTTATGTGAGCAAGAAAAAAAATCTACTATTATTTTTTATGTCAGGAGAAATCTATATAACATCAAATTCTTAGAATTTATACTAACGTTTTGTCTTTGTGCATCTCTTTTATATATATATATATTTAGTTATTAGATACACAGATTATTTCTTTTTCAATATTAGCATATTGGAACAAGTACTCTGGTGTGTGAGTTTTTTTTTTCTTTGTTTTATTTTTATTATTTGCTAAATGTTATTTCAGGTGTGATTTTTTATAGAACTGCATTCCGCTGGAATGGGTAGCAGGACATTCTGTCATATATACATTGTATTTCCCTTGGTTTTTCTACCCCAGAGTATGTAGCCACCAAATATGGAGTCTTATCAGAACAGCCAAGATTATGGTTATGGAAGTCGTGAGATGCTTTGACATCTGAACCCAGTCCATGAATCCAAAACACAACACATTTTTAACTATTTTAAAGCTAGGTCATTGTCTGAGTAGCTACAATAAGGGGTGAGTGTAAGATTAGAGAGTGCTTTAGCTACTGACATAAACATCCACAGAATCTGTTTTTTCTTCTGCTCTAGAGTCTTGCACTATTTCATGCAGAACTAGGATTGTGAAAGGTCCACCCCTATGCACATCCCTCAGGCTTTTCTGTTATGTGCTGATAGTCTATACCAAGCCTCTGAAGGACCTACTGTCAGAGCACCTGGCATACATGGTAATAGTTTAAGACTATACTTTTAGGCACACTTTGTGAAGGCAGGCAATTTTATTCTGAGGAGTAGCCCTAAAAATAGCCTTACCAAATATTTATAGTTATTAAATTGGAGTTGCAGTGCTGTAACTTTCCTTTTCTCTGTAGTTCACAGGTCTAGGTTAACACAGAATAATCATAACATAAGCATGGTTGAAATACATCATATCAAAAGTACATCTAGACTAACATCTTGTCTAATAATGCTGATGGGTAGTGGATATTTAAGGAAGGCAACAAGAACATACCAAATTGCTCTGATTCTAGCATTTCCAGCAAACGGTGCTGTAGGTGTTACACGAGTGAGAGGCTGCAGTTGGACTGCTGTGTTTGATAACTGCCAGTATACCTATTCCCCACCAACTAGTCTAGTTCTTTTCAGAAGCCATTTACAATTTTAGCCTCTAGAGATTCAGAAAGAAAAACTACAGCTACACAGCATATTATGCATTGTAAAAAGCACTATTTTAAAAATAAAAATCTATTATTTGATGATGTCACTCTTTGTAGTTTCAGTTTTAGGAGACATAATGACTTATTCCATCCTCATCTTTTTCCCTCTGTTTATAACTTTGGATTTCTATTATATGGCCACTTACTCATGCCCTCTATGTTGGGTCCTAGTCTGTTAAGTTTTTTCTTGTTTGAAAACACTGTCATACCTCTGACTGTTCTTGCTTTTTTCTACTTTTCTGTTGCTGTTCTTTTATTTTTCCTTCAAAAAGGCGGATCGTGCTGTATTGATGAAGTCAATGTATTTCTTGAATTGTGCATAGTGATATTTTCTGTTTTACTGTAAATTTCTTTCTTTTATTTTTTTTATACCTTATTTCTGACCTCTGCTGCTCAGTTCATGGGATTGAACTGCCTAACTAGCTTGGTGGATGAAGGGAGAACAATTGATGTTTATCTTTAGCAAGGCATTTAACATTGTTTCCACAAAGGCAAGCTGGCAAAGTACGGGTTAGATTAGTGCACAGGCGCAGAGGATTGTGATCAAGGGCAGAAAGTCCAGCTGGAAGCAAGTCGTTAGTGGTGTACCTGGTGGTGTTCATCAGGGGTTGGAAGCGAGGTCAATACGGTTGAACACTTTCATTAATGACTTCCATGATGGGGCAGAGTATACCCTCAGAAAATTTGCATGTGATAGAAAACTGACAGGTGTGCTGCCATTCATAGGGACCTGGACAGGCTGAAGATATGATGCTGAGATGACGTCCATGAAGCTTGACAAAGAGAAATGCCAAGTCCTGCCCATGGGAAACAATAACCCTAGGCACCAGTATGCGCTGGCCACTGGCCAGATGTAAAGCAGCTTAGCAGAGAAGGCATTAGGGTCTTTGTGGACAGCAAACTGTCCATGAACAAGAAAAGCATCATCACAGCAAAGAATGCTGACAACATTCTGGGCTGCATCAGGCAGACCAGTGCCAGAAGGCTGGGGGAGTTGATCCTTGCTCTCTACTCATCACTGGTGAGACACATTTGGACTACTGAGTCCAGTTCTGAGTGATAAAGGGATTGGAGCACCTTTCATGCCACTTAAAAAGGCTAAAAAAGCTGGGGTTGTTTGGAGGGTTGTTTGGACTCAAGAACAGAACCTGAACAGCTCTGTGATTCTGTGTATTATCTACAATGTCTTTAAAATCTTCCCTGAGTGGCAACCAAGAAGTCTATCTAAGGTTATTTTGAATTTTCCACCTACGTTCTTCATATCCACTGCTTTGAAATCCATCTGCTATTTTATCAATTTTTCACTCAGTGTTGTGAATTGCCTGGGTCCTGACAGTATAAAAAGAAACTGTAGAAAAGAGCCTGGGAGTCCTTGTGGACAAATTGATTATGAGTCAGCATGGTAACCTTGCAGCGATGAAGGCCAGCTGCATAGTCCAAAGGTGAAGTAATTTTTTTCTTTCTGTTCAGCACTTTTGGTGCTGCTGAAGTACTATGCCCAATTTTATGCTCTGCTAAAGGACATGTGACATAGAAGGAGCACCTGAGAAAGATGAGTTTATTTGGCCTTAAGGAAAGAAGGCCCGGGGAGGATCTTACCACTGCCTTTCACTACTAGTGGGACATTACAGAGTAGACAGAGACGGACTTTTCCCAGAGGTACACAGTGAAAAAAATCTGATCTGTGAAAAGTTCCAATTAGACTGTGAAAAGTTTTGTTTTGTTCCATAAAGGATGTTCAAATGCTGGAACAGGTTGCAAAGAAGTTTTGTGATTGTCATCCTTGGAGATATTCAAAATTCAGCCAGACAAGGCTATGAACAACCTGATCTGACTTCAAAATGGTGCTGCTTTAATTGGGAACAGCTGACCTGCCAGCCGAAGATACTTTGTAATTCTGTACTCTCTCTGTAACTATTTGTAGTCAGCAGAAGATGTGGTACGTGGAATAATGTTGGATCATCCTATTGCTTTTTCACCTCAATATTTACCCCGTTTTTAAGATTAGGTTTAATGTAAGATTGGATAACCTTTCTTCATTTGAAATATTGTTTGCTGTCTTTTACTCAATAACACATTCCTAAAAATACCTTCTATTTTCTCTTTTTGTGTTTTAAATCTTTTGGTGAGGAATATATATCCAAGAGATCACATGTATCATACATCTCAAAAACCTCTAATAAATTCTCTTTATAAAAGCTCTATTTTCTGGTGCTCCATGTGTTTACTAACATATTCATCATTTTAATTTGTAACGGTTTGTTTGATAAAGAAGTCATACTTTCTAGTCTTTAGTTTCCAGATCAACTCTGGAGACATTTTAATGAATTGCTATTATATATGCCATCTCCCTTTTCCTTGTATGAAAGCAGATTTAAATGGTCATTTACATACCACAGTTAACAGACCAGCAATTTTATGTGTGAATTCTTTTAAAACTATAGGTGCTTACTCGTGACTCAGGTTCTTTACTGCCCAACTAATCAATTTGCTCAAAACACTTACATTATTTCAAGATAATTTTTTAGAATTTTCCCTGGCAAAGAATGGCTCTGATACAGGAATTTTGTGCTTGCTTCTCTACTGAACATGAGTTGTTGGATTCATGGGGTGAATGCTGATCCTGCTGAAGTCAATCTGAGTTTTAATTTTAGGAATCCAGAATTCAGCCTTGGTGTACATCCACTAACATATACTGTGTGTTTTGAATCCTTGATTGTTTACATCCAGGCTAGTTACATCTGAACAGAAGCACAACAAAATGGGAGGCAAATTTATTTAAGTTCCAAATATACTGTTCAAGATGTGTGAGTAAAGCCCAGTAACTAAAAAAATGCTGCTAGGTATTTAAATGCCATGAATATGTGTTGCAGGTGTGCCCCTGATGTAAACTGACAGTATGGGGAGTGAAAGTTCCTGTAGAAAGCAGTGAGAACCAGCATGTTTTGCATGTCTTCTATTCTTTAAGACAATGAACACAGCTGAAAAACAAAGCCAGTGTATTCAGTGACTGAAGTATTTTTTTTAAAAAGGAAGAATATTATAAGCAGGATCTAAATTAAGCCTAAATTTTGCATTGTGCCCTTTCTGCACAGTTATTATCAAGTAGCAAGCTGTGTAAAATATGGAAACAAGTTAGTAATATACCAGCAAATAACCTACAAAATAAAATGAGTAATTATAGGATGTACTTCAAAATAGGAAATAGGGTTATTTTAAAGTAATACTTGACACTGAATATTTGTAAGACCATGCAAAATAGAAGATTAGTCAAGAGGAATTCTGGTAAATCATTTTATTATAAAAGACAAAGGAAAGAATTTGCTTGGAAAAGAGGAAGAAACATTCATATGTGCAATAATCCTACTGCAAGCAAAGGAAGCAAGGGAATCAGGAGATCTGTATAATCTGTGCATCATTCAGCATAGAGGCCAGTACAGAAATAAAGGAGCATTAATTTAAGCATTTAGGAGAAATGTTAGGGTTTGTATTTGGTTTCATGTTGTCTTTCTCAATCCAATACTTTACCATCTCCTTCCCAAACTGCATACCATTAGCACTTCTGTATTCTAATCTCTCCCTTGCTGCTTAAAATTATCACTCCTTTATTTCAAATATGGCTTCTTATCCTCTGTTCCGCTAATTGGCTTTATTACCCTCGACCCCTTCTTGCCTCCACTGCAGGCAGCTTGACATTTTTTCATCAACTAATCCCTACTTTTCACACCCCTCCCTCCTCCTCCCCCCGCTCCCCACATTTGCTTCCCTTTCCTCTTTTGGTGTATTCAGAGCTGCAGAGAGCTTTTCAGCAGATACTCAAACCCCTGGAGAAATTCAAAGAGATCGAAACACAGCACAAGAGCTAGGGGTGTTTTCTTCTGGGCTGCCAAAAGCATAAGGTAACATTCAGAATGAGGTCACTGTACCGTGATCTCATTTTGAATTGGATTTGCTTATGGGGCAGGCGTAGGAAGCCTGGTAGGGAGAGCATATTGTTTTTGCTAGTTAGTATTACAGCAAGAGACTGTGAAAAAACTTAGGCATTTACTTTCACTTCCTAATTTATAATTCATGTGTCAAGAGTTTAAAAAGAGCATGAGGAGATAATAAAACGGTGGCTTAAGCTAGGCATGGACTGGACTTGCAGTCGCCAAGTGTAGCACGTATGTACAGAGTTGCCAAAACAAAATGAAGTATTTCAGAAAAGTATTTTGCAGGATAACTGCAGATGCTTGAAAAGAATACCAATTATTTTGGTGCTATGGAAAGCAAGACAGAATTGGCAGGAAAGAGCGTGGCATGAGTCGGTACTTCAGAAACTTCATTGCTTAAGGTTCTGCCAACAGGCTATTTAGGAAGAATGCGGCATTCTGGTATTCGTCCTGATTTCTCATTGTCACTTCTTAACATATAAATGTATATTCTTTCCTGTGAAAAAGACAGAAATAGACATTTCATGCCCCAAAGAGCCTACATAATGTAAAGAACAGGGAAACAAGATGCCCTCGAAGGCCGTACCTGGTGTCAATTAAAACTTTTCTCTTTGAAAACATCATCGTTAATCCTGCACCATTAGTAGGATTTTGACATAGGGGAACTGGCAGGACTTTGCAGTGGTTTAAATGAGAAGTTAAACAGCTGGTGTATTAACTTTGAAACTGGCATTGAAACACAAGGCAGTCTGTGTAATAAAATGTGTAGGAGCAACAGAAGAAATAGCAGAGTGTGATGAACTTTGCTGGTAACCTGACTAACTAGTGAGTGGGAAGAATTAAAAATCAGAGAGACAGAGAAATAAAATGTATAGGGAAGGAAAACACTCTGCTGAGCTTTAGAGAAAAAGCGATATTTGCAGTGTACCTTTCCAAGTGGCTGAGTGGTCCTCAGCTTCAGTGTGAGCAGAACGAAACCCTGGCTGAGGCAAGGGACTCAAACATGCCCACACTTGCTCCTGTGATTAAACAGCAGAATCATAAACACAGAGGAAGCAGCAGAGTTCGGGTTAGCTTTGTGGGATTCTTGCAAGACCATTTTTGCAAATCTTTTACTGTTATTTTTGGAATGAACAGATAACCTCTGTTGATTATATGGGTTGTAAGCAACACCAAGTGTTGGGATGTGTATTTCAAAACTTAATTTTAAAAGCTAATCGATAGATTTATATTATATTATATTATATTATGTTAGAATAATTTAAACATGCTTAAACTATGTATTTCTATATCATACATTATCTCTCAGTCTCAAAAAAAGATAGCTTATAAAAATTTTAATTTTTGATTATGAGCTAAGACCATTGCTGTGAAGAAAACTGCTCTGTATAGCAACACAGGCTGCAAAAAAAAGATCCAGCAAAACTCCTTTCTGCCAGAAATCAATAATAAAGTAAGTTCATTTCATACAAACACACATCTAAAGCTTTCATGACAGTCTAAAAAATGTAAAAATGCCTGCAGAGGATATGAGTTTATTGAATTTTCTTACTTTACTGTTTCATAGACTCCATCCTAACCAGATGGTATAATCTGATTGTATCAACCTAGAAGTATATAGGATTTTATTTTAATGTTAAAAAGGTCAGTAGCTTTGGAACTTAAATTCTTTCTGTCTTCTATACTGCACTAGAATCTCAGCACTGAAGTATTACCAGATAACTTTAATAAAAAGAAGTTGAATTTTATGAACTAAAATTTACTTATTCATTTCTTATATACAGAGTTAAATTCTTTAGATGAATGCTTCCTAAGTATATGGCAAAGCAATATATACTTTATTGAATGATGAGTGAAATTTATATTAATGTAGTTGATATAGCTATAAGATTTCTTCCAAAGCATTTTTGCTGTATAACTGTTATTGAATATTACATCTTTTTATCACCTCAGATGATATTCCAGCATTTTAGTGCTTTATTCCAGCACTGAAAATATTTTACTCCTCCCGAAGACGTGTTCTGCTAACTTCTGCATTGAACCACTTTTAGGTTGGAATTTGAGTTAGATTTTAAAATTTGGTGACAGTTATACCATTTGCTGAGCCATGCCAGGGTTTTCAGTTGTTCTGCAGCATGGATTCCTTTTGAAAGGTTTTTTTAGACTTTCGTGAACCTTCTTAAAATCTGGATCACATTAGACATAAAGGCTTAGGCATTTTCAGCACCATGGAAGAAGTTTGCAATCATTTTCTATAATACAAACGGGCTTATTTAGCACTGCTGTTACGGAAAAGATTCTACAATAATAATGCTACTATTATAATACCATTTCTGTAATAATAGCACTTCTGTTATAAAACACCATTATTATAGAAATGCTATTATAAGACAAGCTCTGTTATTTAGAATTGCTTCTGCAATAAAAGTGCTAAAAAAGTCTGCTTGTATTACAGAAAATTATTGCAAATTTTTCTTGCCTGGCAGTGAAATTTTTCATTCTGAATCTTGTCTGTCGCTGTTGGAAAGTCATTCTCGTACTCTGAAGCTTCTCTGAGTTACTCAATACTGTATATTTAAAATAGGGAATTACTGAATAGGCAAATGGAAAACAGGCTAGTCTTCATTTATTCAATTGCCCATGTTCCTAACTTGTCATTCACTTTTTGTCATAGACAACAGCTCTTATTTGGAAAGTCTATGCAGGCCTGTAGTGCAGTTCTTACCATAGTGCATAAGGTAGAGGACGAGAGAAGAAATAAAAAGGTATGGAGAAAGGGATCGAACCCCTTCCTTGTTTTGTGTCCTGGTCATTTCTCCAAGTTTGAGCCAGTTTCTCTATCTGAGTTTGTATTATGTTCTTATGCTCACAACATTCAACCAGAGTGAAATTCAGCCCACAGTGAAAGACCTCTATTAAATGCTTTGAACCACTTAAACCATTATGTTTAGATCCTCTTAATCAGTACTCAACCATGTACCAGCCTGAACTGATTATCAGCCTCCATTTACTACCCACCACCAGTTCATAGCTCTGAGCCTACACTCCAGAGCCGTAATGAGTAGCTGTCTTTTGGGAGGAAGGGAACAAAAGGAAGAGCCATGCAAAAGTAAGTTCTCTAATTTGGCCCTCACTCCCCCCATCTCCTGCGTTTTCTTTAAAATGTTTCCTTTCCACTAGTATAGCTCTTCTATTGCTCTCTCCTCTTGTTTGCGTGCAGCCACCTACCCACCAGTGCTCATGCACACAGAGCAGAAATTCTCATTGGTCAGGGATTATTGAAAAAGAACAGGACCTATTTCTCATCATAGGCCTCAAACAGTTTTGCATGATGGGTTAACTTCGGTGTGAGTGACACACAAAGACACAAAATATTTAGTTCCCGAAGTTCTTTTCAGATGTTTGCATCCTCTCTTACATAAGGAGTCTCCTGTTGAAGATGGTTTTGCCATGCCCTTGCAATGTTCTAAATACTTTATTACATATGTTTGTTCTCCTTGACAAGGGTCATCTAGTAGGAAAATATTATACCTGAATTATATGGAGCTACATCAATGTATGCCAGCAGAAGATCCACCTTCTAGGTTTCTCGTTGTCATAACTGGGTTTTGCTGTAAGCAATGAATCTTAAAACTTGATTTAATTCTAAGATTCATCTTTTTTTTTCTTTTTCTTTTTTTTTTTTTTTGGCTTAAGCAGTGTTTCCTGTATCAAGAAAGTGTCATTACAATATGCACTCTTTTAGCTCTACTTCCACTGACATAGTACTTTTTAAAAACATGCAAACCAAATCTTGAGTTACATTTTGCAGTTTTCCAAGAATGTCAATTATGCATGATTTTGGAACCATTAAAGATGACTACTATGTGGCTGTTATTGTGATAAAAAAATTCCAGTAGCATAACAGGAATATTAAAAATTTCTTACATAAAATTTCTCTTCACTCTCCTTCCCTAATTATATATTTTATTAAAATTTTAATGTGAGTGGCATCACACTAGAATTTTCTTTTAAAACTTGTTTTTGAATCAGTTCTGCTCTTTAGTGGGAGGAAAAACAGCTAGTGAGTTTTGATGCTCTTTTGTACTCCTCTAAGTTGATAAAGGCTTTGTTTTTACACTGCTAAATACATTATTTAGTCCATAGAGTCGATTAGTGCCTTTGGGTACCATATTTTCTTGAAAATAGCATACACTTTTGTGCTTATTTGTATCTCCTAATGCTTAAGTGCTTGTATTATCTTTTGTGTGTTATTTTTCAGTTGATACTTACCAGTACTTATATTGGGTAACATCTGCTGCTTTGGTTCTTCATTGCAATAGCTCCCTGAAGACTTTTAGTACAAAAAGTAATTTTATTGTTAGCAGCTACAGTACCACAAAGACAATCATATGATACTGATTCTCCTTCTTTGGCAGAGCCAAGCAAAAGGCTCTTGACAATTAGTTATTTGCTCAAAAACTTGAATTTTTTGTAAGTTAAATGATTTTTTTTTTAAAGGCAGAATATGCCCCATAGCTTCAGCTCAAAAAAAAAATGTAAGCAGTTAAAAAAAATCAGATATTTATTTCTGAAAATTTTACTGCAGAAATGTTGTCAAGAATGTCAAGAATAAAACCACTCTTGATATTTAAAAATAAAGCACTTGTATTTTCTATTTCAAGTATATGTTCTCCATTTAAAATGAAGCTTAAATAAAAGGGCTAAATAACCACAGACTAAAATACTTTTTTTTTGGTCTTAACAAAGTTTGAATATTTCAGGTTTTCTGTTTTGCTGGGAAAAGGAGACAGATTGGTCAAAAGAAAATTAGATTATCTGTTATTGTTTGCTTATCCATCAATTCTAAAAGGACCAAAAAAGCCCTTTTTTTTCTGACTACACATAATGAAGCCTTTGAAATTATAGCTATACCTCTATAGTTCTCAAGTGTACAAATAAATGTGTTTTTTGCTTTCATCTTTCATCCATTTTCTGAGTTATTTTGCCAAAACCCAAAAAGTTTAGGCACTTCTGTGCTAAAGGTTGCACTCTTTCAGATACCTAAGACCCAAGGTGGTTCAAAGATACTTCTTTTTGAGCACAGCTTAATTGTAGAAGTGCCTAAATTCAACTGGTCATTAATTATGCTTCCTAAAGGTTTAACTACTTCATGTGATAACTCTGGCAGGTCAAATACATGACATAACTTTCCATGATGTCCTATTTTCCCATGAGTACATTTTCCATGTACTTTGCTCTTTAAGCTACAAGGTAGATAGGCATTTCTGATCTAAACATCATGAAAATTCAATACTAAACCTGCAAGGTCTCTGCTGAGTTAGGTCTCATAGGTACATTCAAAGCACAAACATGAAGAGGGAGCAATGACTGACTACTTCCATTCAAAAGAATGATAGTAGCAGTGTTGCTATCCACCTTTGTCATAACAGCCTAGTGACTTGAACTTGTGCACATGAACCAGAAGATCTGTTTTTTTTCCCTTCTCTGCTGACAAGTTGAAAACATTCTACCTCATTAAGCAGGAGGGTGTCCTGCTTAATAGGCTTCCTGGTAGGTTCAGTGATGTCATGCTCCACTCTCACACAGCATTTTAAGCTTGGGCACAATGATGTACCAACATGACCATGGGGCTTCTGAACTGAGGTTGTCTATTGCCTATCCCATTTGGTCTCCTCCTCAAGCAACTAAGTAAACCAGAAGCTTAAGATAAATATTTCACCAGCCTACCTATATTTATGGCTTCTGACAGCTTAGTTTGGTTTCCAGGTATGTGGTTTGAAGATAGAAGAAATATGGACAATTTTAAAATAAAAGAGATCTCCTTGGAAAAATAAAGTTACTTAGCTGATAGAGACAACTTTGGTAGATGACAGAATACATTTCATCCGCCTCTGTTGTGTGAGGGGAAACTAAGCCTTTACATAGGATAAACATAAAAATAAAATCATATTTCATTTTCAAAAGAAGCCAGTCAAGTCACTTAGTGCCAGTGATCACAGAGTCTTAAGAGAGGATCCACTGGCCAGAATTCAGCCTAACCNGGGGATGCCGTATGAGGAGCGGTTAAAGTCACTTGGTCTGTTCAGCCTGGAGAAAAGGAGACTAAGCGGAGACCTCATCGCAGCTTACTGCTACCTCACTAGGGAGCGGGGAGGAGCAGGCGCTGATCTCCTCTCTCTGGTGACCAATGATAGGACCCAAGGGAATGGTAGGAATATGTGCCAGGGGAGGTTTAGGTTCGACATTTGGAAGAGGTTCTTCACCCAGAGGGTGGTGGAGCACTGGAACAGGCTCCCCAGGGAAGCAGTAATGGCACCAAGCCTGACAATATTCAAGAAGTATTTGGACAATGCCCTGAGACACATGGTGTAACGGTTGACAAGCACTGGACCAGGCTGTCCAGGAAGGTGGTTGAATCACTATCCTTGGTGACATTTAAAGGACATGAAGATGTGAGACCATGGGACATGGTTCAGTGGTTGGAGGCTGTAGAGTTAGGTTAGTGGTTGGACTCAATGATCTTAAAGGTATTTTCCAACCAGAGTGATTCTGTGTGATTCTGTGATTTTAATACCATTTTTGTAGAGGTTCTGTAGCTCAATATCTAGTTTAAAAGCAGGACAATTATGAACCTAGCCCCAGAACAGGTAGGTAGGTGCTCAAAGCAGTAAAATCAAGCAAGCCAGAAAGAGAACAAGCAGGTAGCTACCCTGATAACCATGAAACAGTGCCATTTTGTTAATGAAAGTTAATGAATCTGTCTATTCACTGTATCACCCCTATAATTCTGTTTGTTCTGCAGGGGCACTGATAAATAACAACAGCCCCTTATCCAGTGGTCTGCGCAAGAATTGTATAGTCACTTGCCATGTTCAGGGTCCAACTGTATTTCTTTGGCTCATAAATAATCATAGCAACGGAGTGACTGCTGGCATGCTTACCTTTTCAACAAAAAAGTAAATTTTGGCTAGGGATGCTTAACTCTTTCAAGAAACCATAATTTTTTTTTTAATTGAGATGACAGAAACTGAAGGAAATAGGCAGGCTTAATGAGGCTTATATTAAATATCTTCATGTTCTTTGGATCCAGATTGTTTTACAATAACCTTTTAAAGATCATCACATTGGTAAACACATACTTCACTGTAAATTGTTTCAAGTTCTCCCTAGTAAACTGTGGCTCAGCGTTAAACACTGTCAGATATTCTATGTCTAGCAAAAATACATTTGCATAATCACCTGTTTAACTGTGGTACAATCTAGTAATGCTATCTCAGGAAAATTTAAATAATAGTCTAGAATTAATATATAGATCTTCCTAGTCAGTTTAAGTAAGTTGAGGACTACTTTACTCCAGGGGACAATTTATTCTGTCCCACCATGTAGGTCTCTTTGGACTGATGGAGCCTGTATTTTTGCACGTGACAAAGTCTAGATAAATTCTCCAATGGCGCTATTCAGGAGCAATATCAAACATCTCTAGCCTGTCTCTTGGATTTTTCAGTCCTTTGATTTATTTTTCAGTTATTCTTTTTTAACATCCTTTTTCAGTAACATCGTCAACTCACCATTCTGATAATTTTAAGTCCCCTGCATGAATTCAGGCCTTGATGTAGGGCTTGAAAAGGGCTGTTCCATCTAGTCTGCACTACTAATTATCATATTCTCATCCTGCACTGCTGCAACCTCCATTTTTCTGTAATGGGACAATGTTTAAAAATCACTTAGATAGTAACTCTAGGTTTGGATTTTATTCCAATGAAGTTTTCTCGAATGCTTTAGAGAATTTTCATGCAGTCACCAAGTTTTCCTCAGCTCCTAATCAATTTGCAAATCACCTACTTGTCATTGAAAAGTAATTGCCACACTTTCAGGATGGTGCTTGCTAAGCTGATTTTGGGTCTGTGCTATATTGTTTACAGTTGATACTGGTCTTCTGTAAATAAAGATATGAATTTTTTGTGTCATGGACTAAACTCGATACCAATTTCTCTGTACTGGACTCAGCTTTTGTTAGTGCCCAGACTGAGTAAAGCACAGATTTACCATCTTGACCATATTGCTTTACAAGAATTTTGCTGGTTCACTCCTTTGAACTGTTTGTAATCAACTTGTTTTTGCACTTTGATATCGTATTTCCTCAGGCCCACATTTCTGCACAGTAGTGATTTTAAGATTTTGGTTCAAGAGCCTTGTCTTCTATTAAAAAAATAGAGTAAAGGAAATAAAAAAAGAATGCCTTGGATCTTTTACTCCTGGAGTAGACATTTTGTTACTTTATACAATTAAATTTAAGGAAAGCACCTTTATTTGTTTTTCTGAAGGTTGCTTGCAACCTGTTCTTTTAGCTGATCTGCTTCTGTCTCCTAAGTGGAACGTTTTTGGAAACCTGAACTGTGGAGCTGTTGGATTTTCCGCTGCTATCTGTTCTTCAGAGCTTCTCAATACCTAAGAAGTCTTCATATTCTCCTGTGTTTGCTTTGATTCCTTGACCCTTCACGCTCTTGATGAAGACAAGACATTGCATCTGCAAATTACTGCTGCAGTTTTTTTCTTGGGCAACTGTCTACCTTCACCTTTGCTTTGCATACATTTTTAATTGTATTTTGCTAACTCTTTCTTTTCTTTTAGTGCTGGTAACACTGTATTTGACATCCCACTGACTCAGTGCTCTAATACCCAGCTTAAAGTTAATAAATGTCCCATTTACTTTCAGGTTGACAGTCTATTTATCTTCTAGTGCAATGATGGGCAATACTGCCACAAAAAAAAATTCTTCCAAGGAAGTTATGCTGCAGTTAGCCTCTCTGCCTGTGTTGTGCATAGTTGACTGGTGCCTGCAAACTTTCATGCACTGATATGAACCACTGTATGTCTTTAATCCTTTTTTATCTGACAGATATCGTGCTATTTATCATTGTCTGTGCAAGTCTGTGGTCTCTTTCAAAGTGGCTTTGATTTTGTGCTATTATGCCTTAGATATCTTTTCTGTAGTCTGGATTTTCTATCTTATTTATACTTTAAGATATTGTCTATTTCCATAAGCATTATTCTTAAAGAAATGATTCCTGCTGCTTGGAACATTCTGCTTAGGATATTGGGTTACTTTGTGTCTCCCAGTTGTATCTATTGCTACATCTATACTAGTAAGCTACACAGGGTTGTGGTATGGACCTGAAAGCTGCCCTCTGCTCATTCCTACTGCTAAATGGTGAGCATGGTCACTGTCAAGAGTTCCACCCCGTATGCAGAAGGGTGAGTAGCATGAGTCAAGGTCTGTTCTCAATAGGCAGTCTGCATGTGGCCAGTCTGCTTTTGGAGATCAGGTAGAGAAGCTCTATGGACACAAGCCATACTATGCCAGTTGACTGTAGGGCCAGAAAATAGTCCCTGGTCCACTGTAATTCTTGGCCTAAAAGTAGCCTTTGAAGCCCTTTCTTGTCCCTTATTTGCCTTGCCAGATTTTAACAACAGTCTGGTCTTTATCAGGGACCAGATTAGTTAAGATTGACAACACTTGGATAAAGTGCAAATTCTTTACACTTTCTTTAGGAATCTTCACATTTAATATGTCCCCCTCAGAAGACAGGACAGCACTCACATTTTTCCAATATATTTTTGTAGTGCCATCTTTTATCTGAGCTAGCTGAAAATTACTGAACACATGAAATGCATTAAAATCTGCTGTTGTCAGTAATAGGGTTATTTTCTGATGGTCTTCTTTGACATGGGCAATTGACATTGATTGCAAATGCAGGGTGAGACAATTTGGTTCTCTTTGTCAATTATTTTGATTCAGTGACCTGTCAAAAACTGGACCTTCTTGATGCACTTTTAACTCAGTAATAAGTATTCTCTTCTTTAGAACTATTTAGAATTGCGTAACAGACATTCTTATATCTCCAGTTGCGTGTTCTTCCAGCAGCATTTAGTCTGGTTTTGCAATTTCTATTTACAATGTGGTGCTAGACAAGGGTCTCCAAGCACTAAGCATTATAGTACTCAGTTATTAGTTGCAGATAATCTGCACAAGTCTGTTCCCAAAGCTGAACCATTTAAAAGTACAGCTCATACAAATCATGCCACCTGTCTGGAATGTTCTTTTTGTGGAGGTTTGTGTTTCAATCAGTGTAACTGGTAAAATAATGAGGAGTGTAGTACACTGCATTAAGTCATATTTCAGTTCAGGACGGCTGGGAAAAAAGATGGAAGCTTTCCACATCACTGCCTCTGAACTACAAATAGATCATGAGTGTTCATTCCTTACAAAATAAAATAAGAAAAATAGATTTTGCAGAGATATTTCTTCCACAAGTTCTCTTTCAACAGTTACATTTGAGACGTGAAATGATATACTAAACCAAAATCTACTTTAATTTGAAAATCTAGAAATGCAGAGTACTTCTATCTTCCATACAGATGTTCCTAGCTTTCCAAAATTTACTCTAATGTCAACAGAGAGAGGCAGGCATTTCCTGAATGGAACTATTTCAAGTACCCTAGCTAACCATGCCATTTTACTGGCAACCAAGTAATATTAAACCAAGTTGAATATTATTCAACTCAAGAAGAGATTGTTACCTATAGGAGGAAAGAGGTCATCAAATCCAGCTTTCCCAAGCATATCTGATTACAAGTGGTCAAGGAAAGGCAAGAGAGAGGATTCTAGACTGATCTATTTCCTTGAGAACTAGGCTTAGTTTTAGACAGTCAGATATTAAGATCACCCAGTCATTGATATGCTTGGTAAATATTGTTTAGAGTTCCACACAGGCATTTCATTCTATTTTGATTTCATTTTGTAGAATGTGAGAATTTATTCCTTACAGCACATTTTCTTCAATAACAAAGGCTAAATAACTACACTACATGCTAATCTTTTTGTGACATACCATGTTAAAGACTGGGAGAGGCTAATGTTCTTGTTTATTCTGTCTGTGAGTTTGCCACAGCTCCTCCTGAAAATTTATGTTGTATCAGTCATTTAATGGCTTACACTGTTTGTTTTCTGGATGTTTTGATTCACCTGTGTGAGGAAGCACTTGTTAAAAAAAAGACAAACAAAAACCCCCAATCATCCGCCCCATTATAGTGGAAGTCTCAAGAAACACATTAGAATATAATTGTTATTGATGCATGAACTAAAGATGTGTGACCATAATTTCACTTCCCTGGAGAGGGTTGGTCAGTTCACTGAAGCATGGAGGCTATGAGTGATTCATCACTCCTTGCCATCATGCATGTGCTGTTAACAAACCAAATAAAGTGGTATTGCTATCTGGGGAGCAAAAGTTAGGATGTGTAGTTGCTAAGAGTTTCATATATGGTTATTGCTATGTGATTTACCTGTAATTGTAAATATGTTATTGCTTTTCATCTCTTTTTAACTACAAGTGATGTATAGTAAAATAAGAAAGCTAGTTTAGTCAATTACTTTATTCAATAATAAATTGCTTTTCTGGGTTTTCTTTCATGGACAGTTGATTTTTCCAGTAGCATAAATGGGTGCCTGAACTTTTTATTGATTGCTAAATTATCATACATATTGTGATCCTGTTACTCTTGCCAATGCTGCAGCAACATCTGGTGGTATGGTGAAAGCTGATCAAGTGAAGGTTTCCTGTCTTCTGAATTTTGATAAATTTTTGAAATGCCACCCTGCATCTCAGGAATGAGCTCTGCAGGGAGTTATGTAAAAGTTTTTTATTTTGCTCCTGCTGCTCTGCCATAATCTAAAGTCATGTCATAGTAAATATATTTGTGCTGTGTTTTTTCACTTGAAACAGTTCAGAGATGTTTACAGAGATAGTTTGATAAACTGTGGATAGCCTTGAGCCCTTTTTTCCCCCAGTGAACAAGACATGTAATCTTTATGCAGTTTGAACTAGTATTATGAAGAAACTCTTAAGGAAAAACAATTATGCTAACATCCCCAAGTTCCCTTCCTTGACGTTTTACATGATCACACTAGTCTTTCAAAGCTGTGTGTAACTTCAGAGACCATTGTGGCTCATCCTTTATGGTTAGTTGGGTTGAAAATAAATATACATGATTGTATCCCAAAGTTGCCTAGTGTTTGAGAGGTTATGATAGATTTGCTACACTATTTAAACATTCATTTTTCTTTTTATCTTCCTCTTTTCAAGAAAAGCTAGGAAATTATTTTATAATAATTAAAGACTTTAAAATGAAATATCTGGACCCATGCTGTTTCTGGAGCTATATACTTCTCTAATTCAAAGCCTGTTTGATTGAAATATTTGTGTATGTGATTAAGATAGTAAATGGAACACTATGAGTACACCAGACAGTACAAAATCCTAACATGAAATGTTTTCATGATGAATTCTTATTTTAAAGTCAGATTTACTTATTGTTACCAAGATTCACACATAAAACATATTTTGAGATCATTACATAACTACCTTCCATTTTTACACCAACAAAATTCACTGATTTTAATGGAATTACTCCTGGTTTATACTGGTGTAATTGAAGGTGGATTAAGTCTCAGACTTGTAGTAGTAAAAAAAAAAAAAAAAAGAGGCACTAAACTGCATGTCGTAATTAGAAGAATAAGCGAAAATGTTTTTAGCATGTTGTAAAAAACACTGAGCATTCTCAAGGTCTATAACTTTTTCAAGGGAATAATCCAATAGAGCCACTAAAACTTAATGTGTACCTCTTTGCTTGATTACTGAGGACTTACAGATAAAAGAACTTTTATGGAATCTAAAGGAAGTCAGCCAACAATGTGAGACAAACAGGAGATACACATACCACCTAAGCTACCTTGGGATGCAGTTCTGCAAGCAGCTGAGCAAGGCTAAAAGCTCTTGGCAGCAGGATTTGCTTCCTTCACTTCTGCTGCCCTTACTAGTGGCAAGGTGGCCCGTGTCTCCTTTTGGTGGTGAAAGCACTGATGATTGCTGAACCTTGAACTGAGGCAAATCAATTTACTAACTGTAAAGAAAACCATCCGTTTTGCTGTGTTTCTGGTTTAGCTGCATTTATCTTAGTGAGCTGAATCAGTTCCCTGAAAGGTACAGTAGTCATATGATCGGTGGTATCTCTCTTCTGTGCAAAAATGCTTTCCCATTTCTGCAGGAGCTGGTGTTGGAATATGTTGCCTTTTACAGAACAATTTGGTTTGCTATCTGTCTGTGAAGTGGCAGCTCTTGCTGAGTTTTGGCTGGGAGTAACTTGTTGCACTCTAGTGATGAGAATCATAGAATCATAGAATCGTAGAATGTTAGGGGTTGGAAGGGACCTCTGGAGATCATCAAGTCCAACCCCAATGCCAAGCAGGACCGTAGAATCTAGGGCAGGTTACACAGGAACGCATCCAGACGGGTCTTGAAAGTCTCCAGAGAAGGAGACTCCACAACCTCTCTGGGGAGCCCGTGCCAGTGCTCTGTAACCCTCACAGTAAAGAAGTTCCTCCCCATGTTGAGGTGGAACTTCCTGTGCTCTAGTTTGTATCCATTGCCCCTTGTCCTGTTGCAGGGCACAAGTGAAAAGAGGTTGTCCCTTCCTTCTTGACACCCAGCCCTCATCTATTTAGACACATTAATTAGATCCCCTCTCAGTCTTCTCTTCTTCACACTAAAAAGACCCAGGTCTCTCAACCTTTNGAACTGGGGAGCCCAGAACTGAACGCAGTACTCCAGGTGAGGTCTCACTAGGGCAGAGTAGAGGGGGAGGAGGACCTCACTCGATCTGCTGGTCACACTCTTCTTAATGCACCCCAGGATACCATTGGCTTTCTTGGCCACAAGGGCACATTGCTGTCCCATGGATAACTTGTTATCCACCAGGACTCCAAGGTCCTTCTCCACGGAGCTGCTCTCCAGCAGATCGCCTCCCAATCTGTACTGGTGCATTTTGTGACTCCTTCCCAGGTGCAGGACTCTGCACTTATTCTTGTTGAACCTCATGAGGTTCCTCTTTGCCCAGCTCTCCAGTCTGTCCAAATCCTGCTGAATGGCCACACAGCCTCCAGGTGTATCAGCCAAACCTCCCAGTTTTGTACCATCAGCAAACTTGCTGAGAAGACACTCTGTCCCTTCATCAAGGTCGAGAAGATATCAGCAAAAGTGGGGAGCTTCTGTCTCTCTTAGAAGAAAGATACCACTGATCAGCTGACTTGCCTCTCTGTATGGTATTATTAGCACCTTATTCTTTGGCCATAAATAAAGATATTTTTAAAGCTAATTTTCATGTTTTCTTTTCTCCTTTTCAATAAATAAGTATACATAGTAAGTAGGTTAAGTGAAGTGACTGTAAAAATGTAATAGCACAATTATTCCAGCCTTCTTGTAACGAGAAAACAGGCACTAATCTGTGCCCAGTGAGCCCAGCTCTTCACCCTTTGGCCAGAAACACTTGCCACTCATCTCTACCACTGTCCTCTGTTACCTAGTGGCACGTCTGCCACTAGTTTTTCACTTTTGCTCTCACACTCTTCAGAAATTTAAAAGGCTAGGCTAATAAGCACCTGGCTGCATTGTGCATCCTGGCATTATTACTTCTACAAGTGTGTTGCCAGCACCTAGGCTGGCTTTTCCCAAGCAGAGTTTCTTTGCCATACTGCATCTTATTTGTGCAGTCCTTCACTTTAGAATAAGGTGCATGAGGAGAACCATAAGATATTGTACAGCTTCTGTGGTTGCTTAAGGTTCAAGAGGCAAGTAGCACCATGATTTTTACACCTGGCTGAAGGAATTAGGAGAATCAGAGGAGCTGAAAAGCTTTAACATTGCACAAAACCATAGTTTATTATGTATTCATAATTTGTTGTGCTTTGTTATATGTTTTAGTACTTCATGACATGTAGGAGTTTTCTTGCTACTTTCCATGACAGAATATGTATTACGAGAAGAATACTGGTGACTGAGGTATAGAGATGCAAGAACTTGATGTTCCAATCCTGTCTGCTGCAGGCTTAGTGCATGAACTTTAACAAATTATTCACTGTGTGTCTTGGTTTTAATTTCTAAAAAATGTGTACCAGTTGTAGTAGAAATATAACATTTTTAGTATTAAGAAGTGTGCTTTTTGCCCCTGCAAATGTTAGGAATAGTCATAATAATAACAGCTAATTATCAAATTAGAATCATAGAATCTTTATGGTTGGAAAGGACCACCAGGGTCATCAAGTCCAACCTTCATCCTAACATCTCTCAAGCCACTAGACCATAGCCTCAAGTGCTACTTCTATTCGTTTTTTAAACACCTCTGAGGATGGTGACTCCACCACCTCCCTGGGCAGTCTGTTCCAGTGCCCAACCACTCTCTCAGTAAAGAATTTCTTCCTAATATGTAACCTAAACCTCCCCTGATGCAACTTGAGGCCATTTCCTCTCATTCTATCATTGGTAATTTGGGAGAAGAGACCAACACCAGCCTCGCTACAACCTCCTTTTAGGTAGTTGTAGAGAGCAATAAAGTCTCCTCTCAGTCTCCTCTTCTCCAGGCTAAAGAGCCCCAATTCCCTCAGTCCTCTTCATAAGACATGCTTTCCAGACCCCTCACCAGCTTCATTGCCCTTCTCTGGACCCACTCCACCACCTCAATGTCCTTCTTGTACTGTGGTGCCCAGAACTGGACACAGTACTCAAGGTACGGTTTCACGAGTGCCGAGTACAGGGGCATGATCACCTCCCTACTCCTGCTGGTCACACCATTTCTGATACAGGTCAGGATGTCGTTGGCCCTCTTGGCCACCTGGGCACACTGCTGGCTCATGTTCAGCCAGCTGTTGACAAACACCCCCAGGTCCTTCTCCACCAGGCAGCTTTCCAGCCCCTCCTCCCCAAGCCTGTAGTGTTGCAGGGGGTTGTTGTGACCAGAGTGCATGACCCGGCATTTGGCTTTGTTAAACCTCATACAATTGGCCTCAGCCCATTGCTCCAGCCTGTCCAAATCCCTCTGCAGATCCTTCCTACCCTCAAGCAGATCAACACTCCCACTTAGTTTCGTGTCATCTGCAAATTTACTGATGGTGCATTCAATCCGCTCATCCAGGTCACTGATAAAGTTATTAAACAAGACTGGTCCAAAAACTGAGCCCTGAGGGATACCACCTGTGACCGGTCACCAACTGGATTTGACTCCATTTACCACCACTCTCTGGGCTCGGCCATCCGACTAGTTTCTAATCCAGCAAAGAGTCCACCTGTGTAAACCTTGAGCTGCCAGCTTCTCCAGCAGGATGCTGTGGGAAACAGTGTCAAATGCCTTACTGAAGTCCAGGTAGACAACATCTATGACTTTTCCCTCATCCACTAGGTGGGTTACTTGATCATAGAAGATCAGGTTGGTTAAACAGGACTTGCCCTTCATGAACTGAAGGGCAAGTTCAGTTGTGAAGGGCAAGTTGGCTGGGCCTTATCCCCCTGTTGTCCTGCACTTGCCATATGAACACCCCCAAGATGAACCTCTCCATAATCTTAGGAAATGGATAGCACCTTCAGACTTCCAAGGAAGTTCATATGAACTGAAGATACACAGAAATGTCTTACAGAACTGCATTTATTGTCACTAATTTATTTTAGACAAAGGACTGTAACCCTTTTTCTTGGAGTCACCAAAGCTAGCTATTATTAATATTAGCTAGCATGCAAAATACAGAAACTTTACTGGAAAACCTGAGATAATGGAAGGTGATCCCAGTAATAGACTACTGTAAGGAGAATAATCAAAGTTTTATTTTCTTTAGATCCTTCTTCAAATAGTAGTTGCATTGCGAAACACAATGTTGAGGGGAAGGTATTCTAGCATAAAAAAATAATTGGAACACTGGATTATAATTAATATGTTATCAATACAACTTTGTGATACAGAGTAAGTTGTCAGGCTTTTTAAAATAACCTTTGGACTTTAAATATTAATTTGTTGAAGTGTGTGCCACTGTACTTCCAGTTATACAATAGATATTTTCTTTTTAGTGATTTTGTCTTAATAGTTCTAATGCACTGTAACTACTTAAATTTTTTTCATGGCCTGACATTTTGTAGCTGATCTGTCTGTAGCTATAAAAAGGAGCATTTGGTGGGGAAGGGAAATTGTTTCAAAACTGTTGGATGAAACGCTTCCATGATGCTGGAGCTCTACTATGCCATAATCATTGAATAATTGTTCCTTTCTGATGTTGACACGGTCTGATGAGAGTAGGGTGGATGTGATTCTGTGTCCCATTTGAAGTTCCCAGCAAACTATGGAAATATTAAACATAAGTTAATTGCTTAACATTTGAGAGGTGTCTCTAAGAGAATATTCAGGGCCTTTTGCAGACTGAGAGGAATAATAAAGCATGTGGTCCAATTAACACTGGAATGTGTGTTGTAGTTGAAATTCATAGAAAGACTAGTTCTACTGTTCCTGAAAATAGCATTGTTAAAATATTCACCTAGCTTTTGAAGGTAAATGCATCTCAAAATAGAAGTTCAGAGATCTGAGCTGGGAGGAAAACACTTGTACTTTGGATCTTGTGTATTTTTGTACGGTATTTTTTTTTAGGGCAGCAGATACCTATCTTGCACATGAACTGAAAGATCTATGATGATGGTTTTCACAAAGAGCAAAATGCTCACTTTGTCCAAGGAAAGCATTTTAAGTAACATTCTTTCTCAATAAACAGTGACAACACTGTTCTCTCCATCTATATTTTTTGACCTGTTTGTAGTACTCTGCAGACTGTGGTTTGCTTGCCAAAATACATGTATTTTTATCTGAGTCAGAAAAAGTTAGATGGCTTTCATTCATTCATAAAAATGAATGAATGGAGGAACACATGAAGGAAAGGCAAGGAACACACCTGTATGATTACCTCATTGCTCTCTACAGCTGCCTAAAAGGAGGTTGTAGTGGGGCTGGTGCTGGTCTCTTCTCCCAGGTAACTAATGAAAGGCCAAGAGGTAATGGCCTCAGGTTGTGCCAGGGGAGGTTTATATTGGATATGAGGAAGAAATTATTTACTGAAAGAGTGATTAGCCATTGGAACAGACTTCCCAGGGAGAGGGTGGAGTCATCATCCCTGGAGGTGTTCAAAAAAAGGGTAGATGTGGCACTTTGAGACATGGTCTAGGGGTCAGGGAGATGTTGGACAAAGGCTGGACTAGATGATCCTAGACCTCTTTTCCAACCGGAATAATTCTGTGATTCTATGATTCTATGATAAAGACTTTGATCAGGAAAATTTAGATTTGGTCTGCACTGTGAGCTTATCTAGGAAGACAGAAAACTTTCAGTAAATTCAGGAGCACTTTAAAAAAAAAAGATAGAATTTAGATATCCAGCTCCAAAGTGAATTTAGATACCAAGACTATAATTGACAATCCATAGTGAGCTGCCATCTAACCATGGAGTTAAGTAGAGAAGATGTAGGCTTCTTATTTGTTAAGTCAAAATTCCTTGGATGCATGGAATTGCACTTGTGAGCTTTTTCAGGATCATGCCAGTCTTGACTATGCTGAACAAGTGGGAATCTCCATCAGGTGCAAGCCAGATGATGTCCAGAAAGAATTGTTTTTACTGTATAATTCTAAGAAATCAGTTGGCAGTCTCAGCATGCACTTCAAACATGGTAACTGCAGTAGACTCCTATAAAAATGTGGCTATTGACTTAATATCAGACTACAAAAATAAATCAATAGAAGAACAATTTATCCTTTTATAGAATGACTACATGTTAAAAAAAAATTCTTTAATATCTTAAAACTTGGGTTCGGTTCCTTCCTCTAGCTCAGCAGGCTCAAATCTTCACTGTTCAAAATCTGTCTTTCGCTGTTAGATGCAACGCTACTCTGGGTGGAAATCATGGTCTTCAGTCTTTATGTTGAAACTCTGTAAAAACTGAGATTCACTGTATCAAAGAGAGAGACATCCTAAGTCTGAGGAGGGAGAACATTGAGAGAAAATTCAAGGTTCTAGTGCCCTACAGACAGAGGTACTGATTCAGTTCCTGAATCAGGAGGGTTGAGAATATACGTAAGAAGCTGGTCTTTAGCAGTTCCCAAAATGCATTGTAGGCACTTGCTAGTTGAGTATAATCATTTTAGGTAAGTCACAGCTCAGGGCTTTACTGGCTTCTTCTAAAATACCTGATTTTCCCCATGTATTATTTAAGGAACCTGGGAACTGAACAAGAGATTTTTGACTTCACTCCAAGAATCGGAATCATAAAAATTACCTCATTTTGGCAGCTAACTTTTAAGCATTGAAATTTCTTCCTGGTCATGGTCTTGTTGCTGATGGATGGCACAAAACTTAAAAATACCAGAATGCCGTGTCTTTTTTGAGGATTATATTTTTTCTTTGCTAGTCACAGAATCTGTTGAATGAGTATCACAAAGACAAATCCTGGCCTGAATTTGTCTGAAGGACAATCCTTAAATTAGCATGATTATTGAAGAAAACAGTACTGCTTTGTTTGTACAATACTTTATACAACATCCATAACTTAATGGTACTTCTAGGACACAAAAATAAAAAAAAATTGTACTGTGGTACAATGTACGCTTACTATTTATCCATGAATTATTTAACTTGCAACTCTTTAGTACCATTTTGTCTTGGCTTGTGTTGTCTGTGGCCTTTCCTGAGCAGAGATTGTTAATAATATTTAATGCAGCCCGACAGCATACTAGCACTGAGATATTTAGTGGTGGTTCCTTTCTGAGACTTCCTAGTATGAGTGAGTTTGTTTTATTTAATTTAATAATAATTGGTTTGTGGTGTTGTAATACACTATGTCAGTTCTCAGAGTGTATTTTATTAACTTCATAGAATTATTTTGGGGTTTTTTGGAACACTATAAATATATTGTATACCTTTGCATAGTGGCTACTTTTCTTTTTCCTTCCTCTAAAAATTTGGTGTGTCTGTTCTGATCCTGCACTACTTTGCTCTTTGTTACCTGTCTGTGAGGGAAGGGGAAAGTGTTGTCACTTGCTTGTGGACATGACTTGTGTAAATGCAATAAGATCTTACAGAAATTTTTATGAGACCTAAATATTGTATTATTTACTATTTTTACAGTCAAGTCTCATAGTTATAATACTCTTTTTTGTTTCCATCTGTAAAAGGGAATGACAAGAATTAGTAAAGAAAGATTTAATAATAGGGGAAAAGAAAAGATCAGAAGCAGCTTCCACAAACAGGAGATGGTTTTCTTTCTTCACTTTTAAAGAATTTTCCAAGGAGATTGCATTCATTAAGCAGGAATCATCCTGCATGAAACGCTGGCTGAGAAATTAAGAAATTGAGAAAATTAAACATGTAGCCTGCAAGTCACTGAAATCCTTGAAAGAAGACTGTTAACATCCCTGCCACACACACACATGCACACCTTGGCTCCTACAAACTGTTCTCACCAGCTCAGTATTACCGGGGAAGCTGTGGCTTGTGAGAAACAGCCAGCTAATGGAAGGCAGGAATTCAATGCTACAAAAAGCATGTTTTCCCTGGCTTTACTGGAGAGGGTAAATTCATTTGAAGATATTGACATTGCTAAAAATCTCTTCTGCAAAACTGAAGACTACTATTAAGGTACAAAAATACTGTAGCATTTTAAAAAGAAAAGCTTCTAGAGTATAGATGAAAGGAGACCTGCTTGGTTTGGGAGCACGATTTTGAGACAGTCACAGAGCATCAGACAATTAATACCAGAATTTTGCTTTAGAGGGTTTGAATGACTGCCTCTAATCAGGTCACAAGAAAAATGATAGTTCCACATACGGGCCTTCGACCACTAAATTATTCCGAGCCATTTGAAAAAATATTGTTTGATAAATACAGCAAACTTGCATGATGTATGAGGAGAGTTTATATAGTTTTAAGTAGTAATGCAAGGCTACAGTACTTCCCTCTGCTGCTTCAGACTTGCCAATATGGCTATTGTTGCTGACAGCTTGACATGATGTTAGTTATTTTAAGTGTCAGATGAGAGTGGCTGATGCCATGGTACTGCAGTGCTCACATTTGTTGGAAAATTAGATGGTGATTTTTTAAAAAAAGGCCTAAAACCCCCCAACAACCCAACTGCTTAAGCCTCTGACTGCCTAGGTTTTTTCTGTGCTGTGTGTATAATTTGAGTGAGCAGTAGTGAACATGCCTGAGGTGTTAAGAGAATGATGCATTTTCTGTAGGCTTGAATACTCTTAAATAAAACAGGAACACCTTCCTGTCATTTGTTGTCTTCCAGAAAGATTTTTTTAAAGGAAACGGAAGCCAATTAGCCCGGAAGTTTAACCTCTTTTAGCTTAGCTTCCTTTATGGGAGCTTTTTAACCTTTTAAATAAATCATTTTCTTTCTTTTCTCCCCTCCTCTTTGAATCAGTTACTAGCATTTCTCATGCCGGGCCTAAGAAGCAGGCTGCTTAAATTCAAGAATGATTTTGAGGGGATAAAGTGTACAAGATTTTGAATTCTTGCCATAAGTCCCTGGCAGACAGCCAGGAAACCTCAGAGGAATAGGGCTAATGAAGGGAGGGTAAAGGAGATCTGGAGAGTGTGGCTGGTAATGCAGTATTCATTTAATTGGGAGCAGGTATCGGTGCAAACTTCTCCATTTTAATTGGAAAGAGAAGGGGGGTGTTAAGGAAGATGGAGAAAAATAAGAATGCATAAAGTTTTCAAGCTGAGGAACCAAAGGCAAACCTGTATATGGCAGAGAAAGAACTCAATTTAGGGCAATTTGCTCTGCAAGCTGGGCTGCAATCTCCCCTGGGGATAGGGATGAGGAAGAAAATGAAACCAAAAGAGAACTTGATAAAATCACCTAGCACTGACAATCTCAGTAGAATAGGTTTTACTGAGTTAAATCTGCCCCAATCAATGTGATTCTTTTCATATAAGTTACAAATAAAAAGCCACAAGATTACAATAAAAATCGAGGATGTACTGCTGCTGATGTAGCACATGGGAGTCTTAAGGACTTGTTGTGGAATACAGGTTTTTTGCAACCATCGTGTTTGTTTTTTTCTTTTTACCTAGCTAGGAGAAAAAAACTCTTCTCTCTGCCTCCTCCCTAACTTTTTACTATCCTTAAACTAAAGTTAGTGGTAATATGTGAACCTTACAGAGCTTAATTTCCAATGCACTGCAGTGCTGAACATACTCTAGTCCTGAAAGTTGCTAAACCTGAGCCTTTTCAGATACTCTTTTTTGCCATTATACATGACAGAAGTTAAAAAAGGGAAAAGACACTTCCCACCTCTTTCCACCCATTCCTACATCTGGGCATACACAAAAATGAGAGTAAGTGCCTGCATTTTTATGCTGCATAAGAAAGGCTTTATTTTGTTGTTTTCTGTACTATATGTATGCAGCGTCTTTCTCAGTACAGATGCTCAAAGGGATGGAGTACCAAGCGCTAAACAGCTGTTTGTTCTATATCTGAGGACAAGCCTGAGTGTATTTTTTCTTTTGTCCTCAGTGGTGGGTAAACCTAAATATTTTGTGTTTAAGGACCTTTTTGGAAATGGTACTGGCAGGAACTGTGAGTGTCCGAGGCGGACAGCTGCTCTTTTGTCTGCACTATCACACAGCTGAGAAAGATGAAGTGGTTCCTGCAGGGTCATTAGTTGGGGGAAGAAGTTTGTACCAGAAGAGAGATAATGTGAGATACACAGCTTTGAGTGTTTGGAGGAAAGAGCAAGAATTGGAGTAGGAATACTGCAGGACCAGAAAAGAACAAGGTGATGTTGCAGTGGCAAGGGATCAGGTGAGATCTGTGCTGAAATGGAGCGTTTTTCCATGTCACACTGCTGCAGTACTAATTTTCCCTGGTAAACTCTCTTCTTGATGTTTGTCTACACGGGCAAAGGGAAAGGCATGAAGAAAAAGTATAAACAGGAATAACATTGCTACCTGAAACATGCACAGTCCCTGGTATATGTGGGTATAGATTTCTATATGTGGGTTTTAGCTTTATTTCCTAAGGATGCTTTCTATTAGCCTGCTATTAAATAATCTGTCCAGGCACTGGACATTTTGGTGGAGGACTGGAAACCTTAAAAATTGGAAGTTTCTACAAGTTTTGTGAAAACCAATGGCTAAGCAGAGAGATTCAACTTGAACGTCTCTGTTGAGACAGTTACTGCTCACTCTTATTCCTCAAGGCAATGGCCAGCATGAGCCTGCCAGTGGAAAACAAACCCTACACAGGCTTCAGCTTGATGGGTAGCAGGGCAGGGCAAAGAAGAGGAACTGATAGCAAAAGACATGGCACCATACAGGAGAGGACTTGCCTGGGAACCACCCTCTGCCTTGAGGACAGGGATGTCAGGGAGGAGCTGGACACTCCTGTGTTGCTTACAAAGCTTTGTTAGTGCTGTCCCTGTGAAACTTCATAGACAACATACTTAGCTGTGCTTGCCTAGAGCTGCCTTACACACTGATTCCCAAAGCCATCTTGTGCCAAGCCATGTTTCCATATCTGGATGAATGTGTGCTCGTGTTTTGGAGCTGTGGCCAAATGGGATAAGGAGATTTTGACACAACAATGAAATTAGGGGATTTTCAAAAGAAGAAACCAAGCATTCTTGTATCTAATATACGTATATGGTTATGAAAGCTTAAATGATAAAATGGAAACAAAACATTTGTATCCCTTATGTATGAATTTCATATAGGTCCATCCACGTGTACACAGAGAACTTAGGCATAGAATTTTATATGATATGCATATGAAACAGTACTAAAGAGGCTACATTGTAGCTGAGTGTAAATTTCTTGTTGAAATGTGTGTACACAAGTATGTACATATGCCAAGCCTGTGTATATATATACATAAATTTTATATAAATAAATTTGTATTACATTGAGTATTCAAATATTTCTTTTCCATTTTAAAAAAAAATCAAAATTCTCAGTCAATACAAACACTCTAAGTTTTGTGTAGGACTTGCAGCACTTGCAGTGTACTGTGACATTTGCAGGGATATTTAAGGGAACTAATACATCATATGTAGCAAAAAGGATTATTTAAGGTAGAAAGACAACAGGGAAATCCTATATTCTGTTCATGGTGATAGAAGTAACAGTGGAAGGAATTTTATTCCTTTCTGATTGTATTACTTAAAAATTCACAATTAATCTATGATAGTAGGCTAGATTCTGATTTTATGTACATAACTATAGATGTGTCAGATGTAGATACGTTGATATGATCTGACATGATATCTTTTTTTTTTTAACATAACATTTAATGAAAAACTAGGACCAAAATTCTTGTCTTGGAGACAGCAAAAAGACTTTGCTTAAGCCTCATTTCACTGGTGTTAAGTGAAAGGAAAATTTGACCTAATGCTTACTAAGTAGTAATTATGGAAAATAATTTTGACATAAGCTAAAAGATGGTCATATCGCTGCATTTCCCAACATACGTGGAAGGTTTTAAAACTAATTGGAATTTATTGAGGGACAAATTCTGAAATTCCATCTATACCTTTCTTTTACAGTATCAGACTGTATAGTTCACTAAATGAAAACTTCTACCACAGACACTAAAAAGAGTAAAATATTTTGTATCTGCAGAGAACCTCTGTAACACCTTTCAGTTTTGTGAACCCAAGAGTGACTTTGAAGATTAATAGGATGTCTGTTCTGTTATGAAGAGAGATATTGGTAGCGGAAGGGATTAGATTTTTAAAATTTGTATCTCACTCTTTTTCCCTTGTTTCTTTTGCTTTGTACATATACAGTTTAGTTTAAAAGCACAAAATATTATCCATGATTACAGGAAGACCTTTCTCTGCTCTTTTTCTATTATATTGACATCTCTTTCTCCTTTAGAATCTCCCTGTAATTTGTTGCACTATTTATTGACTGCTCTCTCTTTCCAAATGAGAGAATTTAAGGGCTTCCTTCATTGTTTGGACACTATGTATTCTTTCTGATCTCTTAATTCAATTTCTGAATTAGTAGAAATTGTCTCCCACTGAGTGTAAGGTGCTTTATCAACTTATACATCACTCCTGGTGTTGGTAGGAATGATACCACTTTTGTGGTTTCTTTTATACCACCACATCTTTTATACTGCCTTTATTTATTTTATATATGTGGTACCATATATTATTACGTGCTAGCCATATTTACATGTCTATATAAATTTGCTTTTTATATAACTGTCCATATGATTGCATTGACATTCAAATGATTGCTTTTCTTATAGGTGATTTTCCTTATGTATCTTCCTGTTGTGGGTGTGAATGATCCTCTTTCCTTTAGCATTACCTGTCTGGTGCATCTATGCCCATGCCCATGAAATGGACCAAACACATGTTAAAAGGAGGAACACATGGTAAATGCACTTTGGGTTTAAACCATGTCCTACTTTCTTGGCCTTGCATTTATTCTGTATATCTTTTTCTGGATTGTTTTAAATCTTCATTTGTTTGTATCTCTCTTTTTTTAAAAAAAAAAACAAAACAACAAACAAAACCAATACCAAGTTTTTAGCCCTTTCATGGTTTCCTTGATGGATTTCTCAAAGTCCATCATAAATTGTGGGAAGTTATACCTTTATCAAATGGTCATACTAGAAGTCTTTATTGTCTCAGAGAGGAGGCTTAGGGATCTGAATCCTGATAAGAGAGGCAGAAGAGGTAGAGTTGTTAGATCTGTCTGAGATCTGAGTAGCTTTGAGCGTTTGGGTGGTGCCCAACTCTGCCTTTTCTTCCAGCCAGAAAAAAAGGATGTCTTACAGCTTAGTGACTAGGGTAAGAGATCAAGCCCCCATGCATAGCCTTGCAAAGGCAGTTTCTCTAATGTCATCTTTTTCATTGCATTCTTTGAACTTGCATTCTCAAGGGGATGAGGAGTACAAAGAGTCTCATGAAACCTACTTTTGAATTACCTTCTGGCTGTGATACTGTCTGATGAGAAGGCAGAGGACAAGAAAAGCTTGGGCCTGTTACTTTACCAAATAAATGTTTAGTTCCTTTGAATTTTCAATATACAGTCTTTTTTTGGTTGGTCTTCATTTTCTCGAACATTCTATGCTCCTGTTAGGAGCTACTTCTGTTGCATAGAGCCGTAAACTTTTCTTCTGATTTGCCACCGATTTTACCTGTGCCTTCAATCACAGTTAGCTGGCTGTGGGAAGTTCCTCTGACAGCTTTGCCCACACCTTTATTATTTCTGTTAATATGTGTAAATCTACATTTCACCTCTCTCCTGGAGTCCTCTAGGTGGTTTTCTTTTTTTTTTTCCTTGAAATTTATACCTTCAGCTACTTAGGCAACTTACTAGCTGCTGACAAATGAGGTATCAGAGCTCATACAAATTGTAATTTTCCTCTGACTGGTAACAAGATGAGTAGCACAAACTGCTGTTCTTCCTCCTTCATATTTTGATCTTGGCACTTCAAGCAGGATGCTTATTCATATATATCAGGGTCACAAAACAACCAATCTCCTAAAGACACCATTTGACATCTCAGTTGCTCTTTCTTTGCAGAATAAAACTGAGTGAGTCCCTCCAAATCTTAATCCAAGACTTCAGGGTTCTTTTTGGCTTGTCAGATTCTATTCATGCTCCTACTGAAGTGCCTAGGCAAAAATTAAGTACAGTCATTGACAGCATTTCAGTGCAAGTGAAATGCTACAAACTCTAGCTTCTATTCACTTGGTGCCTTCTAATAAGTACCTCTGAAGGTGTGCCAGAAGCTGTGACTCTGCCTTTACTGACTCAGTCCCCTCTGTCCATTATATGGCAGTTACTTAGCAAAGCAAATGAGATACTGTCAGGATTCTGGATACTATGTGCCCTGAAGTTTTGTAATTGCTGACTTCTCACCATCTTAATCAAGGAAATGTTATACTCTGTTATAAGCATCTGCTGCAGCAGGTGGTGGCTTCTTTTGTGATTTTGAGAAGGAGAGAGATCTCTCCGTGTTTTGGGAAGAAAAAGATTTTATGACAGCTACAAAAACAACAACAAAAGAAAAATAGAAGCTCCTCTTGGCCTTATGAAAGCTGAAAGTCTTAATCTGCTTATTTGCCTGTTTTGCATTGGGACACAGTGAGTCTGCAGAAATAGTGTAAGTGGCATCAAATTAGCTTAGCAATGTTTTATCTGCTAGCACATCCACTCAGATGGCTTAGACCATTTCAGTCAATTGGATCACAAGTGGGAAATTCAGGACCACATTCTTGACGTGATTTTCTGCAATATTGGGTGATTCAGCGTGGTTCTTGCAATCCAGGGAGAGAAAAATGCAAAAGACCTTGAGAAATGTTACCCTCCAAAGCCAACATATTTCTGGGCCTCTACTCTTTTGGAAAGAGTCTTATTCAATAACTTTTTGTACTAGGTGTTGCAGTTTGCAGAGCTGAGATAAAAATACCTGCTGCGAATTGGTCAACCTCTCAAAAATTATCTGAACAACAGCTTTGAGGGAAATTCTCATTTGGTTGTCCATAGAGTTGTTGTATGGACTTCTGTGTGTGACCTTTGGTGTGGATGGTTGCCCATTCCTATTTTCCCTTTTGCCTCTGGATCTTCCTCTGATTATCTGTGGGAATTACAAGATGCTGCAATACTACTGTAGGTATGTGTAGACTAACGACACGTAGCAGAAAAAGGCAATTGTGCTTAACACTAACTGGATATTCTCTGAGATATATTGCCCCAAGATGCACCAAAATGTACTTCCCTTGCCCACTTCATTGGATTCTTGCAATTATTTTAACTGAAAGAAACAGAGATACCCTACGCCTTCATTTCACATGTACTATACACAGGAGTGGAGAGCATGTGTGCTTATATAGTAACATTTAGACTTAAAAATTAGGTATATGTACTTTCAGCCACATGTGTCTATAGAAAACATGTTGTAATATACCACTTAGTGTTAAATAAGTTGTCTAAACATTATTTGAGTAAGTGGTAAGCTGTTAGATCTTAGGCTTACTCTGCTTTCAGAAGGCTTCTCCTAACTAAAGGGTCTTCTGGAGTCATAATTGTTCTTCTGCTATTAGAAACAACTTCAATATGTGGACTTTCTAGGACTTCAAAAAGACTGGTCTTATTGGGAAACTGCTGTCAGAACTTCATTCCACATGAGATTTTTTTTCCACTGTTTCCAATTGACCAGTGTATTTTCCTTTCCTCTTGTACTTTCATCGTAGATGCTGCTTTGTCTTTCCAGATGTATACCTTCTTAATGAGACCAGTTATTACCCTTCAGGCTCCATTGTGCTACTTTAAAAAAGTCACTCTTGTAGTTTTATCTTACAAGATCCATACTGTTCTGGTTAAACTAGTAGCTGTTCTCAGAACATGGTCCAGTTAACTCACCAGAGCCTTTTGGTTTCTTGGGGTTTTTGTTGGTTTTTATTTTTTCTTTCTTTTCTAGCCATGTTGTACTGCTCCTCATTGTTAAATTAATTGTTCAAAAGATGACAATGTATTTTTTCTTTCTATGTTGTTACTATCTGATGAGCTCCAAATTTAATGCAAAAATTCTTACTAATCTGTTAGTGATTGACCTTGCACTCTGAACAGTTAAATGTCACCCCATTTCCATTATTCCAATCCTAGAGATCTGTTTTTTCTTGCATGATATTATAATTCTTTGTATTGAGAAATACCTCCCAACATTGTCATCTGCATATTTCATCAAGCAGTTCTGATTTTTTTTCTGATTAAACAAGATGGGTCTCAAGAATGAGCCGTGAAAATTTTTAGCAGTAGCTTCTCAGACAAAAGATATATCTGTAACTGTAACCTGTTTCTGCCTTGTATAACTAGTTCCTTTCCCCCTGTACATCTTTCCTTCTAATTCCCAACTGCACCAGTAATTTGCTGTGGCACTCTGCCAGTTCCTTTGCTAATCTGGATGAGAGAGAACTATTCTCTTTTTTTTTTCTCCAGAAAAATCAGATATCTTAAAAAAGATAACTGTCAGTTTAAGACTGCATTAGCTACCCTTGGTAGCTGGCTGTATTTTGTCCTATATTCCATTTTCAAAATTTCTTCTGATCCTTGTGTACAATAGAGGTTTCCTTCTTAAACACGGGGCAGGGAGAGGTCAGGGGAAATAATCCCAGCTATGAGTCAGGTACTTTTCAGCCTCTTAGATATTTTAAAATGTAAGTATACTGAGTTCTAGGAATTGAAGGTCCCAACTACAAAAACTTCACTGTAATGTCAAAGTTAGAAGCCTAGTCAACCAAGATGCCTTTGAGGCAATGAGAGAAGTAGATGGCTTCAGAACATTATTTCAGTCTTTAAGCAGTGATGATTAAAGCTCCATCAAGACAAGAGCCTGCTGTATTAAGTTTTGGATAAACTTGCTTTTATGAGATTTTTCAGTCATCTTCTCAAGAGTGACTTTCCAGCACAAATTCAGTTACAGATTTTTCAGTTCCAGATGCTTATTGTAGTCACCTGGAATGCCCTATGGCATTTTACCTTCGTAGCAGACCTGCAAGCCACCTACTAACGATCCTTCATCAGGCATTCAGATAGCTTTGACTTTTAATGTTAGCATCAGATGATGCAAAGCCCTCTCCTGTAAATGGTTGGAAAGGACTTTTATTCTATAATTTAGACTTGAAAATTTTTGAAATTTATGGTAAAATAATTGTTGAGAGAGTATGATTCAACACCTTACCTTACCCCCAGATAATATTACTTTGGAGAAGTGCTGTTGACTGTATGGGGACTCTAGTAAGTATCTTACATTTAGTACTACATACAAGTGTAAGTTTGTTGGGATAATTCTTGGCATTTGAGTTCAGAACTGCAGTTCTGATAATCCATTCTCATTCAATCATAGAATCATAGAATTGTTTTGGTTAGAAGAGACCTTTAAGATCATCAAGTTCAACCATTAACCCAGCGCTGCCGGGTCACCACAAAACCATGTCCCTCGACATGATCAGTTGATATCATACAGTGACAGAACATATTCTGGAAACTGTCATCTGCAGCTGAGCTTGAATCAGTTGAGTCACACCTGGTATGTCTCAAACATGGCTTTTTAAAATCAAATCGTTTTTGCTCTTTTTGTTTGTTGTTGGTTTGTTTTGTTTTGTTTCTTTCAATAACAGAAACTTCCAATTTATAAAAGTATAAAATTTTTAATTTTCTTTCTTTCTTTTTTTTTTTTTTGGAAAGTGATACTGCAAAAATTCTTGAAAGATGTCCAGAGAATTGTCTTACTGCTTTTTTCCTCCATATATATTGTCAAAATACTATTTATAGGAAAATGTGTATTTCTTGGTTGCCCACAAAATCATAACATATTGAATTAAAGTTAAAAGTTGTCATAATCACATTTAATATAGTAAAGAATAATAATTTAACATAGTTTTCACTATGTTTCAGTTAATTTTTTAAACAATTTTTGATCTTTCAGATCACTTTAAAACTGAGAAAATTGTTCCCTACTTTAGAGGAGAAAATAATCTCTGATTAAATCTCTGATTAATCTCTGCATTTAAATGAAGTTTCTTTCAAATTATTCCAAATATGAGACACAAAATCATCACATTTTATCAATGCTAACACATTTCACTCTAGAGAAAATTTCAGTTAAGCTTTTTAGGGCTTCTTTAGCACTAAAGCTTTCCAGCCAACCAGTTTATTACAACCACAAAGCAAATTCCAAACTGGGAAACAAGTATTCCCTCAAACTGTGAAAAAAATTTTTATCATATACCCTGGGATTTAGGTAAAACTCATAAAAATGATGTATCTAACCATTTATATTTGGTGAGATTTTCCTGTAAGAGACTTTTCCATACCCTAATATTGGGTGATACTAAGCTCAGAACTTTAGCAGGCTCTTCACAAGGTTACACTTGAACAGAATTCTTAAAAAAGATATTAGCAGCAGTAACTGCTCGCTTGAGGAAGTAAAATAGATTATGCAGAATTGTTCAGAATCTTATAACTTTTCCAAGGTGAGAGGCAGAGGAGGAGGGGGGAGGATATTTGTTCCTTACTAATAGGACTACATGCTATGCAAGAATCCAGGCAGACACTCAACCTTTGTTTCTTAGAAAATTTATCTTATCCATTCTTGTGACAGTTTCTGGTTGGTGAAAAGCATGTATGGGAGGCGTGTGTGTGGTGGGTTTTTTTAAATTTAAAGATAGGAATCCATGAATCAAATTCACTGCCTTAGCAAACACACTCTGAAGCATGCTAGCATTCAAAACCCTGTATCACTTGTAGTTTTCCAAACTGGGGAACAGGCAATACTACCCAACTCAAAGTGTTATCAGAGTACTGTAGTAGGATCAACAGGCAGGAAAGGAATTGAAGTGTAGTGAGGGAAGAATGCTGAAGGGGAAGAGGAGACAGCATCAAGGTGAGAGACTATGAGGGTGTGAACTGGAACTTTTGCCCTCACGGAAAATAGGATGAATACCAGTGATGTATAACAAAAGAGAAGTACCCTGTGTCTGGAAGAGGTCAAGAACAGAAAATGATCTGTTATGATGTCTACCAGTTTATACTTCAGTGACAGTGAAGACTAGTCAGCCAGTACTGATGTAAAACCAAAGAAATTTCAGAAGGGAGAAAAAAATTTGGTCTCCATAAATTCTAATAGATAATGACTGAACTTGTTAGGCACAGAAATATAGTTGAGGTCTTTTGGTTAGCAGGTTGTCACCCTGAGAGCACTTCAAGCACTCATTCAGTGTATTTGTTTGACAAAAGTTACATTGAATTTTGTGTCAGTCTTTCTCTGGTTTAAAAATTAGCAGAATGTAATCAGATTTTTGTGGTACATTTCTGTGCAGCAGTTTAAGAAGCCACCCTCCCAACCATTCATCCCTGCCTTCTTCCTCCTCCTTTCCCTTTTAATTGCCTTACTTCCACTTCTCTCCCTTCCTCTCTTCAGTGTAGCACCATGTTAATGAACTTCTCCATGGTTCCCATCTGCTTTGGTGTAAAATCTGCTGGCTTATGTTAGTTAAACTGCTTCTCAAGATGATCATGTAACTATGTCTTTACTTGTACAAATGGAACAGTCCAACAGGCGTGATGAAACACTAGCTGAACTCTAGACTAGTTTTCAGGTGATGTGCCTGAGTTAGTAAGGCTGTCCCATTCAGAATAGCAAAATGGGCATCCCTGTTTTGACAACTGAGTCTGTTGTTATCCCACTTCCATGTAAATTCTTGGCCTTCTCTCAGCTTAGCTGTGCTGGTTGAAAGAATCCTGTCTTTTCTGGAAAATCCATAAAGGTCGTTTTATAGCCTGAGACTGGAGCACGTGCTGGTGTGCAGGGCAGCGAAAGAAGGCAGTGTTAATCCACAGCCATTTCCAACTTCCAATCCTGTGCTTTTATCATTAGACATTTTTTGCCTGACAATTATGGCTTAGTTTCGACCTTGGGTCACTGACATCAGTAGAAGATAGATGTCAGTATCTTAAGGCAAAATCAAGCCTTGATGGTTGTTCACCGTTTTTCATCATTCTGTGGTCGGCTATATGAATCATACTAAGAAAAAACATTTTCCCCGTTCACTGAGAAAAGTATGGGATACATGAAAAGGATTTTAAGACTGGTTGAAGCATTATAATGATCTAAAATTTCAACACCAAGGTGAGCACTTTATTTATTAAATACTTTTTCTTTTAACAAATTGAAGCCATTAACATATACTGATGTACTCTGCCATAATTGCTTAAATGTTTCTGATAAAAAGATCTTAACTTTTGTCTCATTCATATTGTATTAAAATAATCCTGCTGTCACTTGAGAGTATCGCTAATTTTCTACAACTCTGAAGTCCTCTTAAGCTTTCCCTTGAAAGAAGTATGACATGGCAGCTGTAATTTATCTCTATAGTGTAGATTTACCATATTTAAGATCTAGAATACAGAATAATATTAATAAACTACAGAGAAGAAGAAAACAAGATATTGTCAGGTCAGTAAAGTGTAAACAGTAAGAAACAAAGGAAAACTGAAAGAAAAAACCCCAAACAAATCAGTCCCTACCCATGCCTCTCTAGTAATCCTCTGTAATATTTTAATGGAAAAGGGCTAAGTTCCAAGTACACTTGGGATAGTGTTAGAGACATTGTGGAAGCTAAGACTGCACAGTAAGATAATGTATACCTGGCAAATGTGAATTCTTTTAGAAGTAATGTTTTATACTTTGGTACTGTGAAACCCCAGAAAAGAGATTCAGAGCCCACATTTCCTTATACAGCTCCATAAATAGGCACTGTCTCTTTTGTTGCAAATCCTCAGCTCTGTGCACTTGGGACAGGCAACTGCTTAGTGGCAAACAGTTCAGAGAAACACCACTGAGGAACTGAATGTGGTAATTGCTCCAAACTCATTGTTACCCACTTGATTTCCTGTAGTCATGGACAAATCTTCCATCTGTCTCTGCCCTCCAACAACAATTTCAGGACACTTGGAGCTGAAACCTAACTGTGGGGTTTTCTCTTTTATTCTTTTTTTCTTTTTTTTTTGTTTTACTTATTTTTTGGTGTCTGAGCTCTCACCATCACAGCCCTTGATTAAATGACAGGTTTTTGTTTTCATTGTCTTACCTTCTTTTCCCATTCAGTTCTTGACAGCCTTCCTTCTCAGCTGAATACTGTTATCACTTCTTTATTCTAATCCTCTCCCTAGCTGCCTATATTATCACCCCTGTGTTTCAGAACTTGGATACTTACCCTTTAATCCACTAATTGGCCTTTTACCCTCAGATCTCTTTGCCTCCCCAGAGTGCAACCTGACTCTTCCAGCCACTACACACCCTGACTGTTCTCTGCCCATCCCTCCTTTGCTCTCCCTACATTTTGGTGCTAGTTTCTCTTCTTTCCAGATAATCTTTTACTTTATTTCTTCCACAAAGGAGGGCTCTCTAGTTCAATATCACTTTCAGTGTTGCTTCTGTTTTCTCCCTGTATTTACATATCACCTTTCTTCATTGCTTCTTAACAAGGGTAGATGTATATAGCAGGAATAATCTCTACAGCAGATATCTGTGTTTCCCCCAGAATAGGTCCATTTCCTTATCAGGGTTCAAAAGTGTTGGGCAACTTAATAAAATATGGGTTGTTACACAGCAAACGTATTCATTAAATGAGATTATCTTTTGACTGAGTTAGGTTTCTATTACTGTTTGCATGCAGTGGAAGTATACATTTCTTAACTATTTTTTTAATCGTGTAGTCTTTGTGTGTAAAATCTCTTTGTATTAAAAGGAAATACTTTATCTGGTGCCACTGTTTACTCCAGGAATAATATTTCCCTATTTAAGAAATCCTGCCTACTTTGACATTTTTTAGTCAACATTTGAAAATATAAACTATACTGTAAAGAGGCATGCTAGGCTTTTTGTTTTGTTATCTCTCATGTTTTCTTTATATAGTATGTATGAATACACACATTTGATATTTAGCAAAATAGGGAAAATTATCCTAGTGCTAATGTACACAGAGCTATTACACCCAGTCATGGTTAATAGCACTAAATGGATTTAGAGTGAGGAGTCTAGACTGCAATCCTGTCAACATCTGCCCCTTCCCCAGTAATTTATTTGGGGTTTGCACCTGCAGATCCTGAACTAGGGCTGAATTCACACAGAATTTTTCATTTGGATAGCAAGCACTGAAATAGTAACATTTAAGAAGAGCACTAAATAAAAGTGACCATGTTACCATTAACTTTCCTTCCTTTGTTGTCAGTATTGAAAACAATAGAAGCCTAATTATCCAGGCTCTTACCATGAGGATCTCCTTCCCTAACTCCCTTATCTGTTGGCACCCTGATTATTAGACATATCTTGTGCTGCCTGGTGCATTTCAGTCATTGGAAAGCTTTCATAAAATATTTCAGTTCTAGCTCATTCGCAGTGTATCTTTAATATTCAGTGCAAATATAGTGAATTTGTGTGATGTAATCTCCATGCTCTGGAGCATTACAAGCTCTTCTGAAAAGATAGGAGATATACAAAGGCTATGAGAATAGCAGAACTGGGAACGTAATCATGCAGAGGTGATTAAAAGTCCCATCTTTGCCCGCCTTTCTGTATCACCTTTTTCGGTTTTAATGATATTCATATTTATCTGCAGGTATCTCCAAAGGTGAAAGATTCTAACCTCTCGTACCATGCAGCCATGGCAATGGGAGTTCTGTTACAACTTGTAGAACAAAAAGGTTTTCCTTCAGAGCTTTGTATATTCAGGCTTGTTTGTATGAGAGAGAGATAGGTGTCTCAAATTCTTTGATCTCAAATATAGGAAAAATAACTTAAATTCCCCTCCTGTCATAATAATTTCTTTAAAACCAGAATACATCTAACTCAGGGGATCAAACCGGCATACCCCAGCAGAACTTTTCACTTGGAAGAGCTGCAGTCCTGTGGGAAACAGAGAATAAAAGCCATTTTAAAAGCCTTCTCATGAAAAATCCTGCACCTAAGTCTTGAACATACCCAATTGTTTCTTGGAGTAATATTTTAATTTTGTTAAAAGATAGATCCCTTATTGTTGGGGGTTTTCTTTGTTTTGTTTTGTTTTGTATTCTTGATATTAGATGATTTCCTTCTTTTTTTTTTCTTTCTATGGAGTATTAGCATTTACAGTTCTTTTATAAGAGGATACTTTTTAGTTGTACCAGTTCAAGCCTATCATCAGTGCATACTCTTGTAAAGATCTACATACGATATGCCTTTTCCTTCTTTCGGAAATGTGCATTGGTGTGGTAGCTTTCAAGCAGTTGCACAACAGTGTGTAGACTTTTCAACGTGTTCTGTCTGGATCTGTCATTCATGGTTCACCAAAGGATGTGGTGGCCTTTTTGTGATCTATGAAGCCTCTAATTTGTATGTATGGAGCCTAGCACTAGTTATGCTCATGAAGATAAAGGCATGGGATCTGTTTTCATGTCTCTTTCCAGAATCTCCCTTCAGTATTGACAAGAATCTATATATTTTTAACATCAGAAGGCAAAACACCCTGAAAACTATGTACCAATCAAGTAGTACAAAAAAGCCAGCAAAACAGATAAGAGTAAGAGAGGTAGTAGGAAAAATGTGTACAGAAGGAAACCTTTCTCCACTGCATGTGATGTTTTAATTCAATTCATAGTAACCTTACGTTACCACTGGGGATGCTAAAAAGCTTTGTAAAGACACAAGTGTTTTTCATGAAATGAACTGATAATCTTTGAAGTATGTAACCTTTCACTCCAACCCCTGGCTGCTACCTATAACAGCTTATATAATTCAAGACTAATTTTTCACTTAGATCTCCATAATGCTATTTATTTCTTGTCTATTCTTTCCTTCTTTGGTAACTGCTTCTGAATTTCATGGGCTTCTCATAAAACACCTAATGCTAATGATGAGTGTAATTTTTAAAAGGTGCTTCAAAAATGTAGATGGTTAATATGCAGCTGCTCTTTAAAGGGGCAAAAGGCTTCTTTCTGTCAGTTCTTTCAGATTCTGTATTAAAAATCTTTTTTCCCCCCTCAACTGTCAGTATTTAAGGAAGTACCCTTTCATGTTTTCTATAATCCTGTTAAAAATAGTAGGTAGGTATATCTTGTATCTGTGGCTAGACATACAGTGCAAAATAATCTAAACACTCAAGGTTTGTTTGCAGATTTGCTCTAATGAAAAAGGCTCAAGATATATAATGAGACAGCCCCTCTGATACAGTTAATCAGTATCCACACAAGTTGATCCCTTGAATGCATTACATGATTCATAAGAAATTGCTTAGTACATAAGAAATTTAGATTGAATAATATTTGCTGATGTCTCATTTTTCAGTTAAGAAATCCAACACTTTTGAAGATAAGGAGGGGTAAAGAGATCCTCACTTATGTTCCTCTGCTCTCTGCAAAATAGGATATTTTCAGAGACAACTATATTGCAAAAAATTCCAAACACTGAGTAGAAAGGGTTCTTTCATTCAGTTGAACATCATAGGGGTATGGTACCATGCCTACATTGTAAAAATACTTTGATTTCAAAATATGTATAATAGGTCACACTTTTACAATCACAGCTTAGAGTTAATTACTATGTCTAGTCTCAAAACAGGTCTATGGTAATAAGTGTCTCACTAAATCATTGTCTTCGCTGTGTCTAAACTGTCAGGGTGGGGATTTTTAGAGGTGTCTAATCAATACATAAACACAAATCCTGTTAAAACTCCATGGCACTGGTGAACACTTATGTGCTTTAGAAATCAGTTGTTCTTCGATCCCAGTCCTATTTCATTTTGCATAGGAACAGTATGTGAAGGAAAGGAAAGAAAGGAGGCCACATCCTCAAGTGTACTTGCATGACAGTAGGTCAGGATAGCTAGCTAATGGGGATGAAAAATGCGCAGACCTGCAGTGAACGGCATAGGCAAATCCTTTTTCACGGGTAGTGGGTGTTTATTGCACAAGATGCACTGTCTTTAGTGCTTATCCTGACAGGGTGGCTCTGGTGAGCATGTTCAGCCAGAAATGTTTACTCAGCTCCATCATTACAGCAAATTTCTAAAGCAGAAATTATTATGACAAAATTGGAGGGGTGTGGAGGGGTGTTGATAACTTTTTAATTTTCTGAAGGAATCAAATTTGGAAAAGGAAGAGTTAAAGAAGTTACTGCTGCTGTAATATCCATACCAGGCTTTTTCAGTCTTTTAAGTCTTCACAGCTCTCTTACCACAGGTTCTCTTCATGTCTAGAAAATGCAAATCTCTGGGCTCCTAAGAGCAACTGAATAGGGATATGTATTTCATCTTAAAACAAAGAGCAAAGAAAAAAAAAAAAAAAGAAAAAGTTATTCAAAGGATTCTGGAAACAGGTGTTCTAAATCAACATTAATTGGATTTCAGTTAATTATTCTTTATACTTTAGGGATTACAGGAAAGGAATATAGGGGAAAAAAGCAAGAACAACTTCTCTGACACACTAATTGCTCTAATATTATTTAAGTTAAGCAGCCCCTCATTCCTTTCACCCCCACCCCAAATAAATTGACCTCCAGATGACTGTTAAGAGGCTAGGGAATAAGAATGAAGTGAAAAAGCAAGATGCAGTCTTAGAAAGCCACCTTTACTTGGGAGGGTGTTACATATTTAGTCTATGATGTATACTCTCCTCTGCCTGTAACTGCTAAGATAAATGCTAAAAAGCTGTTATAGATTGATTTTGGACACCACATTTCTAGAATGAAGATTTCCTACGTGATCCTTCTGACATTTTACACCTCGCAGTGTATTGCCTATGCACATAGTTTAGACTGGGTCAAGAGCAATTCTCCAGGGCTGACAGAGGAAGACCTGGTGGAGGACAGAACATTATTAAGGACTGTATTTTGGCTTTCTGTTCTAATTTCTGTTGGAATGAGTGAGCTGGTATAACATTTGACATGAAAAATTGTATACAGAAAGTATGAGTTTGCCTCTGAGAACCAAGTGATTCCACATTTTAAAAGAAGTGGGAGAGGGGGTGAGCGAGACAAGATCTAATGAGATTTTCAAAATTATTACAAATTGAAGTAAAGAAATGAGTTTTTTAAATTGAACTGAAAGTAAGGGGGTTTTTTGGGTTTTTTTTTTTTTTTTTTTTTTTTTTTTTTTTTGTGCATTTAATCTAAATTTTGTGTAACCTTTTGTGATGATCCTTCTTAGTTTTAAGTTGATGAGAGTGAGAGCAGGCGGTGACACTTGCTAGTCTCCTCTCACTGTCCAGCCTAAGAGAAGTGAGCGATACCTGTGATAAAAGCAACAGATTTTCAATTCTTTTTAAACTTTAATATATGATGCAGTAATCAGAGCTTCTAGTAACAACCAAAATAATGTTTTACATGTTTTTTACCTTAACAATGTCTCTGTGAAGGACTACCCCCCATATGTTTGAAGAATACATGAAATGTGTTGCTGTGAACAGGAGATATTCACATATAAGTTATATGTGAAATTATTTATACAGCAAATTTTAAAAGATTTTGGAAAGCCTAATGAAACTTGCCTGAGGGCAACTGGAATTTGCATTCCAGCCTCCTGCATGTGTGACAATTTGCTAAACATCCCAGTCAAAAAAAATTGGAAGGGAACTTCCCACATTCAGTAGGTCTCACCTATAAAGGAGGCATGTTACTATGGGGACATACCTATGCCCACTATATGCATCAGCATGTTTACCGTCCTTACAAACAGATGTGAACGTAATTACATTACATCTACACAGTCACTTATTTACCTAACTTCTGTACATATTTGCATAAGGTCCTAACAGGGACTTTGAAGATCTGATATTTTTACAGATCTTAAGGAGATATTATTCTTAAATTAAACTGATCTGTTATAACCGAAATTTCCACCACACCTGGATGAAATTATTGAGAAAAGATACTTCAGTCCCTACTATGAAAGCACAGTAAAAAGTGGTAGTGAAAAAGATGTCATCTGTTGGTGGCTTTCATAGAATAGGCCAAATAAGTATCTGTATATTCTAGCTGCTATTATTTATCTCCTTAATTCATACCATTTAGTTTCTATCATTTCTCATATTGTGCAGGTGATGGTATTGCACTCTGTAAGAAGAAATTATTTCTCTGCCAAATGTCACTATTTCTGACAATGAAGTGGGAAAGATAAATATCTTTATAGTTCTGTCCAATAGCTGGAAAAAAAACAGTATTACACATACAAAAATAAATAATGAAAATATATGTAAGCTATATGTGCATGCATATTTAACTCTTGATTTCCTAAATGTGGCAGCTCATAGATTTTCTCTTGGTCATCAGTGATTTATTTATTTATTTATTTATTTTTTTGGTAAATCTACTGCATTCAAGCTTTACTCTTACTTGTACAGATTTTACTTTGCAAATGAAAGTGCAAACTTTTCTTTCTCATTAAAGGTAAAAAAAAACACTTTGAGATTTTGTTTCAGTCATTTTTTTTTTCCCAAATCAATTCCATCAGTATCAGCTTCCAGGAAAATAAATTTCAAATTAAATTTTTAATTCATATCCTAGATGTGTTTTATGCTCTTTTACACTGTATACAGCATCTCAGTGCTAGTGGTGTTTTAATGTTAAGAGTTCTGTAGGTTTTTCATCCCTATCTCACTTTTTTCCTTTGCTCCCCCTTCCGACCTTTGCTAAAATCTTCACCGTGGTGTATATAGGTGATAATTAACTGCCTTTTAAAAGATACTTTTTGTATCAGCCAAACGCTTTCTTGTTTGAGATGGGCACATATATTATGGACAGACTCAAAGCCTGGTTGTACTCAGTCATATGTGCAAAAAATTACATTGTTAGTTGTTTGTAATCCCCAGCCCATGGTGTTTCTCTCCAGTTTACATGTGGGAAGAGATGTGCTTATTTAATCAGAGACCAGATGCGGGGCCTAAGGGCCTGACCCAAAGCCCATTGAAATCGGTTGGAATCCTACCCTAGATTATAATGGCCCTGAATGTTTAGGTAAGTATATCTGACTCATCTTTATGGGGGGAAAAAAAAATAAATAAAAAAAGGCAACTTGTTTTTCCTCTCCTCACTTCTTTCCCATTTTCCTTAGGAGGAAAATCCCCCCCGCTGTACTCTACATGCAATGAAAACAATTTTTAAGAAGCCTGACAACTATTCTCTTAAGAAAGTGTTATAATAAGAAGCTGGAATGTGGCATTATACAGGGTAGCTTTTTGCACTACGAACATTTTCTGATAATACTCCACACAGAAAGGTCGACATGCTTGCACAGAAAAACAGTTTATATAAAGTATGGACTTTGGGCTCCATGGTAGAAATATCTGTGTAGTCAGTGTAGTCTATTTGTGAAATATAGCAGGGAAAAATATTTATGAGCACCACAGGACATGAAGCTCAAAGTGCAGTCATTTCCAAATGAAAATTATGTGACAGTTCATCAGTATTTAATGCTAACATTGCTTGATCTAGACATAAAGAATTTAGCAGCCATTTATTATAACATACAGTACTGTTCATTTCCTGATTTGCTTAGAATACATTGGTGTTTTAATCTCAACACCAGCCACAGGTCTAATTTTAGATATTTAATGAAAGGAAAATCCGGCGAGAGACAGATTTTTCACATGGCTATTAGAAGCCTACTCCCACAACTTGAATTGGTTGGTCTTTTTAATGCGTGCTCCCAGAAGCCACTGCTTGGTCCCTGCACCAGATGCAGGTGTTCCCTTGTGCTGTCAGCCAGGAATGATTAATGAGGATTTGCCCCTACTGAAAGCAGTCTTTGGAGCATTGTTCAGGGCATCTGTGGAACTGTCGGGGGAGACAAGGACACAAGTGAACAACCAATTATTTGGCCATCACTGAGGCAGCATGAAAAAGACATCAAATTGGACAGAGGAGCAAAGCTTTTGTTTCATGATCATATTTTTAGGTGTTAATAGTAACAGAGGAATTCTACCTGTTTTGTTTTGGCTTTTTTTTTTTTTTCTTTCCAGAGGAGAGGGGAAGGGCTCAGACACCACTTTAAAGATAGGAAAGGATGTGTAAAAGAAACAGAGACAGAAAACTGATCACAGTCCTTTAAAAGTGTGAAAGGGAGGAAAACACACAGAATTGATTTCTTGGCTGTTGCACTGTGTGTATAAAGACACATCATTTTGCTCAGCTAACATTAGGGAGCGAGGGCTAAGAATTCTGTGAGGCGGATTTCTCATGTGGGGAGATTTTTAATTGCTGGCCAAATACACCAGTTCAGGAGCCAGGCCTTTAACATGTGATAGTGCAGGGAATTATTACATTAGGATTCTGAAAATGAAAATGTGAGGTAGCAAAACCAGAAAACATTCAGCATTCAGCCTGCATCCCTTCTCCTGTCTCAATGAAAATACTCTAACATGCAGAAAAGTGAGGGGGAAAAGAGGAACAGAACCAAAACCACTCTTTTCAGGCTTAGACTTCTGCATTTTTATATTTTCCAAGACTTGTGATTATAAATACTAATTTAAAACCAGAGGGAAAGGATTATATTTTCAGAACAATCCAATTACACAATGGATTGTTTGTAAAATACATTTTATGCTCCATCCTGTCAAGCCTCTTTTTACCATAGTATTAAGAATAAAAAAGTTGCTTATACAGCTTAGTTCTAATGAGGAATATAATGTTATATTGCATAATAACATATAGTATAATTTCTACTTAAGTAATGTAATTAATATTTGCAGTGGCTAATTCCCTAACCTCAGAAGTTCCCCCATACCCACACATACATGCAAGAAAAGGAGTTTGGATCATGAAACAATTATAAATCTTAATTCCAAACTATTTATTAACCAAGAAACAATCTATATTTCTAAATTAAGAGTTTAGTTATATTTGACTACCTGGATTTAGTTTGTTTTTCAAAATATTTATCCTTTGATGGCTGCATTTTATCAAGGAGGACTCATGGCCTGTAATTTCTCACCTGCAAAAGAATGTGAATGTCCATGTATAAAGGCCTGTTTCCTTACCCCAGCTGGTTTGTATGAAGTTCCTTTAAGCAAAAAGGGCTTTCATGCTTCATGTTTAGAATGAGTTGCTGCAGGTAACACTTTGACTTGTGATATCCAGATAGTTTCTTATCTCAGTGTCAAATGTCTGGGTCTGAAACCTGAACAGTCAACTACTGTCTCTATTTACTGTAGAATAATTATTTCATTAGGAAATAAAAACATATAAATAAAAATTTTTAAATCCCTGGAATTTAATAACCCTTTAATCAAAAAAAAAGGAGAGAAAAAAAAAGACTACACACATAAATCGAGTAACTTTTTGTTAAGAATATCACATAATATTTCTTTACACCACCAAAATGAAAGTCTTGATCAGAAGGAAATCACTAAACAATCTAAGAATCCTTAGGATACTGCAGCATTTCTGGTAACTGTGCAAATCTTACACTGGGAATAGCCTCAGTACCAGCTCTTGAACTGCAGTACTGATGTGTTTAGTTCTGCAGGTCTGTCTTTTTCAAGCACCACTGTTTGTTACTCTCTGCAAAGAACTCTGACCTTTGAAACTGAGCTTTGTCCCCTCTTGCATTTGGTATATGTGCTAGAACTTTAAATTTCTTTCTTAGAAGTTAGAAAATCAGTGTGCAGACACACTCAACACTGTTTCCTTCTTGCCAGGAAGAGACAGTGGCATCGACAACATGCCTCTGTGTCTGAAAGACATTACTCGATGGAAGAACAGTTTGTTAGACTCCTTCTGGGCATGATGGAAGTGCTGCCAGTGAGGAAAATATTTCCAGGAACTGAAGGAATGATTATAGGAGCTCTAAAGAGGGCATTTGCCGGTGACTGTCAAATGCTGAACTGAGTTTCCTAATCCTGGATAAATAAACAGAAAGCTTTCTGCTTCTGTGAGCTGTGCTGAAGACTGCACCTTTTCCTGCCAGGTATGGACTTTGATACAGTAATTCAAGGCTCGTTTGTCACTGAGCTGGATTACTTTAGACTCTTCTAGTTTGAGTTGTCAGCTGAAGAGCATAGAAATATCAGATGTTAAAGCTTGATGAAATTTCTAAGTAATACAAGAGTGCAACCTGTTATTTAGATGCGTCAGCATCATACAGCATCAAAATATTTTCAAGGATGTGGTCATTCTCTCCAAATCTCCTCTGGGAAGGAGCCCCTGTGAGCCCCCATGGGAGGTATCATGGGACAAAGGTCCAGAACAACACTTCAAAGAAAGGACTGAATCCTTTTAGTAGAGGTTCTTTGGCCTGAAAACAGGGATGGAATTTGCCGTCTAGTGCACAAAACAAGAACGCCCCTTTTTTATATACCTTTTCCTTCAGTACAGTCACATTTCTTCGTCCATTACATTCCTCTGCAACCCACTTATGCTTCGGTTTCAGTAGGGTATTTGATACATGTTGTATTATGATATTTTCCCTGTTAATTCTTATGTATGCATGTATTTTCATGATACTTCAATAAAAACATCAAAATTAAAATTCAAAGCAAAACAAAAACAAATGGGCAAGAACATATGGAACAGGACAAACCCATTAACATCTTTATTATGAATATTGTTTGCTAAAAACATTAGCTTTGATTTAGCTTTATGAGGTAAATCCACTGGAGATTTATTTTAAACTATAAAAAAAACTTTGAAACTGTCACTTATGTTTTTACAAGGATCTCTAACACTCTACAGACTGCATATGACTATGAAGTAGTGGATTACTATGAGGGGAGGATGGTTACTACCTGTGAGGTGACTTTATTCCTGTTCCACTACTTTATGGTGCTATGTAGCTAAACAATAGTTGTGCTCTATTCTAAGTCACAACATATTCTTATGGATCTTTGCAATTCTTTTTGATGAAAAAATGTTTCTTTGCCTGTAAATAGCATGGCTACTGTAATAAATTGTTAGGAAAAAAGAGTAAAAAATAGAAAAATAGTTAAAGTTCAAATAAATGTTTCTGTGGTTTTTAATATGTAATATTTAACTTTTCTTTCACGCTGAAAAGAATGAGGGTTATCAGAATCAAGTTATGGTTAAGGGTGATCTTTTATTTCTCTTACTTATGTTATGTAAAATCTAGCAACAAGCTCAAGAATTCAGGAGTTGTCTTTTATAACACTTTTGACCATCAGGATTTCCCCCTTTGTCCCTCCTCCTACCATTATAACACAGCTTGATGGTTCTGGTCACTACAGCCAGTGTACATCTGCTGATAGCAGCCATGATGGAACTCTTACTAAGGCTTTTGTGCCTCCCTTATTGCCTCCAGATCTGAAATGAGGTGAGGCTGCAGGCAACTCATGTAATGTCATTAGAGTCTCATCAAAATTGGTTGCTAATGAACCATTTGATAAAGTAGAAGAAATTTTCTCTGCTGCTTGCATTGACAACAACAAAAAAAGTGTGAGGGAAGAGGTTTGGCTGTAAAAATACTCCCCTTTGCAGAAACAGTATGAATCAGCTGCAGTTGGTTTTGTTATCACATACACATTCTGGTACGGGGGTAGGCAGGGCAGGCAGAGATTTTGCAGATGACATTTCTATATAGATTTTATATAATAACACTGTACATGCTTGGTTTGGGCTGCAAAATCCGTAGTGTGAACTACTTAAGTTCTGGCTCTTTGGCAGTAGAGAATTGCAAGGCTAAAATAAACTCCGGTTCCTTTACCCTTGATAGCTGATTTTTTGCACCTGAAATCCCAGAAGTAGGAGTTCAGTAAGTTTGTACTTGCACATAGGTATAGATTTACTTGGTGAAATCTACTTTTACTCCAAAACCCCAGCTTATATCCATAGAAAACTATCCACAGATTTTATAAACATAATTGGCTTATTCAGCTTTTATTTTTCTTCTGTGCTTAAGAGGAGGTCACACTTAGGACTGATGTGTGAGGCCAAAGGGCTTTTCTTCTTCTATAGCCCCCAGCCTGTTTTTTCACCAGCATAATTTCACACCATTTCTGGATTTCACTTTCTTCTCTCTAGTCCCTTTCATCTTCATGCTGTTTTTTTTTCTTTTTTTTAACTGTTAATACCATCTTGTAAACATACTCTTTTCCCTTTTCCTCTGTCCCTCCCCTCACATCCTTCATTCACAAATTCCCTTTGCTTCCTATTTCAGTTCATACACTTTCACCCCTCTCTTCTCCATACCTTTGTTTGCTCTTCCTCCATTCATGTTTCAACTGGGAAAATGATGTTCTCCACACCTAGGGAAGCAGATCTTAATGAATGATGGTTAAGTTTCACCATTTATGTTCACGTGCTGGAAATAACAACATAGTTAAGTGTCACTGGCCATTTTTCTAGGGAGAGAAATTAAATTAAGAGGCTTTCATTAATGTTCTTTGCCATGCAAAATGATTTAGCTTCAAATTACTCAGTATCTAAATGTGACTTAGGAAAAAGACTTGTTGGTATTTGGATGGATTATGAAGCTTCACTTGATTTACCTTAATTGTTAGAATTGTGTTTGGATTTGTATGAACTGTCAAGCTTTAAATTTTGTGTGTTTCTACTTCAGTATTAAATTCTTCACTGCCTCAACTTATTTTATTACCCTTCGCGGGTAATAAAATGACCATTACTACGTTCATGGTCAGTGTAACAACACAAGTTGCATATATTTGTTTGAATGAATACTCCCCATAATCTGATTCTTATTTAAACCCCACTTTAGCATATTTTTAGAGGCTTTAAAAATGCAGACAATGTTCCAAATTCTGACTAAAAGTAAACAACAGATTATCGGAGTATTTGGGTCAAATAAGAAAATGGAATCTTTTACTGGGAAAAAAAGAGTCATAACCTCCACACTGGAGTGCAGATAGTTAGAAAAAGTGGTGGTTTGTAAGGATTAACAGAAAATAGTACAAAAATTATACTACTCATGAAATACCAGAGCCTAGCATTTTTATAAGGCATAGTCTTGACTGCCAGTCTCAAGCAATAATGAAATAACGATTGTAAGAATACCAATATAAAAAATATTTGAAATAATAATTTGTGAAGTTTGTTTTGCCCCTTTCCACCTAGCAGCCAATAGGAAGTCAAAGGACATTTTAAGAGAAGTTGATTAAAATCCATTGCATTTGAAAATACTTAGATCTACATTTCTGCTATCAGAGGCTGCTTTGGATTCTTCCCCTATGGATACAGATTATATTTGTTTTCAGAATTGCTGAAGCCAGAAATACAGTCTGTGAGCTTGGGTGAACTTTCTTCACCTAATTTCAAATCTGCTTGAACTTAGTGACTTTCTATATTTGATTTAAGCATCTTTGAGTTTGCATTCGATAAAGGGGAACAGTATAGGTGAACGGAGAAGAGACAGAAAATCCAATGCAGAAATATCAAGAAAAAAATGTTTGACACACATGCCACATGTGAGTTACTTGTTTCTATTTTAGTATCTTTTGTGTTTCGCCACACAGAAACTTTCCTTGGAGGGGGAGGAAATAAATCAAGTTGCCATTTTTGTTTTTAATATAATAATGAATAAAGTGATTTTACTTCATCAGCTGCAGCCTTAACAGAAAAATAGATGCATTGTTTGTGTCCACATTTGGAACGTCTTCTTCCAAAAGCAAATCATGTTATGCCAGAAGAGTGATCTATGGTGCTCTCATTGTCTGCTAGAAAGTCTGTCCGTGCCTGATTTTAATCACGTCCACTTAGTGGTCAAGCTAATTCACCCTGCTGGCCAGATAATCTAGTTCAGTGTCCACTGCTGTTATTACAGACTGGAGGTCAAATCTTTTATCTGTTTTCTCCAAACTCTGTTGGACACTGTTTCTTGCTAGGAGTCTTTGGAAGAAGGTGATAAATCTTTTGCTAATATCCCAGGAGGTAGTAACTTGTCTTCCTACAGGCATATCTTCAGGATTTTTCCAGGCTCTGTGAACTTAAATAAAAACTTTTTAAAATCCTGTGGGTTTGTTTGTGTATTTTTATATCTGTGATACAAGTATCTCCACTTACTCAAAACTGGATTGTGAATTATCAACACAGAGTCTTCCAAGACTTTGTCTTCATTTTCATGTACATAAACAGGAATATAATTGAATTCTTCTATCAATATTATGGCTACCTGGGTGTACAGGTTGTCCTTTGCAGCATAACCAGTTTAGGTTGTCTTTTATAGTCTGGATATATGCCTGGACCTCCCAAAATACAGTGCACATGGATTTGGGGAATGCTGCACTACGAAGAATTCCTTTTGCCTAACAGTAACTCCTGGATGGTGAAAAGCAGCAGTTTTCTGCCTGAGGTCTGTGGAGATCAGTATGTGACTTCTGAGTTGGCTGACAAAGGGAACTTAAAAGTTTTTATGTTGCAATGTGCTTTATGTTAAATTTAGAATTTATGGGTCGAAACCAATAAAGCCACTTGTGTACAACTGTAAAATGGCTTATGCTTTGCTTTGTTTGTCTCTAAGCATTAATTTACGACACAAAGTTGGCATTGCCTAGAGCCTTGGCGGATACCATGAAAACCTGCTTCATTTTTTTGCTGTTATTGAGGTGGCAACCAGGTTAAACATTGATTGTAAACTTCTTTACCTCTTCTTGCTATGGCACTAAATACATCCTGGTCAAATTAAATTATGTGGTCTTATAATAGAGGTAAGTTTATAACATAACTTATTTGAATATATTAATATTGTATATAAAAAGCTCATCATGTAAATTATTATAATAAAAAGGCATTGCAAGAGTAAAGATATTTTAAAATAATAATTACATTGTGAAATTGTCATAGCATTAAAAACCTGGTATTCACAGGTCACAGTTGAGCTGGCCTGCCTACATAATGCTTATTGCACTGTGTAGAATAACCAGCTCTGGTTAGCACTAATTCATTGCACTTAATTGTAGTGGTTTAAGCAATCCTCAGCTTTGTAATAATGTATTTGGAAGGGGAGCATTTTCCTGACATTCATTACCATGCAGTCAGTGCTGAAGGTCATTCCAGTTCTGTTTTTTCTTGGCAGAAGTGTTGCATCTCCTGTGTCTATAAATGTCTGTAGGTGTCACCTTCCCATTCTTCATACAGATGCACTTGTTGCACTGGTTGTATCTTCCCTTTCTAGGGCCTCTTCTGCTTCCACCAACACTACAAGAGGAGAACCAGCGCAAGAATTATATTCCACCGCTCTGTCCACATTTGACAATTGATAATGAAAAAGTCTTGTTTGCATCCACCCTAAGATCCTTGGAATATCATTTAAAGAAAGAAGAAAGAAGCAATGAGCAAGGGTTACTATCATAATTCCTTTAGCTCAAACTCAGAGATAGGCATTGAGTTTGGCTGTAATCCCCAAAACAGAGGAGCTTTTTCACACTTTTTCTTTTGGCAAAGGATTAGTTGATGTAAGGTGACACATATTTCCAAAAAATAAAAAGGTGGCCCAGGTTCCATTTCTCCTCCAGTGGGGAACCAGCCTCCCTGGTGGACAACAAGCAACGCAGCTCAGCTGTCACTGTTCTAGCTGCCACACTTTTTTAACTGATTGCAGAATGATCTTTTTTTCCTCCATTCTGTTCCATAATTGAAAAGTGAAAATCAAATTGTCTTTCTTTCCTTCTTTTCTGTAAGTCTTCAGAGGAGTCTGGAGGGCAGTGTGAAGAAGGCCTACTGCACTGTATCGCAAGCAGCAATTAGCTGTGGGAAAGAGCTGCAACCATGAAGTACACATTTTAGAGCACCAAGGAATAAAAATATTTTTTTCTAAATTATTCTTTATTGTGATGTAATTGCTTAAGAAATTTTGGATTTGCCTTAGCATCAGCTCTGATATTTTGAATGGATTGCTGTACTGTGCATTGATTTATTCTATGAATTCATATTGAGACAAGTGCTAGAATGTATTTAATACAAATACACATTTATTCAATCTATGTTGATATAAATACTGAAAAACAAGTGTTGTCAAACTTTTACACATCAAAAAAGACTTGAAAGGATGCTTTGCAGAATAAGTGCTCTTTTTCTCCACCAATCAAATGCTTTTGCATTATTTAAATTTTTTTTTTTTAATGAAGTTTGTGGTAGCATGTTATGGCTTTTAAAGGTGACTTTTTGATGTACAGGATCAAGAGTAGTTCAAATCTTGGGTACATTCTACCTGAGTTTCCTTATGGCTTTAACCGCAGTGGCAGTGAGAAAGGAGAGATGTCCTAGCTCTGTTGCAGACAGATTTTGTGACCTTGGTCAAACTGCTTAAACTCTCTGAGTGAAATCCTACCCCCACGAAAGTCAAGAGGAATTTTGCCATTTATTTGAATGGAGCAAAGATATCACATTTGAATTCTGAACTGCTAATAAGAACAGGATAACATGTATCTAACTCTCACAGCTCTTGTGAAGCTAATTAATCAGCAGAGTACTTTGGGATCCTCAGAAGTATAATAGGAGCTGCAAGTACTATTATTTATTTGTCATGTAATTGGAAACCAGGAAGGTAAAAAGTCATTGATAAAAATCTGTATCACAAGGTCATTTCTTTCAATGTTGCAAATCTCTTCTTCAATCAAGAGCTTTGTAACTGATGAAAAGTACAGCCTAATCATAACATTATCAAGTCAATTTAATTGGTGCTCTGGCAGTACACGAGATCATAATGAAGTCATTTTTGCTAGTTACAGGCTTAAAAATATTTTTATATCACCCTTCATCCTATTGGAAACTTTAAAAGCCTCGCAGACAGGATTAAGATTTTCTGCCTGTGTTATACAACTGCCTTTGTGTGGCAGATACCAGCTGTTTTAATTGTCTTAAAAAGTCACTGGTAAGCACGACATTACTGTGTTTATACTTGTCCTTTATACCTAGTATGTAGTTTGCACCTTTAAAATTCATGTTCAGATACATCACGATACAGTGGTAGCCCTTTTTCGTTAGAAGGGTTCTGATGTTTTCGAGGCTGAACACTGATAGTTGTCACTGTTGCTGAGCCACAGTTTTTAAATACACACTGTGTCTGTGAAAATCCTGGTCTTGCCAGCAGAAATGTCTGCATGTTTTTGCACAATAGTCTGTTTCACTTTGGCAGAAACTTAAAGCCCAAAAACTAAGATGGGATTTATGGCATCCCAAGTAAAGAGCTGCAGTAAGAACGGTTGGGTTTCTATCAGCACACCCTGTTAGATTGAGTGAATTGCTTAATTTACTATGGTGTAAGCTCTGGTATTGCAACAGATGGAAATAATGTCGTTTACCTGTTCTTTGCCCTGGCTTTTTTATGTCCAGAGTGCCTGAGAGCTGATGTGCCAGTGTCAGGGTCCTCCTGCTTCTTGCACTTGCCATTGCTCCCCTCCTTAAGGACCAGGATGCTGTGGCAACAAGTCCTCCTGCTGAGCTTCCGCCACTGACGACATGTCACCTCCTGCCATGGCTCACGGCCAGTGAAGAGCAGGCTGTGACTCTCTCAGTTCTCTCTTGTCATTTGCTCCTTCAGTAGGCACCTGATTAAAAGCCCAGTTTAAAATGTATCCTTCAGAATAAGCAGCATATGAAAAATGGCAAAAGGTCTCCCTGTATTGATCCAAGAAATGATGGTGTTCATGAGGAAGAGAGTTTGAAATCAACGCCCTTCCCTCCTGGTTTTTCATTTCCATCTTCCTCCCTCCCTACTCTGTCAGCTCCTCTTTGTCTTTGTTGGTGCCCTGTCTCCATACCATGCTTTTAATCAGATGTGCCTCAATGTGTCTCATGTACTGGCAAGCTGAAGTTTCTTTTTGACTTTGATGGAAAGCGGGGAACTGTAGCCTCCTCCCTGAGCTAGGCTGTGGCACTAAGCAGTGTCTAAGCAAGGCGGCTTTCCAGTGCACTTTAGTCGGGGAAAGGTGAGAAAGAGTGACTGGCAAAGGAGACAAGATGCTGTGTGAATTTTACAGGTGATTATGGGTGTTTTACCTTTATAGGCAAAACCTCACATGTAAAGAAGGAAAAATGCTGCAAGACCTCTTGACAGAGCTTTTGTAATAAGGCTGAGGACTGAGGTAGGAAGTAAAATAATGAAAGACGGACAACATTTTATTCCTTTTCCCCTTGTTTAGCACCACAGCCACATCCTTACCCATACTGAACTCCATTGTGGTAGTGTAAAAGGACACTAAAGTGAGTGTTAAAGGTAGCTTTCCAGATGCAATGGTTTAAATGATCCTTCCATGTAACATCTGCAAAGAAATGTGTATCATGCTTGGTTTCATTGTCTTACTCCCTAAGCACCAGCAACTTGGCAGTCTTGCTGTATGAGTCCTCTACACCCATCAGACTCTAGTTTAGCACAACCAATGCCTCAGGTTGTTCAAAAATACAAATAAAACCAGGATTTCCAGTCCCTCTCTCCCCCGAAGCTGCTGGGGTCTCAGAGAGCAGAGAACAAACCTATCATCTCTCAAGCTGGGGCAGATCTGAGAACGGGTATGGACTTTAAGAATTAATACCTACAGTGTATATAGTAAATATATGTGTTTTCAGCTGCAATACATACCTTTAAAAGTAATTAATGCTTCTAACTTGGACATTTTGACATTTGGTCTTTGAATATTTAATTTTACAAAGAAAATAGTACAACCAGTATATATGAATTTCACCTGATGGTACTCTAAATGACCTGCACGTTTTTGTAGGGGACTGCATCTCCAGTGCTCCCAATGACCCCCAGCTGCTGCCCTGGGTGCCTGCAACTGCTGCATACACTTTTGACAAGTCTTTCACAGCCCCTCATTCTTTGCAATGATAAATGAAACCTAATTCTAGTCCTAAGACCAGTGTGCCATAATATATATAACCTGGAATACAAACAGGTGTTATCTAAAGTTTAGACTTAGGTTAGCAAGTTCCTATCTTCAAATCTCAGTTTAGGACTCTTAAAAGCTTCATTTTCATTACATACTACCCCAGTGAATTTTGTGATGAGTTTGGATTTTCTTTTTATCTCAATCTGCTTCAGAGGTAATAGGTTTAGCTTGTTAGTAATCTTTCTGGTTAACCTGCAGAGGAATGACCAAGTTCATTATAGGTACAGCTGGAAAAGTTATGGTCCTCACTGGGTGACCTGGGGGAGATGAGACATGGTGCTATGCTTGCAAACATATTTGGGAATGCACTGAAAGTCTGGTCATTTATGCACGGGGAAAAAAAGAGACAAATTTAGGTCTTCTTATCCGTGGATAAAACAAGTAAGTGTATTGTGATTTCCTCACATTTTCAGTTATTCAGATGTATTTCTTTTCAAACTTTATTTGCTGCAGTATTTAATGATAACTGCTCAAAAACTGACTGTTCAGTTTTCATTGGTCTGGTAGGCAACTGATATTTTTTTGTGCACTCTGAAAAGGGGTGTGTAAGAACTGTTGGTACAAATATTGGCACTTAATTTGCCATTTTAATATTTGTGCCAGTAAACAGGCTTCCTCGAGTTTCTGCAGGTTTCTAACCACAAAGGGGTGGGAGGATGATTTAAGTTGCCTGCCTTATAAATTTGAGGAAATAGCATGAAAATATTTTAACAGTACTCACTTTATGCTTCTCAGTAGCCCCTTACTGAACTTTATAGAGGATGACAATATTAGCCAACAGCCAAAACAATGGTCCGAGAAAAACCCTTTTTTACTTCAGACAAAGAGAGCGAAAGAGCATTGTGTAAGGGAGTGAAATTTCAGGGCAGCAGCTCCGCTGAGGGCTTGTTAAATCTTTCATTTGGGGCATTCACCTGCTGCTTATAAGCAGTGAAAATGGTAGACAGCAGATGTGAAGGCTAGGAGGGGCTATAATGACATGAAAAACAAGTTGGGTGACTATACAGAATTGAGAGGAGAAGGATTGAGACTTACACTTTTGTAATTAAAAAAAAAAACCCACCATGCATGTTATTATGATCCCAAACACTTTAAAAACTTTCTTTGAAAACGAACCAGGTAAATATGAAAAATAAAAGGATTAAATAAGCATTTCCTGTCTTTATTGAGTAAATGAAAAAAAAACCAAACATAATCTTGGACACGACAATTCTTGATCTCTATATAACTCTCATTAACATTCACCAAGGCTGGAATATGACCCTCTGGTTATGTGAGGTTTAGAATACATATAATTTCCCCAAAGTAGGTGGTAAAAAAAAAAATCTGCCTATTTTGACCACTGGGATGTAGGTTGGCTATTTTGATATTTCATCACACCCAAATCATACACCTTGCTGATCTTGTCTCCTATAGAAATGTTTGTGTTTTAATTTAAATCAAACAATAAAAGAGTTTGAGATCTGGTAAATTAGGAACAAAGGAAAAGGCTTTGTGCTCTGTTGCCTATAGTGTAACCATTATGGTTGTAGTAATGTGCTGTGAGAAGCCATTGGCATGCTAAAAATACCCTACTTTAACAATAATCCGTGCATAAAGGAGCCTGAAAGGAGATATGGCATATACCTAATGAATTCTGGACCTTTTCCATGCTTACCATTTATAGGATTTGAAAATTGCCAACCCTTCTTACTACGTTATAATGTTAAAACTTTAACAAACAAATAAATGCAAAAACCCTAAATGAATTCAGCAATAGTAGCAGGAAATTTAATACTGTATGTGCTAAATGACTGTGGATTGTTGGTTTGGTTTCTGTTTGTTTGTTTGTTTTTTTAAAGAAATATGTCAGATTTTTATATATATTCAAAACAGATGCATGATTGTAAATACAGGGTAGTTGTAATATTCCAAGCACATATTTAGGGACTTCCTCCCTTTTCCAAATCTCACTCAAGTGGAACATACACTCATTTCTGTAACAAAAATTCTTTCTACTCTATTGGCAAAATGAATAGCATCAACTCAAAACATTTAAAAATTTAGTCACATCCGCATCTTGCAGCCTATAAGGAGCTTTCACGCTTTTGGGCTCGCTTTAGATCTTTAATACCCTTTCCTTTTGTGTCAAGGAGCTCACGAGGCGTAAAGAAGCACTGATAAACCCACTTAGATCCCTTCCTGGGCCGTCACCTCTCCCTGCCAAGCGGCTTTAGGTGGTAACTGATCTGTGACAGGCTGCCAGTCAAACAGAGCATTTCTGAAAGCTGACACAAAAGACTGAGCGCCGGGGAAAGGAGAGGAGAATGAGAAAAGAAACCAAACTGTACCAGCGGCTCTCTC
>VZZY01008746.1:0-12528 GCA_013400335.1 Eurystomus gularis | reverse complement strand
GTGCAATTGGCACGTACTAGGCAGAAGATGACAAAAGGTCAAAGGCAAATGCCACTTGATAGGCCATATTTCTTTGTGCTGAAGGGATGCCATGTACAAGCAATCACAGTGACAACTCCTATCAACAAAAATGTCAGCGACTAAACAGTATTTCCAGGAGTGCAGGAGAAACCCTCAGGGCTCAGGTGAGATTCCCTTCTCATTCTGAAATAGAAGAGAAAACAGTAAAAGAGAGACCATCAACTGAAGCAAATGTCAGAAAAAAATACCCTGGAGGCACAAAGCAAGAGCGATGGTGGTGGAAGCTAAGACCTGAGTGGGTTCCAGGGGTAGAAGAACCATAACATTATAGCAAAAGTGATAAAGAATAGGCAGTATCTAAGTTCTGGCAGAAGAATGACACAGGAGAAATAGGGAGAGGTATAAAAGAAGCTGAAGTGAGGTAGAATTTCTCAAAAGAAACTCAAAAGAAAAGAAAAGAAAAAAAATCATAGAAAGCAGTAAGATACAGCCATGAAAAAGGGAGAGATTTTCTTCCTTAGTAAGAATAGAAGGTATTCTAAGGTGTAGAAGGTGAAGGAACTGAACCAGAAGATGAACAAAAGAAAAAAGCAGGCAGTGGAAAAGTGGAACCAAACCTGCACAGGCAGCCACTTCAGGGAATTGTTCATATTCTTATGTTTCTCCCAATAATCATAATAACAACACCCATGATGCGAAGCATGAGTTCATAACTATTATCCAGCAACTCCTATAAAGGAACATGTGATAGCTACAAGAACCCCCAAGCTGTATTTCAGCAACACATGCACTTGAGTCTTCCAGCCTTTATCAAACTTCCTTTGCAAATGACTCTGACATCTTTCATTACTTTAAAAGATGGACAAGGGAGATACGAGAAGCAGGAATACAACTTAGTCAGAGGTTTTAAAGACAAGAAAAAAGACATTTTCGAAGTTCAAAATCTACAGAAAACCTATATGCATCTCAGAAGACAAGCATCAAAGAGCAAATTACAAAGACCAAAAATTGTGTTCTTTGAAACATTGCTCACAGCCTATCCTTAGGTATGGGTTAATAGTTTGACAGTGTTTCCTCACAGTGGATTTTGTTGTTTGAGCCTTTAAAATATAGAGCTTTGAAAAGCTAAGGGCAAGCAATGGCGACATAAGCATAGCTATGAAATGTAACCGGAGATCTAAGGCCATGATGAGGCCAGTCTCTGTCTGGATATTCAGTGCAGAACAAAAATAATTTAGTGACTTCATCTTCCATTTCAAGTTGGTCTTATTCACTGAATGTTGACACTTGACAGTCATTCTGCATGATTTCTGCACTGCACCATTATGCGAATTATCACATTTCATTACCTTCTGCCCAGCCAGTCACTCTCCATAAACATAAGCATTTTTACCAGGTGAATACCACTCTAGAGCAGTGTCCTTACCTGCAGGAGGATTTTGAAGAGGTAAGGAGGAGGAGGCTCAAGGGTGGTTGACTCTGTCCTGATGCATTCTAAAGCCAGAGCGTTCCTTTCTGCCAGAGCAATGCCTTTGCCTTTTCTGCTTTTTCTATTCTGCACCACTCCAATCCCAAAGACCCCAAATTGGTCATCACATCCATGTAATAATTTTCTGAAGGAAATGTTGCCATTTTAGTAATCTAGAGCTGTATGGGGGTTTTATTCAATTAGTTTTCAATCTTTTCCCTTTTAATTTTTTAGTGTGTTTTTCTTCATTCTTTATTACATTCTTTCTATATAGAATTTGTTATAACCCAAGAAACTACAAACCGAAGGTTTCCATCCTCCTTGAGAGAAAGCACTATGACAAAGAAACAAGTTTATTGACACACTGTTTAATTTTTAAGCTGCTTTACCTTCAGATTTTTTTTTAACTATATGTAACTCTAGAATGTGTCCAGCTAAACCTCAAATCAGAATTGAAAAGCCTGTCTGTTTCTTTTCTCACTTTAAGACCCTCTTCTCCCCCAGGTGAATGAAGAACACAGGGAGATAGGAACTTCTCACTCAGTTTGGTGCTTCAGGACTCTTTTCTCATGTTTAAATACTTTACATTTTGCTTATTATGTGGACAAACTGTATTACTTGTCCACCTCTAATTTGTGTGAGGCAGATCTGGGAGGAAATAGTAACATCTTGCATTTCTCAAGAAATGCACATAGTATCTCTTGGCCAGTTTTACAGAACAGTGACATTTGAAAGAGATTCTACTCATGAATTTATATCTGTACAGGTTTCCATGAATAAGAGAAAATTAAGTTGATCTTGGAGTCTCTAAACACGTATGAATCCCTACAGAGTCTCTTTCCCTCTCTCAAGCATGTGTATGACTAACTGCAGACACAAACAGGCATAGAATCATATGTGGTTTCTTTGGCAAACAGAGAGACATTATATACAAATGGCATAGCACACAGGATATGACAATGCTTCTAGCTGAAACCAAGCCAGAATTTATTTAATCTGTGACAGTTGTGAATGCATAAGAAGACAATCTCACCCCAGATAAGGAAAACAGAAATTTTTTTAATTGATGCTCAAAAAAATTGATTAAATATAAGTTTGTTCTTTCAGTTTCAAGTCTTTTTCAATTAATTTTTAAGATGTATTTTTATCCGTTAACTTATGCCCTGGAAGGCAAATCACTTATGCCTGCTCTCCCAACTTAGGATTTTTGTTTTGTTTTGGCTTATTTGATTGTTTGTTTGTTACTTTATTTGTTTGTGAAAAGCAATATATGATGTTTTAGTAGTTATGCATTTTTCTCCATTTAGTTTTTCAAGCTGAGATGCTTCTACATTTGGAATGAATTCTTTTTTTATGCACGCCTTTAATTATGACAAACTGATATTTCCAGAAAATGACTTTTTAAAATTGACATCTCTCTGACCTTTACTTATAGCTGACACTTTCAAGACTCTATCAATAGGGTTGAATAACTTTTGTTATTTATAACAAAAATATATTGTTTTTTCTATTTATAGCTAAGAATATCAGTATATTTGTTTTCTAATATGCAGCTACTCTAGGAAAACACAGAATTTTGTGACCCTGTTTCCCAACTTAAGCAATGAAAATGATTGAACAAATTTGTTTTCAAACTCATAGAAGGTGAGCAAAGATCTTCAGGGCAGACTTAGCCAGTTGAAACACTTGGCATTTCTTTTAGTAAATTTCTCTGAAACTGAAAATGCTGATTTATCGAAACCAAAACCTACTATGGAAACATCAGTTCAATAGAACTTCAGGCTGGAACAGCATGGGATCTGCAACACTGAGTGACAGCTCCCTGCATAGATGGTTCAATGTGTCACCTTTCTGGAGTTGATAAAATCAATCTTAAGTCTCTGATGTGTCATATGGCAGCACAAACTGGAATAGGGCTCCCTTTATTCTCAGGCAGATACTCTACCTGTTATGACATAGAATCTTTTTGCCATAATAAGTTAAAATGCATTCTGAAGTCTCAGAGGATTGGAATACAGCTCAGATGTAGAATAACTTCTTTTTAGGTGGTGAACTGGAAGCCTCACTGCCAACCTACTGGCTGCAAGAGATCAGCATCTAGTCTGGGCTAGTTCCTTAGGCCCCTGCTTGCATCAAGGGGGACAGCACCTATAGCACAAAAGGACACTTCTCAAGGTTCAACAATCCCACCTAACAGAGCTGTCTAAAAGTGCTAGCCTACTTGAGAAGAGATGCCTTATTTAGCTAATGATAGCTGAGATTAATGCCATCATCTCTTTTCTCTGTTCTGAAGAAAATCACCCCAAATTCTTGGTTGGAAGTTCAGAAGGTTATGGGTTTTTCTTTCTTGTCATCTTCTCATCATGTATCACCTAATTTTCCAGCAGCAGTGAATATATAGAAAGGCTTAACACACCAGAAAGTGCAACTCAGTGCCTCTTGCTCCTCAGAACCCATTATGTTGCCCTATGAGATATAAATATGTGACCTTATTTTGAAAGGAAAATCCTTCCTAGCTGCTTTGCAGCTCCATCACTTATGCATTATAGACTTTCTACTCAATTGTAGCATAATCTCATAGGAATTTATTATGCATCCTGTATATAAAACAGTATNTTAATAGTGCACATATATCAGTCTCTGAATAGATCTCTATAAAGTCGGCCTGAATGTTAGAGGAACTGATGTATAAAACATGTGGAACCAAGCAAAGATGTCACAATAGGGCACATTACAAATACTAGCAAAAGAGTTGATAGATAAGGCAAAGGAGACACTGCAAGTCGCAAGAAAAAAAAAAAAGCTTTATGTTATTTCCTACTCTCACCATTTATTTGTAGGGGAAGACAGTCAAGGTACTACTGACTGGAATGAATAGCTGTACTGTTTTTTATTAATGGTCAGGAGGAAATGTCAGATGCTTATACTGAACTAATTACTTGTTGCTAAGGATCAGGAAAAGGTGTAAAATGGAGCTTACTACCCAATGATTAGATTAAATGAGATGAGATTGAATTAGAATTGTGGTCTTCTGGATAAGGCTTGGAACTAGGAACCAGGAGATTTGTTCCCTGCTATGGATGTATTAAGAGCTGTGCCCTAAATCCTTTTGTCCCAATTTATTAAATCCTCCTTAGAGTCTAGTCCTTTTAGAGAGTTGACTCTTTTCATGTGTTTATTCAAAACATAAGGACATCTCAAATAAGGCTAGTACCCTAAAATAATATTTGTATTAGTAGTAAATATCACTAATAATAACAATAAATGCAGAGCAACGGGTGAAATCTAAATACTAAATACAGGTTTTTAAGTGTCTCTCTAGGAGGTAATATAAAATTTGAGAATGAGAATATCTTAATCCAAAATGTAAGATATGGGACAGTGAGAGAAAACAATAGATAAGAAACCTATATATCTATATATACTTAATGTGGAGAAACTACTGCAACCCAGTGAAACTTGGGTATCTGACTCCCCTAATCATGCACTGCTTTATAGGAAGATGTACATTTGCTCAGGGGTGTTGCACTATTCCCTTCTAAATTATCTGGGATTATCTCATGCCTAAAGGCTCATTCCCAACTAAATCAAGATGTCATAGTGAAGAAACACGCTGACAAAAAGAAAATCAATCATACAAAAGATTTCCTACCTGTTTCACTCAGGAGTTCCAGAAGGGAAAACCCGAATGTGTCCAAACTCAAACAGAAAGCTTAGACTCAAGTGACACCTCTGTGTTAGCAAGAGAGGGCAGCATGATAAACTACCAAAAAATGTAGTTGGAGTGGACTTGTTGTAGACTTGGAGTGAAAAAGATGTGTTTGAAGGCTACCACCTTAGCTGACAATGACTGACTCTCAGGGAGTCTCCAAAGCAGAAGATATTGTATGTTAGAAGATGAGCTGACAATGGTTCACAATACCTCTTCAGTAATATGGTTCAGAAATGCAATTTCACCTTTAATGTGGACTGAAGGTCCCGGTTTAAACCCTGTTAGTAATCCATGTTGAAGACTGACAGAAGTTGGATCCATCTCATCTAGCTTGAGCTTCGTGCAATGCAGTTTTGTACGTTTTTGACTGCATAGAAAGAGGTAAGCATTTTAGGCAATGGCTTATTTGTTTGGGTTTTTTTTGGTTTTGGTGTTGGTGTTGTTGGGTGTTTTTGAAGTCTGTGTCAGAATGAAGTGAAACACATTCAGTAAGAGCTTATCTTCAGCTAATAAGATGAGCCTAGACGATAAACTCAGCTGCAGATATCTACCTTGCCAACTTCTGAATGAATCTTCTTTTCTGTAACAAATGAGACCTTGTTCAAATGGCTTTGTCCAAAAGAAGCTGGAATATGTTTGATGGGTGTTAGTTCCACTGGTCCGTATTATGTGTCATATTAACTTAAAAAGCAAACCAAAAGCAACTATTAAAGATCTAAGAATTCCTAAGACTTCTGAATCATATTTGAGTTCTGTTTTGTTGTGGTTTTTTCTCTTTATATGTAGCATATGTTTGGTGTCTTTAAACACAATTACTTTTGTGTAATAAAAGTGTTGGTCTGATGATGCAACATTTTCTGCAAGTGTGTTTAAGACAGTTTATGTTTTCATAAGTTGCAATGAAACTCAATTATGTATGTGTAATAAGGTTCTTGATTGTTACACTTCTACTTTTCTGTATAATGAAGCCAGCAATTAGAATTTGTTTGCTCTATGGCATAGAAAAACATACTTGTTCTGTAGACAAAAGATCTTAATGAGCAGCTTTAAAAAAAAAGTGTTCACCCCCCCCCAAAAAGGTTAATAACTCAAACATGTAATCAGATTTCTTAACAAAAAGGATTTGTTTCCTGACAATGGAATAACATAACTTTAAGGGACAAACAGTCCATATTACATAAATTTACTTTTTACTATGGGCAGAGAAATGAATAAGAAAACATTTAACCTTTAAGGTTATGGCCCTTACATTGTTAAATTACATCTGTAAAAAATGTCTTTTACAGGTACCTTAACACAGCTTGTATGGTAATAAGCCCTAGTCACACTTATTAGCAGATGCATCTACAACAGTGTTTGCTTTAGAACGTGAGTGTACTTCTGAAGAAAATTTCCCAATTGTCTTCATTTACCATGCATTGGTTTGCATTATGAGAGAATCTTGGAGCATGCAAACTATTCTTTTTAGATTAAAATAAACCAGAACATATATTCCAGGAAGTTCCTCAGATGCATTTCATCTGCTAACAGGACTGCAGTCTGTGGGTTCTGACTATGGCTATTGCCAAGCAAATGGTCTTGAAGTGTCTATAGTATGGCTGTCAAGTGCTTAGAACCAGTTGTTTTAGTTATGCAGTTACATTTCTTTCGTACAGCCCTGCTAGACAGTATAAATACAATGCCTTATCAGGGATCAGGTTTATGATTTAACATTAACTGTCCCCAGAAGAGGTTTATTTTTAATTCTTAGCCTTTTAGGTGTAGGGTGTCAGAGTGAATCCAAAGAAAACTGTTGAAATAATCAGGTTTTATTGTAGCATAAGCCATACTTTTGCCCATTTACTGATGCTGTGTTAGACATGAACAGCCAAAACAAGGCAAGTTTCAATCACTTCTGATGACTCGCACAGTTGAAGCAGGGCTGGGAAAATAAAGTGGTCATCTTGGAGTGCAGGGGCTGAGACAACAGAAGAGGTCGAACTCACTGAGTGTAATTATAGTTACCTGAAACTGGTAAACAAACACAGATCCAATTTCCCTAGGGTCTTTTAGAGTCAAGTAGAGAAATAGGCAATTTTAGGGTATGATTCATCTGAGAAATTTTAGACAGTTACTTCAGAGTGAGATGGACTGTGACCAAAGAGTTTCTCTTTCTGTCCATTGACTACAAGGGAGCACGGATACTATCTCAGATGGAGATGCACACATTTAGCTCTATGAATGTTGTCCAAATTGTCTGGTTCTAAGCAAACTAGAAAAAGCCAAGGGGATTTCTACCCTATGGTGAAAGAAAGGGAACCCTAAATAGAGAAGTCTGACAGGTAAGTATTCACTCAAAAGACTGAAGGCAGAAAGAGTCAATAGCAAATCTTCCTTTGATTTCAAAGGAACTGGTGTTTTGCTACTAAAATTAGCACAGAAAGTATGGGTAAAATGTACTTTTGTGGTGTCAAGTCACAAACGGCAGTATTACAGTCATTGTGGTATCACAGTCACACAGAGAAGCCAATGAAACTACAACAATAGAGTCTCAGTGCTTATACACAGTCAGTTGGATACATTCATAGCAGTTAGAAATGACTAGGCATTTTACAGGTGGAATACTTATGTCAAAAATCTGCTTTAAAGGGTTTTTATTTCTTCAACTAAAAAAAAAATAGTGCTGCTGATATCATGAGTGGGTTTTGTTTGTTTTCATATTCATATTTTTAAGGCAAAAAAATGAAATTATGCTATTGTAAGTATATTTCACTATAGCTTAACTTCTCTTTGAAATGCAACTTTTTTTTTAGAGCTTAATAAAAATACCAATAAAAATATACCCCAGCTTAGGGCTGTCTTCGGGGCTTTTTTCAGTCTGTGAAATGCAAATTACTTCCAAATCCTGAATTAACTGGTTTTAAGTAATTTTCCCTAATTTAAAGTAGTTTTGTAATTGTGCTTGCATTTAATTATGGTCCAAGAGGAAAAAGCTTTTTTAATTATCTTATTTTTCTTAAAAACATTGCTGAACGCACTCTTTTTCTGTAAAGGCCAAGTGCTTTGATCTTTTTTTTTGTTTCGTATCATGCTACAGTGCCTGACATAGCCATGCAGGATGGGAGTTCGATATCACACTCTGGTTCCTTTGCGCTTGGTGAAGGACCCAAAATAATACAAAGGAAACTCCAAAGCCTGTAAATTGTGACGTACTTATTCTTCCTTTTCAGGTTTTATGAAGACACATGTGAGATGGCACCAAGTAGCACACTGTAAGTATGGGTAGAGGTAGAGGTGAGGCTGAAGGCGGGGCTGGAGGAGCAGAAGGTGAGTGTTTTGCACCACACATTGCCAAGATTTGTGGCAGCATGAGGCAGCCCTCAGGTATTTCCACAAAGTAACACCATGGCTGGGTAAGATAGCTGTAAGCTAGCAATCTCCAGGAAGCATACCTGTGAATCTTATGTATCTTGTGCACCAGAAACATGCTCTGGGTCCTGGATAGTTGTCTGGGTTATTATTACTTGAACTGATCAAATAAACCTGATCATGTTTGCACGTGTGCAGCAACTGGCCCACCATATGGCAGTGTCATCACAGCCTTAAACAGGTGTTTGGTTTTGACTAAATTTAATTTGGGTCGAATCCAAAAGACATTTTGGAAGCATGAGCATGTGTTAAACTGTTTAGTCCCTTTACACACATCCACACATATGAAGAACTCCATTTTCTTTGCTGTGGCTTTTAGATGATGAGCACATAACATTACACACTGATTTTAAATACAGTGTCTGCCTGTTCTTTCTCAAATTCAAGAAACGTATTTTAGCTGTTGGTTTGTTTCTCTTGTTTCATCTTTGGGCGGATTTTTTTTTTTCCATCCCCTGCCATCTGGGTTGCCACAATTAGAGGTAGGATTCGTCTCAACTAACCTTCGCTGTCTGAAAGGTGAATGGCCTAAAATAATCACCTAGGGTCTCCCTGCAGTCAGCAGAGAAAAACAGACAACTCCAAATAGTGATTTGTCCTAACTTAAGCCAGATGTCTGACACAGGCTGGACAAATCAGTCTCTGAGGGTGCCCATTTCTCTCCACTGAATATAAACAGGGTTCAGCTATCTAGCTTAGAACAATTACCTAATTTTTAGGCAACTAAAGGTAGGTGATACAAATCCTGTCCTTAGCATCTTACGATACTATTGGTGTTAGTCTCTATACACTAAAGTACTTATGTGAAAAGTGCCGCTTATATAAGGAAGGAAATAAAGCATTCAGTAGTAGAGACAATAGAAGAGTAAATGCAGAGATTTTGAATTAAATTTCAAGATTAATTATCAATGACTGTAAGACTGCCTGTTTGGCTCAGCAGTACAATTATGCGGCTGAGGATTAATACAGTTAAATACTTTACACCTGGAAACATACACACTTTTTGTCAGCTTACAGAAAAATTCCATTTTCCATTTCTGTGCACTTGTCAAATTACATATATAATGATAGTAAAACATAGTATAAATTTTGGATGTAAATTCTTATTAAGGAAACATATTAACAATATATTTTAAAGAAATTGCATACAAACTTTGTAAAAATAATATTTTCTAAAGACATTTTGAGGTTAGGTCACATAAAAAAATTAAGTAATTATTTTTCATACTGGGAGGGATGTGGTCAAACAAAAAGTAATAGGAAAAAAATATTCCCTTTAAAAATTACTCTGGCTTTCTGAGAAACAGCTTCTGAATTACTGTAATAATAAATTACTGTCCAGAACAGTATCTGTTTTTAAAGAAAAACATTGACAATCTACAATACATTAATGCAAGGACATCATTAAAATTGCACATATTATACTAAGAGAATATTACTAAGTTGTAAACTTAAGTACTCAAATTTAATACTCCAGAAAGTATCTGAACAACAAGGAATCAGCCTTCTTGTGGGGACTTAGAAAGCTATCATTAGTTAAGTAGTCAGTTAAAACTATTTTTTACAAAACCAATATTTTTACACACCTAAGTAACAGAAACTAACATACAGGGGAACGCTGAAACCAAAAACTTACCTTTAGGAATATGTTTAAATACCAGCAAATTCAGTAGATTTTTATTACATGCAGAAAAAAGTTTAACATAGCCTAAACTATTTTCTAATAGGAAACATACACAGTCCTGAAACAGTGACACAGCTTATGCCTGTTATATCAGTATATAAACTGATCAATCATGTGATTCACAACACAGCTGGTCAAACTGTTCCTCACAGCCTTCCCTTAATATGAAAAATTTTCTCTTATAGCAAGAAGGATTTGAGGTATGTATAGAGGAGGGGCAAGAGGGAGAGGAAGCTAAAGGGAAACATGATTAATTTGTATTCCTCCCAAAGAGTTTCCATTGAAAAGTTAATTTTCCTTTCAAAGTGGCTGTCATGGGGTTTTTTTTGCATTGGATTAAAGAAATCAATTTTTTAAAAGGCACAATTCTACTGCGCTTTATATATCTACGTGATCTAAATGTGTTTCTGTCCATTGACTGTAATGAAGTGCTGAACTGATCACCTCATATATAAACATCTAGATTTTGTGAAATGGATTATACCCTCTCTCCTAGCACTAGTGATATTGTGATGTGGCTATTTGATTCATTAATGGTTTCAAAGGAGTAAGTCACCGTGGTGAGCTAGCACTTGTAAAAGTTTGCAGATGTTTCCAATGCTGAAAGCCAGCCTGAGGAGGATTTACAAACTCTGTCCAATACATGGACATGTAGGATTGTCCATTTGCAGCTAACAACCTCAAATAAGACACTAGCTGCCTTGAACAGATATCAGCAGCAGCTTCCTTTATGTAAGGTATAAAACTTAAATGAACAGCTGGGTAAGTTTCTGTTTAATGAAACATTTTACATTTTTAAGTATCCTTCCCCAAATGTACATATAAATTGCCCTCTTATTGCCTCCAGAAAACACGTAAATGCTCCTCAATCCTCTATGTCCCTAGTGCAACACTTCAGAAGCTAAATAATTATACCCCCCAATAAGTAACTGAAAGAATAAACAAGCTTCCAAATCTTTTTATAACAAGTGGTTGTATCAGTAAGTAAAGGCTAAACGCTCCTTAAGAAACAATTTCAGGTAAAACTGTGCCATATCATATGGATTTTACCTTTTAATCCATTATCTAACATTATAGAGAACGTGTTTATTTCCATATGCCTTGATTTTCAAGGCATGACAAAGTAGTGAAATGTGTGTGTCTACGTTTTGTGATGTTTTTATAAGTCAGTGTAAGGGATCTGTGTGCTTGTGTCTGAATCAGACTCAGAACATGATAGTTCCTCAGATTTCATCTCCACAGAGCATGCAGGCATGTGCTTCCACGCCATTGGCTTCAATAAGAGCTGAGAACAAGTGGGCAGTTATTATTGAAGTTGATGACTCTGAAGCACATGCCTACGTATTCAATGAATCAATGTCTCCTGGGCACCCAGTCCTGCCCCAGAGGTGCTGGATATTTCACCTGCCATACACTTTAGTGGGAGCAGAATAGTAATTTACCATGGGAAACATGCAGAAGATGTAATTTACCTCTCAAAGCCCTGTTAAACTCTTGCAAATTGCATCTCTGACAGTTCCTGAAGCTATGGTTCCTTTAGACATCTGTCAGTTTGCAGCAACTGAATTTAGACTGTGCATACGTTTCCCTTATGGCCCCATGACCTGTAAAATATGACATGCAATGAAACCATGAAGAATACAGAGCCTCAGGAGAGCTTCTGCATGTTTTTGTACACAGGGACATTTATTTTGTGTGTATATATGCACATGCACTTGCATGTGCACATTTTTATGCATGTCAGTGTTTTAGTGTTCTCTAGCTCCTGCCTTCTTGGGCTGTTTTAATTAGTACCTGATTTTCAAGAGCACCGAAACTATTGAAAAGAATTGTTAAAGAAGAAAGCTGGAAAAAAAGTGCTGAGAACACTAACAGCAGAAATTACCTTGTCTCGCTTAAGGATATAATGGCCACAGGGAGCATTATTTTATAATTATTTCAGAGTAATGTTAATGTTTAAAAGTTAGTATTTTAATGGAAATGTTTGATCCTGATGAAGCACAAAAATTGACTGTGGCTTTTAAGTTGCCTTGCTCATACGCCTCACATACAGACAGTAGACAGGCAGCATAATCCTCTCTGGGGCCTCAGGTACAAAACAAATCATTATAGTTTTCCCATGTATGCCAAGGTTAAATAAACACCTATAATGCTTAGTAACTTCATCTCTCTATACACTGTATTAGTGGCAGCTTTCCTTAAGGATTTGACTAAGCATATGTCTACCCAGCAAAA
>VZZY01008739.1:0-17713 GCA_013400335.1 Eurystomus gularis | reverse complement strand
TAAATATCTGCCAGCTCTGCTCTACCCCTTAATCCTTGAGGACTGCCTCCCAAGGTGTTCTGTTGAGCAATTCCTTGAAGAGCTCGAGGTTTGCTTTCCTGAAGTTTAGAGTGTTTATTTTGCTTTTTATATCTGTCCTTTACCCCTAAGGACAGTGAACTGAACCAGTGCAGGGTCACTGCAGCCCATTTAATTATATGCAAAAAGGGAAATGCTCCCCATTTACACTGTTAAGCCACACATGCAAATATCTATCTCCAACTTTATTAAGAGCACTTCTGTCACTTGAATTGTACAGAAAGAGCATAGCTGCAAGGTGTTGCCAAGGTGCCAGGTTATTTCATAAAACTCCCCTTTTATTAATACAAAATATGTATCATTTAACTGTAAATGTAACTACATTCAGCAGCAGTGTAAATCAAGAGTGAACTAAAAAAATAAATGTGAAGAAACAATCACAGGCCTCAGTGTGCTGGTGATGAGTCAACCAACTGAGGTCATTATAATTCACTCTAATTACAGTCAGAAAGCTTATCCACTCAATCTATAGTATGAATTAAAGGCTACATCAATTTACTGCTATACTAAAATCCTACTTATAATTGTCGCCTAATCAAGATTTAAATAAATGATGTCTCCATTACAAAGCAGCATTAGTGGTAGCTGTGGGTTGTAGAAAGGTCAAGTGAGTGAGTTGCAAATACATGCTTAGTCACATCTTTATTACTTCCAGCTCCAGAGAAGAAAAAAAAAGAAAAAAAAAAATCTCTTTAGTGATATAAAAGTCTTCATTAATAAAGCAAAGGTGGACAAAAGTTCAAAGGCCTCTTTCCTGCAGCAATTTAATACATATAGCTAAGTTTAAGGACAAAAAAAGATTGTGTTGTCAGATGGTGGCAGCAGTCAATCTCTCATTCATGAAATGCACACTACATATGCTCTGCTAATCTACTCCATATCACCCTAAATTAATATAAATCGAGAAAACCCCTAGCAAGAGATTTATCTATGATATCCTTGTATCTTACATACATTTGCACATACATAATACATATTTGCACAGTGTTGATTTTGGATGTCTTAGGAACAGTAACCTTTTATATTTGGAGGTATAGCTAAGTAGAACAGATTATTTAACAAGACTAAAGATGTTGTGACCTACTGTAAGCAAATATGGAACCAATTTCCACACCAGTAAGTACCTGAAGCCTTCTGTCCCATGTTGAAAAGCATACCTTTCTCTCACAAATAACAAGAATTAATAGAGATCACTACAAACAGCAATTATCAAAGCATAAAACCCCAACAATTTTTCAAAAACCATAAAACTTCAACCTGCACCTTGGGCTTACAACATTTTATCAAATGACATAATTTTTCCATCCTTTATACATAAAGTCTGACAACATCTGGAACAGTTGTAAGTAATGTTTCATATACATCTCTGAAAACAGAATTCCTGTTCAAGTATCAGTTTTGGCTATTGGTAACAGCTTAGTTTGAATTCAGATGTGATACATAACTGTGGCAAAACTTACTTTAATAATAAGTCTTATTTACTTAATAATAAGTAAACTTATTCTTGCGAATCAGAAGTCATAATCTATGATCTCTTGAGATGAACCTCTGTATACTGTGCAAACCGCTCCTTCCATAAACAGTAGTTCTGCTCATACTCATGATCAATTGAAACATAGGTATTATATGGTGGGGGAATATTCCCATTATACAGATATTATTTTCATTTGAAAATCTGAGCTAAGTTAAGCAATGCTGAGGAAGATAGAAAAGTGGTTTAGCAGTGTTTCTGGAAAGATCCTCTCATCACAGATCCCCAGTTACAAATACGCCGAGCTTCCTGAAATTATCTCCACATATTCCCACAACAATGGCGGCGAGGTGTTGCTAGTTGCAGAACTTGTCCAAACTGTTTCTGCTTTCCTCAGCTAAAAGGCTACATATTAGTAAACGTAAAAAATAGACATCCCATTACAAATTTGATGGAAGTGAACTGTAGAAATATTTTTGTGGTAAACCATTGAAGTTACACTTGAAGGAATGAGCTACAGCAGGTATTTTTTGCATACATGTGAAAAACTAAGAGGGACAAAGTAACATCTTCAAGGCAGACTGTGGAGCACTTTTTAAAAAAATCTGACCCTGGACTGAAGTTTAATTTTGAGTAATCTATTATGGAAAAAACAGGCTTCTATGGGCTACTTCACACACCATTGTTAATAGTAGCATTTTGGCTAAAACACTTTAACTGAGAATGAGGGTCAGTTATCACAAGACATTTATCATCATGAAACAGTCCATGAAGCATAATTTCCAATATCAAATGAAGCCCAGTAACAAGCTGCACACATTACTGCCAGGTATATGGTTATATAAACTGTAAATTCATTTTATAGATTTATGTGGAATACAAGATTTAATTGAATGAAAAAAAGACTCTAGACAGCAATGGAAAATGACCCAGCTCAGCAGGCACTAGCATAATGAGTTAATTATCTAGGGTTTGGCTAGGCAGTGAGGCAGCTATTAACTAACTGTATTGACAGTCTGGTCAGAAGAGGTTGGCACCTGGCCACACCATGAATCCTCACCATCACCCAAGGGAATTTGAGGCCGTTAAGGGCCCAAAGACAGAATGTCAAAAGTAGGAACTTACGATGGAGGAACAAGACAGTCTCAGGAGTGGAATACCACAAAGCAAACTTAAAATATAGAGTGGTTTACGAAATCTAATGTGTTTCTCCATCCTAAAGTTTTCTTCTGTAAATGCAGCTTGGACACCAGGTACACACAAAGTCAGGCTCTGACCTTTTCAGTTAGGGTAAACATCCATGACAGAGGAAGGAGCAGAGGAAACAGAACATCTTCCAGATGTTCTCTTGAGTTTAATAGATTGCATTTTCCTTACAGTTTTTTTGTATGCACTCTGGTAAACTAAAAGCACATCTTAACTTTTTTTAAAAAAATTATGTCTTGCCTTTAGCATAACTGTCTTAAAATTAGGCTGATTTCAAAATAAGCATCATCTAATATCAGATTACCCTATCCCTACAGGCACACTATGATCAAATATCAAAGCCAGCACTTCCAGGAGGCCAGCACCTTGGCCACTCAAGGATACAACAGAGTCACAGAACACTTCTCTCCTTACTTGCATGAGGCTAACTTGGGCTCACAGTGGTGGGAGTATCTGTTCAAGTGTTTTTTCATGATCAGAGTTAAGAGGGTGAACACTTTGGCATGCTTTAGCTCTCAGAGAAGTGTAAGAACCTTTGTGTTCCAGAGAGTGGGTGGCAACTGCAGAGAACAGCATTGTCTTTTCTTGCAAGATGTTGAAATGTCAAGAAAACTTGGTAACAAGTAAAACTTTTGAAGACTCAGTTGTGACTTTGTGAGATTGGTTGGAGTTAACTATGTCCTACATCTTTCACATCCTCAGACTTGAAGATGTGGTACACCTATCTCCCACTTTTGTCTGATTAGAAAATAGCTTGGGAAACAACCTTTCCTCTGAGTTACAGAGGCAATTCTAGAAGCACTTCTTCCAACACTAGAAGGGACTTGACTTTGATTGGCTACTCAATGCTGTCTTTTGAGAACAATATTCAAGATGAATGACAGAATTACCTGAACAGTCCCTTACACCCAAAAAATAAAAACTTGCCCCTTCATACTATGTGAAAGAGAATCAGAAGAACACTTTAAAAAAGAAAAGAAGAGAACTGAGTTGTTTGATTTGTATTTCCCAAGCTTATCCTATTTAGCTTGAGAATACCACACTTCTGCCCCAGGGGCATAGTTCACTATCACATACCAAAACACTTGATCTGCATTCAAAGCTTTTATTCGCTGTTCCTGCAAAGTTCACTGTAGAAGAGAGCCTTTACTTGAAAGGCAAAAAGCAGCAAAACTAAGTAATTGGTCTAGTTTACCTCACTATCTCCTGTTGTAAAGATCCTTCCACTGCAAAAGGACAGTTTGCTACTGCTAGGTCTCAGTACACAATCCCACCATATGACTTAACAAGAAACATCATACTGAAGAAGCTTAACTCAGGGTACAGTCCTCCAAATAAAACAAAGATCCTTCCAAAGTTATTTCATTGTATTCCAACTCTCTGCTTTGCTGTAAGTGCCACTGTTAGCTGGACAACATCAATAATCAGAACAAGGAGGCTGACAAAGACATTAACTGTCAGTCCCACATTGTTCTCCATCTGAACTCCTGAATTCCTTTTTAAAGCTGCAGCCAGTAGTGCATTTCCACATCTGTCAGTTGTCTTAAAATAACAATGCCAAAGCATACGAAGCTTTACTCTGACATACCTTCTGCACATAGGAGTTTTTAGCTGTAGACTTGAATCCTAAATGCCTAGGAACTGACAACACAACAGGAAGCATTATGCCCCTTCACAGTGAAGGATCTTCAAAACTCATTAACACTGAATACAGACATCTGAAGTGAGTTATTTGAAGCTGGACTCTTCTCTGCATGATCTGTCAAATCTGATCTTATTTTAAATTGCAGCTCACAGAGAAGAGGACTCCAAAGGCTTAAAATTAGCTAAGACTTAACATGCTTGCTAAAATCTAAACGATGTTAGCAACTACTCATGAAGCATTCTTTTTAATAAATCAGAACAGAAATGGCTTATTTTTATACAGCACTATTTGGAGGATCTCTTGTTTTTATATTCTGAATTTTAGAATGAGGCCACACACTTTTCAGATGGTTTCACCAGTCTGTGTTCCCCTAGGACATGTCCCATCACCAATTACATACACAGTCTATTAGAAAGCTCTTATGAATATTTTTAGGAATATTTTAGATGCTATAAGAAAACACACGACACTACATTTCATGAGACCACATAAAATGAAAAAAAAGCTGGATCAAAAACTAAATCATTATATACATCTTAAAACCACAAAAACCTGGCAATATGCAAAACAATCCTGAAAAAGGACATTAGTATCACTGCTTTAAGTGATGTTACTTATTTGCTGTGAATGATGTGACATACTTGAAGCACAACTGGAGTGCAATACTCTGTTACCATTACATACACCATATAAATCAAAATCCCTACCATTGCGGGCTAACCCTAGCCAGCAGCTAAGTCCCCACCCAGTCGCTCTCTCAACCCTACCTCCTGGGGAGGACTAGGGAGAGAACTAGAAGTGCAACAGTGAGAAAATCACCTATGGGTCAAGATGAAATTATGCAAAGGCAATCATTCACCACCTCCCACCAGCAGAACGATGCCCAGCCAGTCTTCAAAAAAACTCCCCCTTCCTCCCTGACCCCAACAGTTTTATTGCTGATCATATTCCATATCTCCTGGACTCTATCTCTTTGGTCAGTTGGGGTCAGCCGTCCTGGCTGTGTCCCTTCCCAACCTCTTTCTCACGCTGCAGCCTACTTGCTGGGACAGCAGAGTAATCAGAAGAGATCTTGATGCTATGCAAGCACTGTTCAGCAACAGCCAAAATATTGCCGTGTTAAATAACATTATTTTGTTGAGAAATCTAAAACACAGCACCATACAGGCTGCTATGAAGAAAATTAATTCCATCCTAAGCAGACTCAGTATGCCTACTCTAGAATCACTGTTAGAAGAATACAGCATCAAGACCTTGGAAAACAAATGAGATACTACAGTTTTATTCCAACACCTTTGCAATTTTTTTTCCTTTTTCTTCTTTTCATCAATCAACGTTTAAAGACTGCAACAGCTATTATAATATAATGACCATATAAGAAAAAATGGAAAAGGAAAAAATAAGCTTATCTTTATAAAAGCAGGCTTACAAAAAGGAGCCCCATGTCCTGTACAGTTATTCTTCCACCATTAGCTGAAGCTGCCAAATCCTGCATGAGGAAGTGATATTTTTAAAATGCATGACAACACCCTCAAGCAACTTCCAGTCAAATGAGATAAAAGTGATAATATTTTTTAAAGGAAAAGACTAGCTAAAGCCTTGTACTGAGACCAATATCTAAATCTTGTCAGGATTTGGTTCAACACGTACTATTCAAATCTCCGCACAGGAATATCTGTTAGTTTCAGTGTGGTGCCACAAGTTATATTTTGCTGTAGTGTTTCAAATTAAGATGTCTATCAAAACGTTAATCATCCAAGAACAGTAATTTATTTACTTCTATATGTAAAAACCACAAAGCTAACAAACTGCCTTTTAAAATCTATAATCCAGATAACTATTTTCAGTGCTGCTATTCCTTTCTATTCCATTTCCTATTCTTTCTCTCTCGCTCTTCATCCACTTGTCCACTGTTGTGTTTTTAGTCTAGTTTATAAGCTTCTTGCTGTATTAGGAAATACAAGCATATTTTCCGTAATTAAACAGGTAGTAGCCATATTCCAAAGTTTCCATGTGGCCAAAATCTAGCTCTCTTTTATTGAACCCCTTAAATATTGGCCAGTCTAAGCACTTAATTCCATTTCCTTACTCTATTGCTCTCTTATCCTTTATTTATAATTCTACAGTTCTGTCTCAAATACCTTAAGTATTATGAGGGAAAAGACAGAATGTCTCCTGCAAGACCTTAGAAGGCACATAATTGAGACCACAGCTGGCCTTATGTCACTTCCCCGTTTGAAGCACAGAACCTGGGGCCACCTCGTCGTCGTTTGATCTGATGTGCCACTCCCTTTCCCTTTCCACAACATTAATGCAGTCCCTTCTCAAAACCAGGTAAAGATGATACAGCAATTCCAAGTTTACCTGGGACTCCTCCACAGCTGTTTTAGTGTATACAACTATTAAAAAATTTGCTAATGTTACAAACCTAAGTACAAGGTAAGGTTTAATAGTATCCTTATCAGTGAATGAACTCAAAGATACTAACTTCATTGTTGAATACTATGTGTGAAACATGGCAAAATGGCAAATAAAGCACAACGCAAAAAAGTAATGTTAACTCTGTGGCTAGAAGCTGTGGTGTTAAGCTGTTAATGGAAGAATACTAACAACATGAAAATGGAACATCATACCTGAGTACACTAAGACACAGTCATTGGGAAACTGTACATTACTGCTAACCATGCCTCAGTCTACTGTACCTGTAAAGAATCAGCAATCGCTTCACAAAGAGACAGGAAGATGGATAAGCATTTTAAAAATGGCTTAAAATTCTCCAGTGTAAAACACTGTATATGTATTTAAGTACAAACCTATAAGTGAAGCTGATGTTGTTGCAAAGTGACATTTTAGGATATTTCACATATGATTTTTCATATCTATAACCTTAAAACAAATCTTCCTTTTCAAAATGCATGCATATGTCACTCTCACTCCCCTGCCAGATGACGTGCAGTCTCAATGAATACACCCAGACTCAGAATGACAGCAAAAAAATCCACAAGTGAAGAGACTTCTTTCATGGTCTGGCAGCAAAGAATTCATAAAGCACAAACTGTAAACAGCTGCCTATCAGCTTCTATCAGCAATAGTATCAAAAACACATGGCAAGGGTCAAGTCAAAGTTTATTGACAATGATGAACTTTGACAGCCTCTATTAAATTACTTCTTCCTTTAAGGTGTATGTGATCAAAGCAGCAGAGAGATTTTCACTCAGTCACATAACAAGCTATTTGTTGAGATTGAAACATCTGGTCAATATCTTCTAACACTGCAATTTCATGCACAGTTAGCAATAGGGTACATTTCTTCTCCTTACAGGGTCCATAAGGGTGGCACATATGGCTGATCATTTCATTCAAAAAGGTTTCAATTCCAGGCATTACATACAATTGTCTCTATGCTTTATAGTATTTTAAGTCTGCATACCATCGTTTTCCATCATCACTGCTGTCTGCTCTACTCTTTGCTATAAAAGCCCACAAATATGACAGAGCACTTAGAGCTTAACAGCTTTTGACTACTGGAGTTAGAAAGCAGTTAAGGCAAGGGAGTTTAAGTGGCAGGTCTTAATCTATCTGTTGTCAAGAATTCCAATGCATTAAACTATTTACCAAAGCTCTAGTAATACAGATGATAATTTTTGTTTTAATAGCAAATGCTTCATTTATGAGGCATTCCCGACCAATTATAGATCATTCTTTTTACTAATTTATAAACTATTATCATTTTACAAACATAACATACAACATACAGGTGATCGTGTGATAATTGTAAGAATTTGATGAATTCTATTCCTCAATCTGAAATCACAAGAAAACACAAAATGTTATCTATCCCAAATGCTGAGAAATGCTTGTCTTTAAAATTATGCATCTATGTTGCCACAGCAACAAGTAGTGGATAATGTGAATTTTACTTCACCTGTCCATTTCTACATCCCAATCTTTTTGGTCAAAAGAGAAAGGCAGGCCAGTTGCAAACATGCCGACCGAAAGCACAGTTCAAAGAATTTTCAGTTACTACTAAATAACTTCCATTTTTATTCAATTAACAGTTGATTTCCACATCTCCTTTCCACACTGGCTAACTCCAAGTAGTATCCGAACCTTAAAACTTTACCTAGCACTTGTAGGAAGGCATTGACTCTAAAACTCCACAACACAATTATGAATTGTGCCCAGACGCTGTACCAAAGGCATAACAGAGGGGTGGGCAGGGAAGGGAGAAGGTAAAGAATCTCCATGTGGGAAAACTTACAAAATGCTTGAACAGAGACATCAATCAGATACCACTGACAATGCCTGGGTTTTCTGGAGAGTGTGCTGACTTTCAGCACTACGGCATGTATTCAGTAGTACCTCATTGCTCCGAATGTAACCTAAACCAAAAAAAAAAAAAAACAAACCACCCAAAAATCAAATCAGAATTGTCCACTAGAAACTGATGGGTTTCATATAAATGTCAAGACATAGCTTACAGGTAACAGAACATGTTTACAGGTTGTAAACATAAGCCTAAATAAAAGCCTGTCACACCATGATACAAAGGCTGACAATCAAGCCAGGCAAGCAACTAATTAGCTCTCACTTAGCACTAACAGCATTGGTGTAGAAATTAAGTAGTTAGCTGGATTCTAACTGTTTTTTGATAGGAGTGCAAAGGAAGAAATGTTCCAGGAGCTCCAAACACGTTCAGAACGATGGGATTAGCACTATTCAATTACCATCTTTTTTCAAGGAAACCCACAACTCCACCCTCTTGCAAAGGGTGTAAATACAGCCAAAACTGTCTTGTATATGTACAGCAAGGCTTATAGTATTGTAGTGGAGCATTCCACTTAAGATTATATGAAGTTTATTTCTTCTAGAGTTAATAAAGAAGTTTCTCCAGAAGACATTAGGAGAACAGAATTTGTTAGTTTAAAAAAAGATAAAAATAAAAAATAAATCCTAGTGTCTCTCCTCTAACTTCAAGGCTTCTTCTCACCAGACCAGACTAGGCACACTCTGAATGACCAAGACATAACTTTGGAAAGGTGATTTTAGGCATTGAGTCAGCCTGATTAGGAATCACTATTTCAGGACTGCCCTCTCCTAAGTGTGATCCCATATATTTTCTTCAATGTTCCACATGGCAATGCCCCCCCTTCAAGTTTCAACATTCTAGAGGAATGATCCATCTTCTAAGGAAGAAAAATGTGAACCAACTGAAGAATGTCTGCCTTAGGGCTGCAAGTCTCAGAAATGCCTCTGGATTCCTCATGTGTGACTTCCTACCACATTTAGTTGGAAATGCATGTTCTGTTTCCACCAAAGACTGTGACTGGCACATAGACCAGGCTAAGATTCCAGGGGAATCCACAGTGGCCATGTGAACAATGATTTAGAGGAGAACTCACACATGCTCTCGCAAAATAATAAAAATAATTGCCATAGCATTCTCAAGAGAAAAAAGTACTCCCTCAAAATTGTTTTATGTAACTGAAACCAATCCATTATTTTGTTTCTTCCTATGTTATAGACATTGGTGCCTTAACTTTAACGGTTCAGAAAGGAAGAAGAAACTTGTATATATTTTCACTCTTCCAAATTACCTTTCAACTTCTTATTCCAGTACCAACTAGATAGAAAAATCAATAGAGAATATTAGCTGCACAAGAAGTACTTTTTCTTATTGTTTCTTGCGCACTGCACAGCTTCAGCTCCCTTCTCCCCTCCAGGACTTCTTGGATGGAAATACTATAGCCCAGCACAGAGAACTTCAAGCCCCTATGACAGATGCTTTTGCTAACCACTTACAGGGGAGATAGCATGCTGTTCCTCCACAGTAGTTAATATTATCCACTCACATAAATAGATGGTTTTTATTCTATTCACCAATAACTGAACGGCAACAATTTTATTTGTCCTATTTCTTCATTTCTTAAACATATAAATATTGTATTGTATTTGCTCCAGTTCCCAGGAATTTTTCCCCTTGCCAATTTCATCCGTAATGCCTTTAGATTTGCTGTGGTGGGACAAGCAATATCTTTGTCAAAATAATTTAAGAAGTCTTCTATTTGCCATAAACTGTAAAGATATTCCATTCTGATTCCCAAGATATCAAACAAAACAGCAAAATATAATTATTTATTATAGCTTTTGATTATTCTCACACTGATGTACTCTTTCCTCATGGTAATTATTACACTTGATTGTAACAAATTCAACTTTTTAAAATTTTAGCAAAATCTATGACAGAAGTCACATACAATTATATGCAGTTGAAAGCAGCACTTGTCAATACCTGAATTTCTTGGCACATAGCCCAAATGCTCTAATAAGTTCAAATAATTTTCATGGAACTGACAATTTATTCATCAACTCCTGTGTACTTCCATAAAAGAACAGCAAATTGCTCTTAAATTTGTTGCTTCCCAAATTCAATCGCAGCTAAGACACTTGACCCACCTTCAGCACTACCTTCCAGACCTAATATGGTAGGAGAGAGGAAGACACTTACTAGAATGCTAGTTTTGATTAAAAAAAAAGAGTCAGCTCTTTTACTTTTAGCTTCAAAAATAACAGGATCAGACCCAATGAACTTTATCTTATCTTTTGTACAATAGGAAATATTTTTTTTTCAAACTCTAAAATCAAAACTAATAAACAGAAGAAATACACACATGAAACACTAAGGAGAAGATGTTCAGCTGACAAATGTACAGCCCTGATCCAGTTAATATTCTTTGAGTGAGGTGTATTTTGAAGGTAACGATTTCCATCTCCAGTTTCCTCTGAGAAGCTGGAAAGCTCAGATATGATTGTGATCTCAATTAACTCAGTTTTACACTGGTGTAAATTTATTCACTTCATTAGAGGTGTGTATGATTTATGCAGATGTAAATGAAATAAAATACATACCTAGTGTGACTATGTATATATTATCTTTTCACTTGCTAACTTACTTTCTCTTTTACCTAAACAAGTATCTGCAAGTATGTGTATATATCTTCATTATTTCAATGTTTTAAAAAACTACCTGATGTAACATTCTACAATGCATGTATTGACCACTATTAAACTATAACGGTGTGGTAGGTTAACCTTGGCTGAGTGCCACCAAGGTGCCCACCAAACCACTCTATCACCCCCTCCTTTTCTTCCCCTCTCCCTCCTCAGCAAAGCAAAAAGAAAGGGGAGGAAAATAAGATGAGAAACTAAAAGCAGTTTAATAATAATAGAAGCAAAAGCCAAGCAAATCCGTGCGCGGAAGCGAAGCAAAACAAAGTTTTATTCTCTGCTTCCCATCAGCAGGCGATGTTTGGCCACTCCCTGGGAAGCAGGGCTCCAAGACAGGTAGTGGTTGCTCTGGAGGACAGCGGAACAGCCTCCCCCTCCTCCTCCTTCTCCCTAGCTTTATAGCTGAGCTGACGTCATATAGTATGGAATATCCCTTTGGTCAGTTCGGGTCAGCTGTCCTGGTTGTGTCCCCTCCCAAGATCTTGCCCACCCCATCCCACTGAGGGGGTGAATGTTGGGAAGAGCCTTGGTGCTGTGCGAGCACTGCTCAGCAGTAGTCACAGCACAGGTGTGTTATCAGCACCCTTCTAGCTCCCAGCACAAAACACTGCACCATGAGGGCTGCTATGGGGAAAACCAGCTCAGCCAGACCCACTACAAATGGTTAAGATAAGAAGACGTTTGTCAAGGATTGACATCTAGTGCAGGAGATAGGTAAAGAGTACCACTTGAAGTGTTTGAAGTAAATATGGAAACAATATTTCATCTGCACTAAAGCATATGCAACAATAAAATACCTAATTTTGAAACCCAACAATTTATGAAACAAAATATGGAGTACTGTGTCTTTCCTCTTTTCCATGAGCATGACAAACCAAGAATAACTTATGACTGGAATTCCTATAAGGGTAACAAATTATGGTGATTTGTTTTTACAAATAATAAAGAGAGCCTCAGTTTAAAAATGTTTTCATTACAGTCACCATCCCAAAATATTCAAGTTGCAGGAACAGTTCCCTAAGCATCTTTCTTGTGTATTCAAATTTACTGAAGATCAAGTAAACCACCTGTCAAATCACTCAAATACTATAAAACACTAAGGGACTATAAGTGACCCTTACAAAAACCTTGTGATACGCATTTCAGTTCAAGATCATTTAAACATGGACAAAAAAAAAAGTCTCTGAAAATGAGCTTATCTTCCATTCCCCAACTTCACAAATTTAGGATTTTCTCATTTACTTTTTCCTCTATTTTGGAATGCTTGCTATTGATGAAGATTGTACTGCAAGGGTGAAATGTCAATTCAATGCACTCAATTTTGAAAGGCAAGAGCTGAAATAGCTACCACTAGCTATTAGGGGGAAAAAAAAAAAAGTCAGAGAAATATCCAGAAGGAACCTCTCTCCTAAACATACTCGAGGACCTTTCCTATTAGCATCACAACCTGTAACTGTTAAAAAAAGTGTAAAACTGAATGAAAAATCTTGTGGCCAAAATTTGCTGTGACACACTCTTGACCTGTACATGTCATAGACTATAGTCAATGTTATTAAATGAGACAAAAATCTTAAGCTGGTGCATTCAGAATACAGTAAACTTCATTCATTGTTAAGAAGTCTGATTTTTTTTCCCCTCACGGGCAACTCCGAAAATGCAGAATTATCTGCTCCTCTTTATAATAAATCTGTCATAAAATATCTCCATCTGAGAACATATAATAGTCCATTTACTTTTTAGAGAAATATTTTTGTGTGCGCTTTATAGAAGAAGATGACGTAAAACAGTCTACGTAATCATGTAATTCAACAATCTGTGTTGTTTTCTGTTCACAGCCATTTACTGCTTTCAGCAGCTTCAGGCAAGCCAAACCCATATCCTGTTTGCACTGGCTGCAGGATATGCTAATTGTGAACCCTGAAAATCCAGCATATTAGACAGCATGTACTTAATCTGAAATCCTAACCACATATGTGCCAGTTAATTTGAATCTAAAATCATTATATTATTACTTTGGTATTTTGGATAATAATTTTCTGTAGAGCACAAAATCCATCATACTTTAAGTGTGCAAGTGTATGTAAATGTATTTAAGTTAACATCTAAGGAAAACTAAAATCAAGTGCTTTCAAAATACAAATATCTTCAGAAAAAAAAACTGCAACATAATTTTAAGGATTCCTTCCTGGAATTTTTTGATATTGTCATTGTTGTTAGCTGTTCTGCTAATGTTAATTACATCATTACATGATTTCCCATGGATAACAACTTGTAATTCCATCTACTTATTCTCTATAGAGGCAAAGGAACACAGTAGATTAGGAGGCTGTCAAGATGATAAAATGACATTGAATGCAAATTTGTGTTTGTAATAGAGCATGCAAGATTTGGAAATGCTAGTTAAAACAGAAGTGGCAAACTAGCTTCAGGCACTGAATGTATGCTTCAGGCAGCAAATGTATGAAAAAATGCTAATACATTAGAAAATCTGAAGTATCAACAAAAAAAGATTCTATCTAAACTTCATTAAGATGAGGATCTGTCAATAAATCAACTGAAAGGTAAGGACAAGTATCAATATTAAAACACTCACCAGTTATAACTGGTGTAACACCATTTCTCTTGACACAAAAGCTAACAAGTAATGATATAGAAGGTTAACTCATTAATCATTATTTTTAATTTTCCGGAAGAAATTCAGATACTTTTAATCTAAAAGCCAATTTTCTGCTCATTCATTGATGGAACCCGACTGATATCAGTGGGATTATATCAGTATGGATTAAAAGAGAATTTGGTCCTATTCTCTTAATTCTGGTAAATTGTTAGTTGTTATACATAATATATGACTATTCAAGACTAAGTCCTCAGGATACAAATAGTTTGCCCTATTAGTGGGCTGTGAGGACATTCATTAGTAAAGCAGATCACCTGATTACTCATGAACACAAGGCATTTATTAAGAGATAGCCTTCTTCAACACGTAAATTAGAAATGAACCCAAGTTCAACTAGTTAGAGTCAACATCTTCAGTAACTATTCCTATTCCACCACCATCCCAAATCTAATGGAAACTTACAAAGGAAACTAGTATTACTATCTTACCCTTTGTTAACAGAGCGGTTTGTCATGCTTGGCATGTCTAAATCTAGATTTATCGCTTCTTCAGGTTGCTCCCTCATAGAGGAGAAATAATTGCCAAAGCACAGATTCCTTCTAGATTTAGCCATACTGAAAGATCACCCTTCAGCACCTATGGTTTTTATGAGTTGCCTCTCTAAAACTGAACCCCAGCATACCATCTTCTAGAGCTTTGTATACACATGCTAAAATAAACACTATTTTCCAACATGTATTTGTTAAAATCCTGGTCTAACCCAGTATTTTAACATTTTGGAAAGTTTACGGTAACAAATGTAGGAAAACAATGTTGTTCCAGTCATGTCTGCAATTAAACATAGCATAATTGTGTCAACTTAAAAAAAAAAAAATATATTCTCCACTAAAAGCCACAAGTAGCGTTCTGAAGTCAAGGAACTGTATCTAATTTCCTTGCTAATCCGTCATCCATTTTAACAATTGCTAAAGTCTGAACAAAAGATAACAGTGTTAAAAAAATGAGAGCTAGAAATACATCAAAACAAGTATCTTGGACTGTTTCAGAATAGTGTTTTATAAAGACAATAACTCTGCAGTTCTCCAGGCTGCATGTTCAGAAGATAATAATGTAAGAAGATGTAAAAATCCTTTTAATCCTGACCTTACCAGAGATCACACACATAGCAAACTCCAGGCACTACAACAGTAAGCTAACCTCCTCTCCAAAAAACTCTCAGCAACAACAAAAAACCCACAACAGAAGTCTAAGCTTATTTCTCAAATGCTTTAGACTCCTTAAAAAACAAAACAAACAAAATAAAACAACAACAATAAAAACACCCAAACACAAAAACCCTCTTAAATTGTTACTAAACTGTCAGTCCACACCACTGCCAGTTTGTACATACCAAGTTTAGGATTAGCAGATTGTATTCCTGTACACTGAGAAAGAACTAAAACAGAGAAAAGAAAATTCAGAGAGAATTCTACAGTACAGTGATGAATTCTGACAAGTGGCAGTGTGCAGTGATGGATCCCTCTTAGAGGGTATTAATAACTTCTGTCAAGTATGTAGAAACTAGCCAATTTATGGAAGTCAGAGTTTGACGCTTCACGTGAAATTTTTATTCAGAGAAAAATCCAGTGTTTAAGTAAAATGTAAACTATCTTAAAATAAGGAAGCAATAATAACCACACTACACATATGACTGAGTATTATACAGTCATTCAATAATTTAATGGCTTAAATACATATCAAGATGTACCTTCTTCAATACACAGCTATTGCACAATAAACTATAGCAAGAGAGCACTTCTTGCTCACTTGCAAGCATCTCACCAGAAGATGACATCCACTTAGCTGATTTCCCCAGTCAAAATTCTACTTTTCTGTCTGGGAGAGTAACATCACCCAGAAATGTCCTACTCTAGTTGCTTGGAAAGCAATCACAGATTGTTCTCCCTTGAACAACCTATTATTCCAAGACAAGATGTCCTTCAACTGTAGCAATGAAATGAACATACCTGGAAGAAAACCAAGCTATTGCTACTACTACTTGGGTGAAAGTTATTCAGTAAATCACAATAAATTGTTTCCAGGTATGCAAATAAAACCTTGCTGCTTTCACCTGAATACATAAAATAGTTGTCTTCAGCATATCACTAGAAATGTAAATGAATGGTGAGCATTGATAAGCAATTTTCCATCTGTATATTTTGTATCAAACGCCAATGAAAGCCTAAAATTTGGTTCAGAAAAGATGGCAGATAATAAACCACTTCAACATTTACTTCACTATACTATAAATGTCATACCATACTCTGCTTACTCAAGTCTGGCTAAAATAATATTCACCTAAACCAAGAAATAAATACTATATATGCAACCATGTCTACCACAACGCTCATTAAAGATGGAAATGCACCTTGCATTTGGCAAACAAAATTACTTCTTCCAAATAGACAGTCTTGAGAACCGGATCATTCAGTGAAACCTTCCACTTGCATGATAACTGAAGCTCCACTTATCTGTAGTCTTCTGCACAAACTGTAGGGTGTTACAGCATGCTGGGAATTTTTTTTTTTTTCCAGATCATCACAGCTGCACTCAAGAAGGCATTCACTTTTCTTTTTCCACCACTATTTAAAATAACAGATGCATGGCAGAGAGGAGAGCAGGTTACAAAATCTTCAGAACAACCAAAATAAGTGGATTAGTTTCTGTTCCATAATCAGGCCTGGAATCAAGCCAAACAAGAAAACTTCAGAACTCCAACTACCCATAACTATCTGACTCAATGTACAGAAAATAGAAAAAATGAACACAACACTAATAACACCAAATGGAGCAGCAGAAGGGGTTTAAATACATAACTCAGTTTGAGAACTTTAATTAAGAGAACCACTATTTCAGCAAGTAATTCTTCATGAGGTTACTATAACGATGTTAGATATCAAAATGGCTGGCAGAAATAAGTCAGATTTTTCTATAAGCAAACTTCAATAAAGCTCTCATTTCACCTTATTTAATTGTACAAATAAGATATGCTCCTTTTACCTCTCACAGAATCAATAATGAAATTTTGTGCTTTTTTGTCATGCTATACATTCACCATAACTGCACAGCAAGTATCCAAAAATTAACTGCCTTGGCAAATCAATAGGTTTCTGCACAGTACAAAGTAAACTAGTACATCACTCAAATACTTTTTTCCTTTGAGTCTAATGACCACATTTCAGTAACCAATGAACCAAACACAGCTCAATTAATTCCTTTACTGCATGAAGAAGTTATTCTTCTCTTGACATTCAGGCATAACTCCCACTAATGTTAATGGGAGTTACGCATGTTTATCACAATAAAAATAAACTCTTTTAGATACACAGTACAGAGTCTGCAGACAAGTATGAAGATCTTTTGAAAATGTACTGTACTTCCCAACTCCCATAAAGAAAATCTGTATGCTTCAGAAGCTGAACTATGTAGACACACTAGAGATAACTCTGAGTGGGACTAGTCATCATAACTGCTAGAAACTACTTCTGTTTGCTTGTTTTAAACAACTCTTTAATTTGAGAGTGATACAGAAAAATATTGAAGAGGAGACACTTTGTCTTACCTTTGGATGTGTTAAGACAATGAAACTTGTAACTTTAAAGAATAGGCAAAGAAATCATATGATGGGACAGTGATCACGATATGGTGG
>VZZY01008736.1:23061-43448 GCA_013400335.1 Eurystomus gularis | reverse complement strand
TACATATATTATATAGCCCAATGACATAGTCCCACCTTTTATTTATATCACAGAGAACAGAAAAATGTATTTTCCCTTTCTACCTATGAAACTCCTGAAAACACTTCAGTATTTTATGCTAATGCACAAGAATACAGCAGGAACACATGGAGTTTGAAACATATCTGGGAGATTGGGACTTTGTTTCTTTTCTGTGATTCTACATGTCCCAGTTCCTGATCTATGTATTTAACACTCAGGTGTTAAAAGACTGGAGAAAAAAAATAAGGTGCTGTACCTTATTTTGGAACATATTTTGTACTTCAGGCTGTAGGTAATTACTACTAATCTTTAGCATTAGAAATACAGAAAGTGTTGTGCTGAGAAAAGGCATGGGAACGAAAAAGCAGAGCAAACCAAAGTCTCTTTAGACTGCAGGCCACTTGCCAGCCTCTTCTTACAGGAACTTTCAGTTCTGCTGTTTGCTTCGAGTGTAGCCAAAAGATAAACATTTTAGTGTTGCAAGTTAACAAACACTGCCATGCGTGACAAGTAGATAAGCAGTATCAATAGTTGTATCAGGAGTTTATTAGTTCATTTGAACAAGATAGAAATGTTCTGGAAAGTTCTGATGTGCAGCTGAAAAATGAAAAATAACTGGTCAATGCCCAAACCTCTCTGCTGGAAAAAGGTTTTCTATTCTTAGTAACTGAAGCTTTCACTGCGATGGCCACTTTTCTTGCTGTTTGTGGTAAATTCCTCGATGTATCTGCCTCCTTTGTACACCTGACACCACTGTGCTGTGCTTCTGTATTTTCAGGTGGTACAAATATAGGAGTTTAAATTCTACATGAAGAAACTTAAGCAGCTATGCTAAAGTTATGGCACAATAGGCAGAATTTGGCTTAGTGACTTCGGTAGATTAAAAATAAGCATTTTCTGCTCCGTATCTTTTCACGTTAACTGGATGTTGGGATCTGGTTTTGCCTTTTGTATTTACTGAAAATTAAATTCTGTGTATTTGTATATAGTACAAAATAGGTGCTATGATGACTTCTCCTTTACAATTCTATGTAACACTCCTTAAATTCTAGCCTGATTATTTTTGTGATGTAGGCCTATATGTGCCTTAGAACAAACTGATACTGTTTGACTCCTGATATTGTCACCAAGTCTGTATTTGAACTAAGATCCGCCAAAGTAAATATTAAAAATCCTGCTGTATATATCCCAAACTCAACTTTTAGTTACCTTTTTCTAATGGTATGCAGCATAATATAAACAAGCAGAAACAAAGAGATAATGCACAGTGATGTAGCATCGGGTTTACTGAAGAGGTGGGTGTATTAATCACAGGTGATAAAAACATAAGGAAAAAAAAGGGCTTCCTCCCAGGTTGCAGCAAGAGACATTTATCCTATACTCTAGTGATTTTTTTGGTAGAATTCATTTTATTGAATAACTGTTTTAGATAAGTTTTAATTTTTTTTTTCTTACAAAATTATCCATACTATTTTGATAGTCCCTTTCCCCACCAAGACAGGCTTTTAAGCACCACATTTGTACTATGTCAATTTTTGTGGCTCTAAAGTAACAGTAATACACTATGGAGAAAGTTTTGACACATTTTGCTTGGAAAATGTTGTTACACGCTGTCAAAGAAATATGAAGAACTTACTTTAATATCCTGTCTCACAATATGGGGTAGAAGGGACAAGAAAATTAGGACGGGTAGATGAAATGTATACTGTAGGAAGATGTGATCAGTAACCAGAGGGCTAATATTTTCAGTTACTTGCAAGAATTCAATGATTCCCAGATGCCTGAAGAGGGCAAGGATGAGGACTAGGAATTTCTTCTGGATTTGATGGTTGCTTGGCACTGTGGAATGTAGGTACCTTTGCCCATTTGTATGAGAATTGTGTCCTTTGCCTTGGTTTCCCACAGGGAGCTCACAACTGAATACATAGACAGTCTTTCAGGACTTCCTCCTTTACTTAGTGCACACACACAGAGGAGATGCATGTGCAGGATGTTTATTGGAAAGAATAAAAAAGTTTTACACTTCCAGCAGCTGAATGCTCATGAGAGAGTGTCGCACATATATGGATATTTGGCGAATGTAAACACGCTCCTCTCTGTCTTGAAGGAGAAAGAGCAAAGGCAGATTTTCCCCTCTGTATTCTCAGACACTGAATAACATTCTGCTGCAAGACAGAAATTGTTTGTGTGCAGATGCTTGGCTTCCTTGAAAACATAAACATTTTCTTGGTAGCATATTAATTCACCATATTAATATTAGTCAGCTAGGGTTTATTATTTTTTAAATTGAACTACTCTCGGGCTAATTGCTATTGGCGTGCTAGATACTTTCAATTTATTAAGTTAGTAAGTTCAATAACTTGATAAATTAATAATTTTCAATTAGTTATTTATTGAGTTCATTTATTTAATTGCTTATCCTGGTTTGTTCTTAGTCTCAGATCTAGAATATTAAAACTTAAGCAACAGACCAGACACTGACATGTACATGTAAATTCAGGTACGGGATACGGCCTCCATAAAACAGCACACTGAAATGAGATGTCCCTTGATACAGGAGATAGTTCCACTACTAAGCAACTGGGGCTAAGAGAAGCTGTAAAAGATTCAGAATGCAAGCAATTTAGTAAGATGGTCTACAGGGTGTAAATTTTAATTAAGTCATCTTTGAGGTCAGTAGCTTCCTGTGTTGCAGTGAGATTCCTCCACCAAAGTGTCTCATATTTCATGACAGGAGATCTCTATATTGTGATAATCAGCAGATGACCCATGGTATGAAACTACTGTACCTTGACTGTTGCGTGAAAAAAGCAGGATGCTAATGGACCATCATTCTGCAGACTTTTTAGCTCTGGATCAAGGGAGCTCATGCAGGCCAGTAACACAAATAATGACCTGTGAGAATGCAGAAGCAAAGAAGAAATGTGCCGGTTCAGCTGACCAGCTGCCTACAGGAGAACACACTGCTTAAAGAATATATTGTCTTTCAACTTTGCACCAACTTTGTTGCAGGTATTTCATGCGATAAATCGATCACATGGCAAGCACAGACACACCAGACACTGACAGCATTTGTCTTCTGAGGCTTAAGAACATTTTTCCTTAGTTTGTGCAAAAACCCAAATGGCCACAAGTAACTAGGAAATCAAAGTTAAAATGCAAGAGAATATTGTTTGATAGCATTTGTCTTATGTTGTGTCTGACATTTAATATTTAGGGTAGAATAAAGTTCATATATCACCGAAGACCACTGATATAGCAGTTTAGACTCATTATCTTGCCTCAAGGAGATTTCACTTTTACTTTTTGTCATCAGGTTATATTAGGTTAGGTTAGGTCTCCCAAAACAAGTATCATCTTTCAAGAAGGAAGACTGATTTAGACACAAAATTTGACCTGAAAGATCTTAAATGTCTTGTTCAATTTTAGATTCATGAAATGAGACCTTAATGGGTAACACTTGTTACTTGTTCTGTTACCCTGATTTATTATGTCCAGAGAAAAAACAAGAATCATACGGTAGCTGGCGAGCCAAGTAGTATTATGCCAGGAAACTGAAGTTTTGGCTCAGGTTGTCTTGGACCCTAGAAAACACTTTAGCACAATTTAGAGGCAAATCTCTCTTCCAAAGAAATGTATCAACAAGCTAATTCTAGGATATGATACACGTATATCTAAGTTCACTGAGAATATTTATTGTTCTTCAGGACTGAAGAATATCCACATTGTTCTAAGGTGGCATTTAATTTGCAATGTGTGTGTGCATCTCCCAAAGCAATCGGCTGTATTTGTATTTTATCAATACAGTAACTTGAAATGTATTAGAAACTGCAAGAGCACAGGCCTGACTGCACAATTGAGTTAATAAGAACTTTGCTTCAGAATTGAGAATAGCTCAATATTAAGATCTGAACATGTGTGACACCATCTGTAGATACCATCTTTGAGAAACCATCTGTCTTGTACTCACACATTACTGCAGAAGTACTCTACAAAGGAACTTCACAGACCCCTTCAGCTGAACAACAGGCCAGCAGTATTTCTCTGGGAGGACCCCTTTGGGAATATTTTCTGATTCTGGAACTTCTAACTTCAGCATGTTTTGCAGGGAATTCTGTTTATTTGGATTTCTGTTGCCAAGTGCAACTGTTCTAAAGTAATGTCTCAGAGGTAGCCCACCAGGAGTACTGCACCAGCAATTCATCTTAGTGAGCACTAGTGTTTATCTCTGCTTAAACAGATAATGCACCTAGTCTGCTCTTTTATGATGTATTCCAGTACTGACAGTAATTACATAGAGTTCCCTTCTGAATTTCAAAAAAAAAAAAGTATGAATTAAGAATCCTCCGAGATCTTCATTAAATTGAGAAACATCAATCTTGCAAGGCTATAAACCTTTGTTGGAAAGGTGCTGTTTAGTCGTGCTTGTAGCCTTACTCACTTGTTACAAACCCTAATACAATTTGATCCTCTAAATGTAAACTCAAACTTTTCCATATTGGGATTGTTTTGATAATAAAAGACATCTGTGTCTGGCATTGATAGCCACACATTATATCCTGGAATTAGAATTTAGTATTTGTTACTGTGGTAAAAAATAAAGACATAAGAACATGCTAGCAAAGAAAGGGATCTTCCCAAATCAATGCAACAAAAGTACTATCAGAATTGGTCTCTAACTATGCACTGCTTCAGTATGCAGTTTTTAATCATTAAAAAGTGCAGTCTTTTGTAACTTGAATATAAAGACTTTAATGAGAATTTTTGTGAATGTATTACTTTCCTGTTAAAATATTTGGAACACTTTGTTAATCCTGGTAAAGCAGCAAACGGAATGTAAAGATGAATGGAATTGAAATAGTGTAGTCCTGCTTTATGGAAAAAAAGTACTATAGAGCTGAATGGTAAGTCCTCTACAGAAAGTATAAGCTGAGTAGAGTTATTAGAATTTCTACAAAGCACGGCTAACTTAATCATTATTGAAGTAATAAATTTTACAAATTTAACAAATCCTTATGAAATAATTTTTGATAATGTGGGAAGTACCTCATCTGTACTTCTAAATATCCATTTCTACTTGACTTTCAGATTTACAGCCATATTGATTGTTCTTAGTGAAGGTCTATATTAAAAAGTGATTAAAATAACGAACAAACATTTCAGAATACTGGTAATGTATTGTGCCTGGTTCTGCCTCACTGCAATAAGTGATTGTCTGATGAGCAAGACTTACGTATTCTCTATGTATATAACTCGATGTATATACACACATATGGTTTGCTCGAGTACATGAAAACACGTTTACTTTCTATAAAATCCAACTTTTCATGGCTGCAGTGCGACTTAACAGCATCACCTCCCTAAAGATGGCAGTCTGGTTTTGTGGAGTGAATCCATATTCAGGGTAGAGTCTTTCAAAGTTCAGCGATTTCTTTGAGTCCTGCCTATCTTAGATGCTTATCATATGAGAAGATTAATAACTTTTGGCAGTAGCCATTTCTTTTCCTTGATAACAGAGCACTCCTCAGTGCTCTTGTTTATCATGGTACCTAAGTTTTAGACGCCCAAAGTAAGGAGAGATTAATTCTCCTTGAAGTCACTACATTTCTTAAAGAATTAAGAAATGAAAAGTCAGCACGTTATTTTTCATACTTACACAACAAGAAGAAATACTGAAAAAAGGACTACTGTAATACTGTCTCATTGTGGATGCCTATTCTCACACCACTTTATGAGCCTCCCAGATTTGTTTACACAACCTACAGATAGTCTAAATTGCAAAATAAAATGAATCACGAATATAGAAAAAGATCATGCATTTATAAACTAAATCATTTCAGCCTATCATAGAACCCATGGTTTGGCGTGGAAGGGACTTTAAAGATCCTCTAGTTCCAACCCCCCTGCCCATGGCAGGGACATCTTTAACTAGACCAGGTTACTCAGAGCCCCATCCAACCTGGCCTTGAACACTTCCAGGGGTGAGGCACCCACAGCCTCTCTGGGCAACCTGCACTCCAGAGTCCCTTACTGCTGCTCCCAGGTCTCTGTAATCCTATGAACACATTCTAAATTGTTCTAGACAAGTCTAATATCATAAAAAGATAAAGCAACTAGACATTTGACTTACAAAGAACTAACATGATCAACAATAAAGTCTAAATGACAAAACAGTTTTACTTAGTAATTTTCTTTAAGTAGAAAATTACTAGAAGCAATCTTTTGTCATTATAGTCATATCGATAATACTTTGTAAAGTGAACGTGCATGAAGCATGTTGTAAAAACCTTTTAGTATAAAGTTAAAACGAAACTGTTGAATTTCCTTATTTAGAGAAGCCCTGCTGAAAATCAAAGAATGCAGAAATAGGTATCTCTATCACCTGACATCTCTACTCAGCACAGATCCGAATTTAAATCTGAGGATGACCTGCAAAAGCATAAGTTAGGCCTGTCTCCAAACAACTACATTTGTAAGAGACCATTTTGTTTGTAATGGAACTCAGCAAAATGTTATTTTGACAGAACATTTTGTTCTGACTCCCTATTTCTGTAGTTTACCCTAAAAATCACTTATGTAAATTATGAGTATCACATAGATCTGTATGAAATACTGAAAAAGAAATCTCAGTCTATGAGAAAGAGTCTTGATCTCAATAGGTTTTGCTTTTAAATCAACTGGAAACCTGTACCAAATTCCCTCTATCACATTTAGTATGCCTGAGCTGACTTATGGTTTCATTTCAATTTAACAAAAAGTTGGTACTACTGACAGGAAATAATGTGAAACTCAAGAGATTTTGGCCAAGATACATGTGAAATCTGAACTCTAAAGTGTGAGAAACTAGTATGAAAATGAAGGAAATATCCATGCTAATATTTTCATGCCAAATTATTTACCAAAATGAAAAGGTTTTGCTATATTAATAATAAAAAAAAATCCCAAATCATCCAACTGTGCTGAGCAAGCAAGGTTCCCTCTCCTATTACATGCATAGTGATTAAACATTGAAGACTGTAAATGCTGTTTGATAAAAATGGCTGGTGCCTGTCCCAGGGGAGCTTCTCCCTGGAACATAGTTAGACTCTGATAGCTGGATTAACACACTGAGTAAATGAGGATGATGACCTTCTAGATATTACCACTGGCAATTTCTTTGTGCTCATTCTTTTGGAGTACTCCTGCTGGTTCAGTGGGAGAGGGTACAGCAAATTAACCATAAGCCAGATGTTTAATTCATCATCTTAAATAGGTTCCTTTTCTGCATCAGGAGCTGCCACTGTAATCAGAACATGTTTTGTGTGAGGGCAGAGTGTAGCTCTGTAGCCCTTCACAGTGAGCACTGGCTGCGCCAGGGGCTGGGATATTATGCAAAAATGAGACTGTTAATGCACTATTAGGAACTTTCTTTCTTATAAAATAGCACATTGCCTCATAACTATTTTACATTATTCCAGTAGCTGGACCAAAAAAAGAGATACTGTGCCATGTAATCCCAGAGGCGCTTGCTTTGAGCTGCAGCACATTATGGAATGGCCACCACAATCCAGAAGTCAGCTAGGACAACTATGCTTTCTCCTTAAAACTTAGATTCAGAAGTATTCTTTCACACAAACACTTGATTCAGTGTTTCAGTTATACAAATATAAGTTTTCACTAAATATTTAGACTCTTCATACATGCCCATTCAAAACATAAACTCTTCCTCCCAACCCAGACATGGCTGTTTCTCTGTAGCATAAAGTCTATCCTTAAAGTGCCTGCTTGACTATAGTGACTAATGGAAAAAGTGTATTTTCAGCCCAGCCACCTTAAACAATGACCTAAATGAATCATTAATGGCTACTGACAGAAAACTACTAGATTACCGTTTCTACTGTTAGGCATTAAAAAGGTCTTTTAATACTTGGATTGAAGTTATTTGGCAAAACCTTAATTGCCTTGATTAAATTGTGATAACCACTTATTCACCAGAACAAGCACTTACACAATTCTATCAGAATTCCTCAAGTATTTACCAGCATGACCAAATTACAATATGAAATCTTGGAAGGATTTGCTAGAGAAGTCTTTCTGTTCTGTGTCAAAGGTCTCTGAGGAATGCAGCATGCATAGTGCTGGAGCAGGGTCTTTTCTATCCCCACCATCATCAGTAACAACAGGAAAAATATGGTTAGGGAGCGACCACCTACATTTACAGGCTTCTGCCTGAAGAAAGTGCAGATGAGCACCAAATGAGATTTTTGCTCTGCTTGGCATTCGGCTTCTAACCTGCATAGCTGCTTGCATGTTTTAATTTGAGTGAACTGTCGTTAGAGTCAGAATCTGTCCTAAAATGCAATGGTCTAGTTAAATACGTAGCAGAAGCCTGCATGGTGCCTCTCTACACTAGGTTTGACTGCAGCCAGTACTATAAGTCCCTCTAATGTCATAAATACCATAGCAAAGACATGCTAATAAAAAAGAGAGCACTGACACCATTAATCATGTATAGGAGTATATAAATACTGCAGAAATCTCTCTTTTAAAATGAAATCAGCATTATAACAATTTCCTGGAGAGACCTTACATTTGTTTCATTGCAAAAAATATTTAAACTCTGAAAGTAATTGTCTTTTAACTAACCATATGATTTAAAATATCATTGTTATATCTATGCCAGCTTTTAATGAAAACGTTCTGGATGCGTTATTAGTGTTTCTGCTATCTGTTCTGTTTGTGGGAAGGTTTGATTAAGTCAGCAATCAAGTTTGCTCCAAGCTGAAAAAGTCATTTCAGCCTTATTTCAAAGCTCTGTAAACCTGGATGAGATCAATATCTAAAAAATTACTTATAATTGGGGAAAAAGAAAAGGTATCTCCTAATTAAGACACATTACACTAGGAGTTTTCAAATAAACTACTTCTATGCTGGCAGAAATGCCCGAGTTCCTTACATATAGAAAATATTTAGCAAATTGTTATTCTCTGATAGAAGCTAGCTGCTAGATATCTGCAGAGCACTCTGGAACCCCACTCTGTTTGTGGAATTTAAGGGCACTGGTGGAATTTACAGAGTCCATATGCCACATTCCTAAAATGTTGATAAAGGCTGAGTTTCAGTTACATGAAATTTTTAAAGGTCGTCAAAATAAACACTCTAAGTTAAGAATTCAGCAAAATGCAGCATTGTTTTAAAAATAATCTCTGTATTCCAGGTATTTATAAAACTGAGTTATTCAGCCTATTTCGTATTATAAATATATCCTTTATAATTTTGAGTTACCTATAAAGGGACACGGAATAAAGTGAATTAAGATAAATATTCCAGTATATAACTTTCAGGTTTTAATACCAATGGATTTCATATTCTACTTACAAACTATTTTGAAAAAGATTATGTTTGGCAAAGAAACATTTGGCCAAAAGAATCTTCCACTGAACTTCTCTCTTCCCCACTCACTCTTAAGTCTTTGCTCTTTTTTACTCTCGAGTGTAAAAAGAATCTGCTTCTGGGGCAGTTTCCAGCTGCAGCTCACATCAGTAGGGAGTTGTCAATATTCAAAATATTTGAAAATACATTTCAAAAATTGAGGCATGCAAAAGCAGAACTAGAAAACACATTATTTCAAAATATGGTTTGTGCTGACACTATCTAGATAATTGAAAACATACATGGGGATGGTACATGTGTTGAACCTCACATCTTCAGATATTAAGTCTTGAGTATTGAACCTGAATGCTAAAAAAAGTTAATGAGAGGTATTACATTTATGTATTTGTGAGTGCATAAATATTCCTAAATATTATATTACGCCTTCATTTCACTTTCTTTTTTGAAAGAAAAATGAATTTTCCTTGCTTGAGGAACTTCACCATTGATAAACTTAATTTCTCTTTGAAGCTGTTTAAAAAAGTTATAAACTTGGTTTTTATTTCATTTTTATAGAGCATTTTTTTGTCGGTCTTCCAGAGTTTGTCTTTCAGTTAGTCTTTTACTGTGAGAAATTTTGCACGCAGACAATCCACATCAGAGCAAAACCTGAAATTATATTTACTTTAAATAAAGCCAAGTAAACTGTTTTTCTGTTTCAGATAATAGAATTTCATGAATAATTTTATAATTCTTTGCATCTAATATTTAAAATAGTTTAATCTTCTCTGGCATTATTCCTCATTTGTAAGTCTATGTTCATTTACCATGGGTGGTACTCACCACACAGAGTCAAAATCTTGCCCCTAAGTATAGAGGTGGCTTTAGCTTGCTCTCCAAACTCTAAATCCTAGATTTGTATAACATTGTAGAGTAGTTTTTGTGTATGGTACGTAGATGTATTCTTCCTTGTGCAAACTGTGCTTCTTCAAGTAGATCTGTAACCTGCAGTGAGGATAATTAAATTGATGTGACTCCGTACAGGAATCAGACTGCCTGGATACAAGGCTGTGTAGAATTGAGGATTTTAAAATTCTTTTTGCTCAGCAGAAAATAAATATAAATATTTTTCTAATGTTTTACAATATTTATGGGAATTAAAAGATCTAAATTTTGTCATAATCCTTGTTTGCTTGTTGCTTTTCTTATGGATAAAATATTCTAGTCTGTTCTTCAAAGCCATGTTGAAAATGGAAATAATTTACATCCATGCAAATATCAGGATTATGTATATGAGTTTTAGATATTCACACTGGGTATAACTTTGATATAAGAATAAAACATGTATCAAATATTTTTCTAATAGAATCTATAGGGTTTTGAAAGACTATTTATCTTCACAGATGTTATAGGTCCCACTTTTCTGTGGGCAGATATCCTCTCTTACATTGATTACAGGAATAAATACTAATAAATGAGGCATCTTTTGCTAATAATAGCAAAGATAAAACTTACAGTACTAAGAAAATTGCTTTTTTTCTAAAAGAAGCCCTCTACTTTGCTCACATTGCAGTTATTTCTAGCGTGAAGAAATTGGAGATGGACCAAAATATAAATACAGGTCACAAATATAAGAATATTTGCATCAATTACATACATTTGAAACAAAAAACTTTATTTTGTTTTCTTACAACAACTGCTTTAAAAATATATTCTATTTATACATGCTTCCAGTTCACCAAGTGAAATTTTCTTGCTGGTTTTTCCTTCAACAGGCATTTCTCATTGCTACTTAAAATACTAGTTTCCTCCAGAGAACAGTAAGAGAGCATCAGGATTTGGCAGAGGTGCATTTTCTTTATGTTTTTCTCACCAGAATTTAACTGTACTAGCACGTCATTGGGTTTTGAAACAATGATAGGAAGACTAGACTCTCTCAAGGGGTAGGTGACTGGACAGATGCTAGGCTGTGGTATCAAATCTTTTACAATATACGACATAAAGGAAAACCAAGGCTGGAACCCGCTGGTCCCCACTTGCAGACGCTGCATGGATTGTAGCACTTCAGCAGTCCTTTCTTCCCTACCTAAATGAAGCCCATGACTGGTTCTGCAAGTCAGAACCAACCAACACTGGCAGGGCTGGGCAAGGGAGTTACCCAGCGCCTGCCTGCACTTAGTGAAGCTCTTCACGTTCCCAAGCACATTTGGATGTCAGCTCTCATTTCAGGATGTGAGAAAACTACATCTATGCCACACTCAACAAGTTATGTGCAGAACAAAGTAGAAGCGATTAGAAGTGATACTTCAAGGAGTCTTTTTGGTGTAACACTTTAAATGCATTTTTCTATGTAATATCACAACAGCAAATAATAAAGTATGGACTGGAAGCTGACAACTTAGGCACCGTTATAGACCGGAAGCTGTAAACGTTAAATGCTAATTCGGAATGAGAATTGGGGGAGTCAGAATTAAAAGTGTCCATTACAAAACCTAAAAGAGAAAGAAATCTGTTGCTGTCCTACATCTCGCTTTTCAATTTTTGCTATTATAATGAGAAGAAATGCAAATTCCTGCCTGCTAATAAAGGTGGTGATATTTGTAAAAATACAAGCAGCACTGCTGGGCAAGGGCTGCTATACAGCGTTTCCAGGTACAACAGCGATCCTGTAACTTCAGGTTTATGTTACAGACAACCTCTGCTGTCCTGACAGAGCATTTTCCATCCTTTTTTCACTAAGGCGGACAAAAGAAGTGTCCAGGATGTGTTTCTAAATGTCTGCTGCTTGCCAAGGGCTGGGGCACTACTGAAATTAAGAAAAATCTGAAACTGAAGTATTATTGTATAGGAATTGTATTGTCTAAGTATCATTATATAGAAATTTACTTAAAGCAATGTGTCTATTTTTTCTGCAAACATCACAAAAGGAAATTAAAATTTAAACGCACCAAAATGTCTTACAGAAGATTTTAAAATACTGTTGTTATTTCGGCAAAGACTCTGGCAGCACTGATGGAATTGCTTTATGTACTGCTATGGTTTATACTTCTTCATTGTATAATGTTTTATTTCAACTGCAACTCAACAGGGTTGCAAAGGAAGGTACGAATAAACATGAATCGGAGATGTTGCAATTGAGCACGGGAGTGTAGTGATGGGAAATTTTTCCTCACACATCAGTCCCTTGCAAGAAGCTTTAAACGTATGATTTCCTCCACAGAACTCAAACCAAACCACTGGTGTTATTAAAATGAGTACCCTGCCTCCGTATGTCCCTTACAGCATCATTCCCTTATAACTGATTTGTACGATACAAAAGCCAGTACAGAAGATGGCACAGAAAGGCGTTTGCTCTTACCCCACCTATGCAATTCCCACAAAAGCTGCCACTGAAGCTTCTCTCGCGCGTGCCGGGGCTGTCCACATTGTGAATGCTAAGGAGTTCGACTGCCTGGTTCTTGAAGAAGCCAACAGGATCATCAGTTTTATACAATGATTACATTTTTGCCTGCTGATATTCATCCATTCTTGAAAGGAAATGAAAGCAACATAGAAAGACAGGAATTACACTGAAGCAGCAGCGTCTCAGTTTTGTCATGCTTGTGAATGCAGATTCCAATTATAAAGCAATGACGGTGAGAGCTTTTGTATCTTATGTGCCATTTTCTCTTCCAGTTTGTGCAATATAAGAAGACAGAGCACTAAAATAAGGATGAAGAGAGGACTGAGGTGGCAAGGCATCTAAATGTATATATAAATATAACCAAGATTGTTTGTCAATGAGCTCTACAAAAGGATAAGCGTGTGTTTGTGCGACTTCCTCAGCCAGGGAGCTGGTTTGCAGTGCTCCCTTACGCGCTGTATCCTTCAAGGTTCAGCAAAAGATTTTTTGCCAAGATCCTAAACAAATAAATCAAAAGTTAAATTATTATCTCAGCTGTAGAAGCTGAGACATTGAAGCTGAATGACTCTGTCAAGTCAATGTTTACTATTAGAAATAGGATTAGATTTCATGTCATCACTCCCAGATCTTGCATCCAGTCTTCTAGCACTGACTACCTACCCCAGGGTGACACATCTTCATGTGTTTGGTTTTAAGTGATTAATACCCAGGGAAGAGCAACTGCCTGAATAGCAGGCAAATGACTAAGAATTTCTTAAGGATAACTCAGACATTGAAGACAAAAGACCTAACGTTTCACGTTACAGTTCTCATCTTTGCTGTTTCTCAGGCATGCTCTGATTCATCTCTGCAGAATACTTCATATACTGTAGTTGGACTTCACGTTTCTATCATTATACCAACAATTTGCCAGAACAGCAATTTCCTTACACACTGAGTATTGCTAGCTCTTAAAGCAAATGTCTACTGTCTGCTTCCACCCCTGCTCTCCGTCTCAATTACTATTTTTCTGAAGATAAGAAAATCCCATTTTTACCACTGGAGAGCCAGGCTGCTTAGGTCACAAGATTCTCTTGGCTTAATCCTTGAGTATGAATCATGAACTTTCCCTAATAAGTACTGGCATTCTTCAGATGATCAAGCTAGCTTACTAAGGCTTCCAGAGCTTTCCACATTAATTATCACCATGTTTTAAGTATCAAAAGCAGTAGCTGATTAAGAAATATTAAACTGTAAGTTGTTTATTCTTACTTTTCCTTTTTGTCCTTTTTATTTCTCACTCTTATGTGGGTTGATATTGTATGTGGCAATAATACAACTCTGTTAAAGGAAAACAAAATATGAAAAAGATTGTGAAAAAGATAAATAAGACTGAAAAACATCTACATCAGAAATTGGAAACAAATTCAGTTGCTTTCTACACTACATAGCTCAAAAGTAAGCTATAAATGCCCATGAGTCCGGTTTAGAAAAAGCTTTTTTCTCACATTTAATATCAGAAAATTGTGAGATAATAAGACTAATAGTAAGCCTCTACTCTGCAAATTACTTATGACCCCTGCAGAAGAATCATACACTCTACTGAGGAGTCAGAGTAAATGCCATGTGATTAAATAGGTATTCTGTTAATAGAAAAAATGAAGACCCTAAAAAGAAAAAAAGAAACGATTTCTTAACGCTTGGAAGTAAAAATAGAATACTTGCTCTGTATTCAGAGTACAGAACATTGCTGAGCTAAGACTGGACTCTAAGTACTTTAAAACTGGAAACATTAAGATCCTGAGCACCTTAGGAAAGATTTTATATTCATGCACCAAATTCAGGCACTACATGTAGTAAAAGTAGAATAAATACAAACTTATTCAGTTTAGCTACCAAAAATATTTTTGCATCTTTTATCAGGATTAGCATGTCTAAATAAAAGTAAATTCCTCAAACTGTATTTAAGTGTGACACAGCATGGCAGGACAAAAGTATATTCAATATTTGGAAAAAATACGGATGTTTGTACTTCACTAGCAGTTAATTAAGTAATGTGTATGTATGGGCCCATGCATGAAGAACAGGGCACACCCAAGTCATAGTCAAAATCACTTGGGAACTTTTATGAAGACAACAAGTAGTTTTTACAATAGCAGCAGTTAAGCCTGAAAATAAAAGCAGAAACTCCTGAAAGGAAACCAGAAGTGAGTCAATATTACTAGTGGTTACTCTCATATTTATCATTAGAAGTGAGTCAAAATCACCAGGCGCTACTCTCATATTCATCATTATATTATAACATTGAAAAAATGAAAATCCAAGACACATTTTCAATATTATTTCCAAAGCTTACAAATTTGAGAATACTACTACAAGTAGCATTAAATAGAAAATGCTTCCTTGAGCACTTTTGAGCAAATTCTCAAAAGGGAACTGAAGGCAGTGAAGTAACATCTTGTTTATGTTTCTCAGAAATATAAAAATACTTTGAAATCAAGTTTAGATACTCTATTTAGATATTATAAATTTATAAGATACAGAAAAATCTTTAAGGTTCAGGGCAGCCCTTTTTCGAGTTATGATTCAGTGACGGTCTTGAGCAAGTGAGTATCCTGAGCCTTGCTTCCAAGGACTTGCATAATTTAGTACCCAAGTTCAGGAAATGACTTTAAGTTTAAATACCAACTTACCAACCAATAGTTCAGTAAACTATTTGAAGACACTAAGCATTGAATTTAGTATTTGCTCTGTACTGTATCAAGCAAACAGAATCTTCCTCCAGAATGAAGGTGTCTCTGCAGAAAGAGTACAACATTCTCTAGTTCTAGTAACTGTTTTTCTGAGTACAGAACACAAAAGTCGTGCAGAAGATCTACAATGGATGAGTACGGATCTGTGTCATCCTTGTCTCAAAAAAAAAAAGGGTTCACACAGGAGTAGGCTTAGTCAAACATTATTTGAGATAAACTCAAGCCACTTAAGTGAGAGCTAGACAAACAAAAGCAAGGCTTCTGGAAAAAAGCTTTTATATAATACTTTCAGACTTGGTGAAAAACACTGCAAAGTGCTATAAACACTTCATAACATCATGCAAAATTTAAACTAAAATTTCAGGTTACTGCTGTGATGAGTATTTAGAGGAGAATGTAAAAGCTTTCCAGAAGCTGTACTATTCAATTAACATTTTGTCCTGTTCCTCATTACCTCTGAAAATACTTGGTTTTTTTATGTAAGTGTACACGTGAAGAAAGCCTGTTTAACTATTCATATTAAAAAAGCCCCAACCTCTAAAGCTCTGCGTTCACAAAACACAGCGTAACATCTTAATAAAGTGTTGTCCTGCTTTCTAATTTTGCAGACCCTGAAATAAGAGTTTAAATATTTTACTTCAGCAATGGGACAAAATTACATCCTAAGACAAAAATGTTTGAAAATGTTATCTTATCTGGGCACTCCTTCCAATCTGACACCAGAAACTGTAGAAAGAGGAAGTGCTACCAGACGTGATAATGTATGTGATGTGAATTAGTAATGGGAGCCACATTGAATTGCTGCTGTACAATGGCATAAGTGAGTAGAAAAGAAGACGGAAAAACTATCAATGTTTGGTTTTTTTTCTTTTGGAGGACATGAGCTTGCATAGAACACAGAGTGCTGACATGGCATGCTCTTAAGAAGAATCTCTTTATGGCTTCTGTATGTACAAACATAAAAATAACTGAGCATCTGAGTATCTGAGCAAAACCCAACAATGTTTTATTTATGAAAAATGAATTATTGATAAAACTATTTTCAGATAGCATTAAAAGCAAAGATGATGAAGGTAAGAATATAGCACAAGTGAGACAATTTTGAATGCCAGACAGGTATACAAGATATTTCCTGAAAGTTCTATCCATGACTGTTAAGCATGTCATTCTTTATGCCTCATCTGTGCTTGGATATCTCCGTCGTTAATCCAATGCAGCTTGTCAATTAATCCTTCATATTCTCTGTGATGACCATATTAAAGTATAGAAAACTAGCAATCTAAATTGTAAAATCTGGAAAACCACACTTTTCTGTCAAGTGTAGCAATATACACAGGGCTTAGAACATCTTCCTCTTCATTCAGTAGTTATGTCTGTCAGGTGTTTTGTTTAGGCTCTCAAAGGGACAAGGGAAGGACAACAATGTATTTTCTCTGAAAAACTGCTCTTAATATATTGTATCTACTTCCAAGTATTAAATTCACCTTAGTATATGCAGTGGTCAATAGAAATGAACTTTACGGGGCAGGCAGTAAGTCAGCAAGGCCACGGCAATTCAACACTAAGACAAGTAACAAACTGTTGGCGGGTGTTCTCTGTCATTCTTCCCAAAGGGTTTTCTCTTGCCTGATGTACTCGTAGTTTTACACCATATACCCGATCAATTTTTTTCTTATGCATATAATGCATTTTAATATATAAATTCAGCAATAGCAATTATGTAAGTTTAACGGCCAACACTTATCCCTTTAAACTGCTTCTTCTCCTTCTAAGCTGTTTCTGTTCTTCATTTAGCTACCTTATTTATGCAGAATTTTTACCACATCCCACCACTGTTTGCAAATTCAAAAAGCAACTGAGTTAATTCTTTCTTCATAACAAAGAATGCAGCATATTATTTTTATGTACCACTAGGAAAAAAACTGATAAAGAGGAAATGAAGCAGGGGAACAGAAAAACAAAGTAAGAAATTAAATCCAAGTTTCTAATGCAGCAGTGTAATGCCAAGAAACTGCTCCAGAGAAACTGATTAACTGCCAGCTTTTCTACCTGCTGCCAAGAAAACATTGCTGTGTTCACTGATCCTGTAATTAAACTGAGTGTGTTCTGAAACAACTTCTTCTGAATTGTGCCATCTTCAGTACAGGGGGAGGGAGCTTCATTCCTATAATACACCAATAGAAAGATGGTTCTTCTCTAAAAAGTAGGTAGAAGGGCAAGCTCAGTTTAATCATGTACACACATTCTTTAAAGAAAAAAATTAACAGTTGGAAAGAGAAATCTTGTTGCCTACAGACTTTTGGTGGGAATTCAGAACTATAATTTGCACTGTTCAAGATAACTAAAATGCAGAGCAAAAAGTCTTCATTGCTATTCTTTAATGTCATGTAATATCAGGAGCCTTGCTAAATCCTGTTGTTCTCTTTATCAAAATGTAAAAAGTGAGTTCTTAATTCTAGTGTTTTGCAGGATTTTCTTGCTAGGACTTTTAATATGTGTAAGTTGTTACATGCTAGTCAAGATACTGGTATACAAGTATGTCAGCAGAACAGACCACACCAGTACACTTCTCCCCCATTTTACCTTGTTCAACACGATCTTGTTTAAGCAGGATTTCATAAGGCTATGTTCTCTTCACCTCCACTATAGTCCTCTAGTATCTTCTTGTAAAGGTTTATTTTACTTCAGACTTTTCTCCTTTCTCATGCTTTGACGGGTTAATGAAATTTTGGCTTTACTTAGTTGAATCGCTCTTTGCTGTGTGTCCGGCTGCGCTAGACAGGACAGTGGCTCTCTCAGACATTAGTCCGTACAGTCCTTAGCGTATCAAGAAAGGTGTGAATCTCTAGTGAAAGTGTGAGAAAGCCCTTGCTTCCAAAACTGTTCCCAATATTCAGCAGAGGAAATTTGGAATCCCGATGGAGGACACTCAGGTTTCCCCTTGCTCCCTTACTCTGTGTGCATCCTGAAATCATTCCTACCAAGGCATTCAAAGTAAAGCGTCACTGTCAAGTCTCACTACTTCTGTGAACTCCATGCAGCGCATCTTTAGATTCAGAGCTCCCCCTCAGGCTCAGACCAGCTTCCTTTAAAAGGTCGTTCACATCGCTGGGTATTTTGCCATGCTTCACTGGAACCACAGTAACAAAACCATCTTGCCACAGACTTCACACCACTTTAGTGAACTTTCTTTTTAAAGATACAATGTTCTTGGAACTAAGAGCTACTGTAAGTAACAGTAAGTAACAGTAAGTAGTAGGAGAAGGAATTAATTGTTTCTGTATCTAAATGATAAAATACAAAATATTTTTTGGTTCAGTCATTAGTTTCTTCAATCTTTGTATCTTTTACTTATAGTAAAGAAACCAAACATTTTGTTTGCTATGAAGAAGTCCAGAAAATAGCAGTAAAAGTGCCTGCTTGCAAACTAAACTTATTCTTTAATTGGTTTGCTGTAATTTACTAAAATTATCTCTTGTGCACCACTACCTAGAGTATTTCTACAAAGAAGTCAGGGAAAAAAATAAACATATACCAGAGCACAATATTAGTTACTATCAAGCTCCAATATTTCCAGTTTTAGTCCTCAGGAAAATGGAAATTATTTAACTATTTTTTAAAAATACAATGTAGTTCAGAGTGCAATACAAAATTCCCTTTAAGGCAGGGATAAACAAAGTAAGAAAGGGATTTAGAAAATAAATATAGCTCCACAGACAAGAATAATATTCAGTGTTGTTAATTATCTCAACAGTGACCATCTCAAAGACTGACTCAAAGGAAGTGCTGAGAGAGCTGGCGGAGGAGAGCGTGTGTATGTCTGATGGCCAAATGGGAAAAAAAAACAAAAAACACAAACCCAAAAATTACAGGCAGCCCCCAAAGATATCAAGCCAGCATCTCCTACATGTGTGAGCTGGTATAAATTTTGAGCTGGTCTGTTTATTGCTTCATCAACAATCCTCTTTTCAGGTCAGTAAAGAAAAACATACTCCGTTAAGCACCACATTTCCAATCATACCCAAAACTGATGTTATTGACCAAAAGCCTCTCTGCTGGACACCTAACCAAACACAGCTTTTCACTCGTGCTGGCCAGAGGTTTATTTGATGGCGCAGAATAGCAGAGCTGAGAACATTCAGCTCACAATGCATTTTAGTTATGATCCCTTCACTCTTCATTGCTATACCTCTGGGACAGAGAGGGGTTGAGGGGAAATAGAGCTGTTGCATTAGTTTGGAGCTAAGCTGAGAAACCTTTTGTGCCAGAGGTACTGTATAACCGTCAATAGCATCTCCAACTGAGATAGCATCAGCTCCAACCACTGAATGACTCCAAGCCAGAACAAAGGCTACTTCCAGGGGCAACTCAGGCTTTAGGAAGGCTGAAACGTGAAAAGTTACTTACTGTGAAAGTAACTTTCTGATGATGATACAAGACCTTTTCTCATGGAAAAACTGGCTACTCATGGCCTGGATGAGCATATGATCTGCTAGATCAAGCACTGGCTGGACAGACGGGCCCGAAGAGTTTTGGTCAATGGAGTTAAATCCAGCTGGTGGCCGGCCACAAGTGGTGTTCCTCAGGGCTCCGTGTTGGGGCCATTTCTGTTTAACGTCTTTATTGATAATCTTGATAAGGACATAGAGTGTATCATCAGTAAGTTTGCAGATGACACCAAGTTGTGCAGGAGTGTTGATCTGCATGAGGATAGGGAGGCTCTACAGCGAGGTTTGGATAGATTGGATCGATGGGCCAACGTTAACGGTATGAGCTTCAACAAGGCCAAGTGCCAGGTCCTGCACTTGGGCCAGAACAACCTCATGCAATGCTACAGGCTTGGGGAAGTTTGGCTGGAAAGTTGCATGGCAGAAAAGGAC
>VZZY01008736.1:0-22813 GCA_013400335.1 Eurystomus gularis | reverse complement strand
TTCATGGAAAGAGTAGTCAGATACTGGAACAGGCTGCCCAGGGAGGTGGTTGAGTCACCATCCCTGGATGTGTTTAAGAGTTGTTTAGATGTGGTGTTGGGGGATATGCTTTAGGGGAGAACTTTGTAGAGTAGCGTTGATGGTTGGACTCGATGATCCCAAGGGTTCTTTCCAACCTGAATGATTCTATGATTCTATGACTACACTCAAAATTTACATACCACTACCTAAAGCTATGTGGGATGAGATACAGTCTATGAATCACTGAATTAAGCTGTGTTAAGAGAAAAATAATTCCTTGTTAGTATTATGAAAGTATTTTTCAACTTTTCATAAAGATTTTTTTGTTCTTCTTACATAAAAGTGTTCAGGAGTTGAAGACTCCAAAAGGTTTATCTGTGTTGTTCTCATTATCTTTTTCTTTGATCCCCTTCCCCACATACAGCAATAGCAGCTGTCAGAATGTGCAGGTTTAGGGCTGACAGCTTCACGCTGGAGCGAATAGCTGAACATACCTGGCACCCAGACTCCACTCCATTTGGAGGTGGTGAGTTGCTTTGTTTTTCTTCTGTTTTGGCTTGTGTAGTTGACAAGTAACAGATCAGAGTCATTCACCAGAGAGAGAACTCTGCTACTAATCTATCTCTAAAACAAACTCAGTAGCTAAGCCAGGTCACACTCACTTTTCTGGCTTGAATTTGTCCTGCTCCCTGTTGCTGATGGTATCAGCAATATCCACTGATACTAGTGGACGTGAGCATGCCCAGGTGGCACTTAACCATCACTGCTTCTATTCCTGACACCACTAATTAATTCTTGTACTTGTAAGCCAAGCTTTGCTTGTTCAACAGTTTGTTTAGCAGAGAATGAGCAGTTAGCCCTTGGTGCTGATTCACTCCTCATCACCTGTTATTTCTCAAGCTGTCAGCAGTGACTGCAAATGCAACTCTTTCCATTTTCACTGCTGAGCAGTTCCACTTGCTGTGGAACGAGTAGTAAAAAGTTATCAATAGTGTTACATCTCACTACCTCATCAACCGCTGCTTTGTAACCCATTCTGATCTTTTTTTAGTAAAATATATTAATGGGAAAACTTCCAGGATTAATGCCCCAATAAATAAATGTTGTGAAGCTGCCCTTTGTGGACATCCATGAGATTATGATTCTAGAAATCTCTTTGGTGGGGGTGTGCCTTTGGCGTTCCCCAGAACTCCGCAGAGTCTTTCCTGCCTTTGCTTATAGGCTTTACCTTTTGTTTGGCTGGGGGTTTTTACAGAGTTATTCTTCAGACAGTTGAGTTCTCCGATTCAGCTCCATACTAGCCCACAGATAGTTAAACCAGCACAACACAGCAAAAAGGGTGGCCTGAGAGTCGGCAAGAACAGGAGTGGAAAGCAGGGACACTCTAAGCTTGTTTGACCAGCACAGTTGCTGTGTCTGTCATGACCTGGATTCAGTAAAGTACTCAAATACTGCATACAGAGATGGAAACCACATTCTGTAAAATCATTTAAGTTTTAAATAATGTTCTTCACAGGAGGCTTAATTTGCAGGTATAAAGAAACCAAGCCACCGATTTTTTAAAAAGATAATAGCGTAGAGGCACCTAATTCCAAAGATATTAGCAGCTCTGAAAGGCTAACAGGAACGGGCAAACAAACAGGAGCAAAGCTGCTTAAAAGGCAGGGGCAAAACTCCCACTTTTCCTTTTCCATAACAGCATGATATAGGCTATTTCAAGTGTCTTGTAACATTCAGATCATTTTCTGTATAACCCTGGTGGTTGAATTATTTATACTTAAACATTTAAGTATTGTGGTTTTCCTTACTAAATTGCACCTTCAGACTATTTATTGAATTTGTAAAGACTATTCTTTCTCATCCTGCCTTTCAGCATACTGGGAGCTCCTCTCAGTCTTTTGAACCTTTAGTAATTATATTCTAATATCCAATTCTAGCATCCAGGACATGACAAAAGAAAAAAACAGTACAAGATTTTAGACACCTCTGTAAAGCCCCACCAAGCTGACAATAATTTCTGAGTACTTTTCAACCACCACTCAATCTACAGCAAGAGTAACATAAATATATATGTGTAAATTTTGAGTTGCTGCAAGGAATGTCAGAAGACAGGTGCACAGTTATACCTGTACCTGTTCAAAGGAGACTCTTATTCTGTAAATACCATGTTGTCAGTAGCCCTTGCAGTCACCATCAGGAGAGCTAATGGAACTGGCTAGCAGGCAGAGCTCAGCCTCTTTGAGCTATTGCTTGTTACTGCCTTCTCATTCTGTATTTCTGTCTTGTTTCTTGTGCCTGCCCTGACAGTAGGAATCACTGCACGCTGGCAGGGATGTACACGAGAAGCCGCTATCTTTCAGAGAGGCAACACGTTGCCGGTAAGAAGGATCTTGTCTGAGATGTAACATCTCCCAACTTGCACCAGGTTCTTAATCAATAATTTGGAGGGGGAAATTTGATCTGGCATACAGCCCTTAATGTTGCCAGTGTATGACCTAGATTGCATTTCCCTAGATAGTTTATGAGGATGTCATTTGAGACACTTTCAAAAGCCTTATTAAAATTAAAATATACAACTCCTACTGCCTCTCCCTCATTCACAAAAGCCGCTGCTCTGGCATACAGCGAAATCAGACTTGCTTAACATGGTTTGTTGTTCACAAATCCATCCAGTTACCTCCTACTTATCTTCTGAATGACTGCAAATTATCTTTATTAGTTTATTCTACAATTTTTAAAATTTTCATACTTAATAAAAAAGAAGTGAGTTGGATTCCTGAATAAAAGTAATATTTGCAGTTAAGTTACAGGAGAATTCACCCATTCTTTGTGGTTTGCAATGGTAACAGACATAGAATTTCATCAAGTGCCTTTTAAATGGATTTGTCTCTTAATCTTCCTTCTTGATCTTATATTTTTTTTAACATGTGAGTACCCTTTACAGCTCCATCACAGTAATTTCTGTACCAACTTTGTGTTCCACTGTCTCCTTCCTTTTTGACCATCATCCCATCCACAACATTCAATTTCTTATTATCCTATTACTAATCATTTTTAAACCTTCCATTTTATTAACAAGTATGTTATTAATGGCATTATTATTAAACATTTCCTGTTCATATTGCTAATCTTCAAAGTGGCTAAGAAAAAGAGAATACACACTCAGTGCACGTCTAAAATCCATTGCAATAATACTGTTCTGTGGTTTATGAAAACTGTTCCTTCTCTTCCAGTGGACAGAAGAAAAACTTTCACAGCTACACACGGCTTAAAAAGTAAACCCTTGAGCTTTTGATTCTATAGCACGTTTGGAAAATTCAAAAATATGTGGACTTCAGACAAGATTTCCAACAGGTGAAAGCGTCTTTGAGACTGAAGGCCACACCATGCTTTTTTAAATTGCTAGAGACACTAAATCCTCCTGTTGTGAGCCAGGTTGCATACTAGCCATTGTTTTATCAGCCTTATATGTTAAAATTCATTGCTTGTCGCAGAGAGGTTTGGATTTCTTTTTAACTTCAATCCACAAGCTATTGAGACTAAAAGTGGTTTTTCTCTATGGATATTTGTGTTGTTACCACATATGCTGCTTGGAATGTAACAGTAAGAAGTGCTTTTTATATACTCAGCTCAAAAGCATTAGTTTATAAGAAAAGATTTGACACAGAGCGTATCGTTAGTTCCACTGCTTACTTAACCACATTGATTGTGAAATGCTGAACTCAAACCAGCTCACATAGGATTTGTTTTAATTTATCTCTGTTGGAAGAAATAAAACATATAATTTAAGCCAAATTCCAATGATTTGCTCTGAGTTTTACTAGTGCATGCCATCTAAAATGTACTATTAATGCCAAAAATGAAAACACTGAATGTTCCTCTATTTATCCTCCATGTATCATTTTCTCACTTTGGTAATCAGGGTTTAAAGTGATGGTAATTGAAATAATGCAAAACACAAGTTTTTGAAAGCTACCCCTCAGCGCAGACCTTGATTACCTTTGAAGTGAGGGGTTTCTTTGTATCTACATGAAAAAAAAATGTTGCATCACAGCCCTTTCTGGGGTTTTCTTTATGCCATACCTACAACTCCCTGGGTGAAGAAAACTGTGTTCTTCTGTTAAATATGACAAATGCATTTCATCTGTTCAGAAAGATGAATATACTTCAATTATGAGAAAGTAATATTGTCACACTTTTTTTAGCCCTAAATGAGAAGAGATTAACCATTATATCTATAAAGATTTCTGGATTGTTACAATAAACACTTCTTTGCTCAATGGATTTAGATGACAATTTACTAAGTAAATCTGAAGGCTCATTCAATTACATTTTTAGAGTGAATTACAAAAACAAGTATGTGGAATTCTTCCTGCAATGTGCAAAAGAAAAGGTCTTTCTGTTTTCAGTTGCTACTACATAGGCATATTTCACACGGGCTTTCTGAAGAGAACTCTGCCTTCACAAGATATTAATTGGAAGATTTTCTCAATGCTTTCTATGAAAACAAGGCAAAGGACCATTTCTATCATGATTCAGGTGGGATTCATTTTCTGTAGACAGGCAAAAAAAACCTTGTTCATCTAAATCTACACTCTCTTTGCAGCCCGGGGAAAGAAAGAAGGCAGAAAAACTGCCATCTGGAAGTGCCTACCTCTTGGCAGGTGGGGAAAGTGCCTATTTCCTGGGGACTGACTCTTGAGGGACTCTAGAATAACTAACTGAGACTAAACAGCCAATTTTTAAAAAGGTGAAGCGAGAAGATTGTGACAGAAGAGATGAAAACTTTCTCTGAGTTAAGCAAGGCTCTGGTCACAGAAATTACCAGGGAACTCATCCGTGAAGGATGGATGTTTGAATACAAACACTTCATAGCTCCAAAATGAATACTTTTTTTTCTAATGGGCAATACCCTAAAACCAATCCTGCAGAACTAGAGACAGCTGCATACCAAATGTAAGCCTACAGACTGCACGCCAGTTTGTATTACGTAAAGTATTCAAATGCACTGCTCATCACTACAGCCACATCTTCAGCCTGGTTTGGTCTGCTGCCTCAAAACTCTGCATAGTCACAAAATGCAATTTGCATAGTCTAAGTAAGTTCCTTTAAGAAAGGCACTTCCTTTCTAGTGTTTTAGAACTTTAGGACTACTCTTGTTTGGTTTTAAATCACAAAACAAAAAGTGTCTCAAATACTGTATGGCATTATTTTATAAAGAAAGCTGATCAAAATCTATATGCCAGGAAGCCAGCAAACCTGCTTTTAAACACAATATACCACTGAAGCCTTAGGTGTTACTCTTGGAAATTAAATTTGTGCGTGAGAATAATCCTATTTTAAGATGCACCACCTCATGAAGTTAGCCCCAGACTGATTCCAGACAATAATTACTTATATATGTGCACTAAAAGGTACCCAGCTACCCTAACCATGTCCAGCTTTATCCATTTAAACCAGTTCCTTTGCATCTTTCATATAACACAGCCAGCTCCCTATTAATATTATCTTGCTGCTTTTGAAAACTTTTGACATTCTTTTTTACTGTTCTATTTTCTTTTCTACAAGAGTAGCTCCATTATTCTGTTTGATAAAAGCAGAATGCTATGACTAATATACTGCATGAGCTTAACCACATTCCCAGAAATATCAATTTCAAGGACTTTTATATGTTAATTTGATAATATACTCATTTCTATGCATATTGCAAATGTTCAAGGACAAATAAGGTTTCTAATGAAGAAAATGGATTGAACTACATGATGTGAAAACTGCTAACAGCTGGAAGGAAGGTGCAGCAATGGCAACTGGCCATCACAGGACAGTGCAGAAACAAGGGAGAGGCAGGCAGCAGGTATCTGTACAGAGACAGATGCTCCTGAAGTACAGAAAGCCACAAAATAATAGACCAGGTAAAGAAACATAAATAGATTTTAAAAACAAAATTTCAAGTATTATTGTTACAGGATAAGCACAAGGTGAAAAACTGTCAATAAATCATCCAGAAAAAAACAAAAGTAATTGGAAAAATATTAATAAAGCTATGTATATTGTATTATGACATCCATCCATTGTAGTAGTATTCCATAAAAAGGGAAAGTATGCCCAAAAAATATAAGCCAAACATATAATGTTGATTTTAATATGAAGTAAATGGCTTTTTTTCAGTCTAGTCAAATTTAAGGGTGCTGATTCGGGTTCATGGAGCAATCAAGGTGTGGTGGCTGTTGCAGAATATTATTTTCCTACCAAAGCCAGCAAAGTAGGAGACATGCCTATAGCTCAGCAGATCTGGCTGTGATAAAGTAAATGGAGGTTACTCAAAGGTAACTGGAATTCTCTGAGGAACATCATCCATCTGTATATTCCATAAGAATACTCCATCCTGTACAGGAGCACTGCATTCTCTTTATATAGACACAGTAGGAGGCAAGAGGTACAATTGTGAAGAATGTGCTTCCAAACAAGCCAGAGTTCTGCGCTCAGAGCATGACTGTCCTATGAAGACTGAGACTGAAAAGTGATCTTTGCCGAGCCTATAAAACCAACATTTTAGATTTTGTGCAGCAAGCTTACAATGCAGACTCTGACAGCCAAGAAGAAAATACACAGAGAATTAGAACAGTGAAAAGCTTGTCCTACCAGACAACACAAAGGAAAAAGAGATGGGAAACAGCTATGCTGCGTGTTAATCACCTACATGTTGAACACAGGAAAGGGCAGGAGGTAAGTATGCCTGCTATAGATGCAGCAGTGGTCAAGGGTCTGCAGCTTGGGCAATACAGCACATGTACCCATTACCAAACCGTGAAGATAGAAGCCCATTTTACTGATTTACGCTACCATGCGAGACAACAAACTGGAATGGCTGAGGTGGGCACTGGTTCTGTTCTGCTATGGAGTAACGGCCCAGGGCAGAACAATAGGTCTGGGGCAGAAAAGTAGGGATCGTAATCTCCAACAGCCACAGCCAGATCTGCCCCCTGTATTTAGCATAGCTTTTATTTCAACGTAGCCTGAATATGTCAAGGGACATAAAAGCCGAGATTAGGCAGTACTTTAGTCCTGGAAGTCTTCTGACTCCAAATGCTTCATTTCCTCCTGAGCTACGTGGGTTAGTTGGAACAACACAATTATCTGCCTAAGAACAGGATAAGCTACAGGGCACAGATCAGCTCATGTAGCAGCTCATGTTTCTGAAATTTGCTAGTGCCAAGCAAGTGCCTGAGAATCACCTTGCTGAATTCATTAAGGTGTAAAACTCTTCCTGCTGCTCTGAGAGATCAAGATAGAAAAAAGCATCAAAAAATCATCCTTTTATATGCAAACACCAGTTTGCTGAAAATGTAAGATAACAAGAGCATACAGAGATTCACAATGGCTCCAGGACTTCTTTGGATTACTGGGAGTAACTTTCAGCTCTGAATTTTTGAGCAGCAAGTCAGTATTTCTCCATAAGCATTCCTGATTAGAGTCATGGTTTCGGTTTTTTAATTTTTTTTTACTTTTTTGACCTTTTCTATCTGGGACAACATATTTGTATTTTGTGAGCTTCCAAGGATGAAAGTTTTATTTCTTTCTCTCTCCCAGTTCTTGTGTGAGTAGGACAAATTCTTTGGGAATGAATAGAAGCTATTTGGCCTATAAAACTTGCCCTTTTTTGGTTCTATCTTTCTCACATGATGTCATGCAGTTATTTTTTTGAATGACTTCAATGTGTTTGCCTCAACAAGTCTGCTATTTTATTATTATTATTATACTTTTCATCTTTTTTAGAGGAAAGTTCCACCCTTGTGTTAAAAGAAATTTTTAAAAGGAAGAAAAATAGAACAAAACACAACCACATTTTTCTTTCCTCTTTTTCCCTTTTGGTTTTTCATAATACCTAGGAGTTGCATTATAAGGGATATATAAGATAAGCACTACATGTGTTCTGTAAAAATCAACTCTGTGTCTCCTGCTACAATCTCTGTATTGATAATATCAAACTGATATCTAGTAGGCATCTAATACAAGTTTAGTCTTACAGTTTTTCAATCTGTTATTGTCATTATCTCTCTACTCCATTATATTATTTCATTATTATTGTGGAAATATGATTATATTTGATAAAATTTCATTGGTAAAAATTAAAGAAGGATTCCCTAAAAAAAAAAAATTTCCTAAAAGAAATGTTCCAGAAGAAAGGGAATTCTAAAAGAATTCTAAAGATGTCTCTAAAACAAAGATTTCTGTGGCAACTGGAAATATACAAACACAACAGACAATTTCCTTTCATCTGGCTTCACAAGTGAGGGGGACAAATTCCAGGTTGCTAGAATGAAGTTCAGCAATCTGGAGTTTGGAACAGCAATGTGGTGTAGCAAACCTGAATCTGATAAAGAGATCATTCATGACACCGACTACATTTCCTTCCTAGCTTCTTAGCAAAACAAATTTGTATGACCTGATTGTTGGCTTCACAGTGCTAAAATAACCACTAAGTATTTCCTGAGAAGCTTGAGGAAGAGCATTGTGCTTCCACCATAGCACTTCTTGCTCTACTAGTAAGAATTTATAATAGTATTTTTTCCTTTGAGAATACATTGAACTTAAATGGCTCTCATGTACACATTCTGCTACTTTATGGTGGATACAGTCAGAATAAAAACCAGCAAGGTGTCACAGAATCTACGCCAGTAGCAGTTCTGAACTCCCGAAGAGATGTGTCCTTTCTAAAGCAAGCACTCCACTTACACGGGATGGCTGCTTTTCAAGAGGAAACAATGTGTGTAGGTGACTTAGGACAACTCACACGGCTGTAGACTGCAACAGTGTGGAGGACAGCTCGACTAGCAAGAGTACCCAAGATTACTGTACAAATCTGTGCCCACTACCTCTCATGTACTTTGTAACATTGCTTTAAAGATGGCATGTGTCATTTATATAATACTTCAAATCCTTACAAATATTCAGTTGCTGTTTGCTAATTTTTCCTTTATCCACTCAAGCCTTTGACATACCACTGTTGTTCAAAGGTTCATTTTTCATCTTGAAATTATTTTCACATTTTAAAAGTAAATTCAAACCCACACATATTCACCCAACTTTTTGAGGTTTCTCACTTTCTGAAAACTCTGTGCAACTAAAATATATCCAGTATGAATTTTAACCCATTTTGAAACTGAAGATATATTCATTTATACATTTGATTACTGATGAAATGATATTATTTTGCAAGGTCTCTTAACTAGCTTTTAAGTTTGAATAATTTAAAATGAAAACATCTGAATTAAATAAATTAAGCACTCCACGAAATCCTGACTAAGCTTCAGAAGGTTTAAGCCAGACTTTTAATTCTTTTACCACATTCCAAATGACATGTACAATATAACGCCTCTCTGTTGGGACCTCTGCTTTCTGAAACCCTTTGTTTACCTCTGTTACTCACTGTTGCTTTATTTATATCATCTAATAATGTGTGCATTTATAATACAGCAGGTAAAGACAATAAGGAGCACTGGTAATTAAAGAAAACAAAATCTTTGTGCTTCTTTCATGTTCTTTAATACCTGTCTAGGAAAAGCCCAGAAGAAATCCGCATTAGAAAGACATAGAGGAAAGCTGTCAGATTCTGACTGGGCAAAGAAAGGACCCAGAAAAACTAGCTACACAAATATTTGCATTATGGGAACGTGGTGAGTGATTCAGTCTCTAGTTATCGAGATAAACTATGTTGTAACTGCCATTTCTCTCATTCTCTGAGTTCTCAATGAAATTCAGCCAGCTGGTTAAAATCTGTTTCCATCAGAGCTTCTCAGACTGTGCTCTGCAGAAGTCGCTCTATGAAATAACTGCAATTCTTTGTTTGTTTGTTTGAAATTCACGCACTTTCATTTCCACTCATGCAAAAAAGAAAACACCCCTTTCTGCAAGGGAAAACATAAGTAATGGAGTTCAACATTTACACTACTTTTATTCATTTCTGTGTCAATGCTTCATGCAGCAACACATGGGATTGTCTATGTATTTCTTTTTCTACTAAATAGTGAAATTCTGTTTTATATTTTCTGCATATTTAAAATACAGCTTTCTTCTCCACTACCATAAACTACTGTTAGCATACAAAAACATGCTTTACTTACTGGAATACGCATCAAGTTGTTTAATGTTTATGTTGTGTAGTAGGGGGGCCACGGAATAACTACTCACTAAATGGAACATTTAAAAAAAATAAAACCAAAAGCACAGAAACCCCTATACCCTTTTGTTTCATTCTCTTTATATTTTTGTAATATGTGACCATAAAAATCAATTGATATAAGTGACAAACTGTAAATTTCTTTTTAAGTAACACATTAGGTATTAGTAATTTAATATTTTTAACTTATAAATCATCTTGCTATTTTCAGGGAAAACACTGTTACTGAAGAGATGTTTTAACCAAAATACTTATGCAAGACAAATAAAAAGACAAGTGGCAAATCAGAGCCAATACCTTTCCTTAGTCTTCTGTAAATCCCAGAATCGTTGACTCTGCTAATTATCCAACTTTCTTAAGTCTGAGACATTTAATACGTTAAGCATTCTCAACTACAATCTTCCATGGCAATTAAAAATTGCTTTACATACCTCAGCGGAACAGTAGCCATTTTGCAGAATCTCACTTCTATATGTATGCTAAAATGGAAAAAAAATGAGAAACAATAATCAGACTCCTATCCCACATAACTAAAATCCATGAAGTTTCATAGCTGAGAAGAAAGCAAGATGTTGCTCTCCTTACTATACTTCACGGTACCCATAGGCATCAAGGGATTTGAAGCATGAAGGCCTGTAATCATTTCTATGACTTTGAAGAATACTATGAGGATTATAAAATATAAGACCTATTGATTTAATGGGTTTCAAACACAGACAACAAGCGCAAACAAGACAATCAATTTCAAAAATACATGTAGTGAAATACAGCTATCTGAGAATCACAGGCTGTGGCAGGACAAGGGGATGCAGACCAGCTCAACGGCTCCTGGACAGGCTTCCAGAAGAGCAGGAGGTAAGTTCTGAAGGTAATCGGTAGCTCTGCAAAATTTTCAACATTTCTGCATGTACAAGGAAAAGAGGAGGATAGTGTTTCCAACGCTACCATGTTGCAGTGAATGAATTTCTCTACCACAGTTTCCATCTGTCTCTTTCTGGGATTAATGCTCTTTCTGAGTCCTGTTTTTGCTAATTAAAGAAGGTACATCAGCCTAAAATAAGCTTTGGTATATAACATGTTAACTACAATGGTTTTTATTTGCTGCATACAATCATGGTTCAGTGATGGAATCCATATTCTTTGAAGTATTCACAAGTAAATACTTCAGGTATGTCTTACAAATCAGTCCACAGATGTTCCCTTTGCTGTAAAGATAGCGTCTTCCCTCAAGATGTTAGCTTCTGATTGCAGTACCACTACCACAAAGCTCGGATGGCTAACAGTAACGTTTGTCCAAATGATTTCATATTGTCACTCATACTTAATAATGGACTCGCGGAGAAAATCAAGGAGCACGTAGACACACCCAGCAGTCTGAAGTGAAATGCAAGGCATAGAGAAGGAAATAAAAAACAAAAGAAGCCTGAATATTTCATAAACTGAAAAAATTACTGGAGGGGATCAATAAATACTCAATCTGTTACGAAAGGATAGTATACAAAAGACCTTCACAAGCCATACTGCAAGAAAGCCCATTAACTGTCAACAGGTAAACACTGCTAATATATTCCCAGAAGTGAAAAGATCTGGAAAAAAATCAAAGGCATCACCCTGCAGATTGTGGGTGAAACACAAATATGAATTTACAAGTCAGACTACGCATCTATAATATGAATATTCAAGTTATTCCTGAACATCTTATTTGTAAGAATAACTTTAAGAATTAATGCTCACATTTTAAGACCTGTATTAGAAATTGAAAACACATGCAGCAAGATCTCCATAATTTACTGTTTTAAATGAAAAGTGTAATGAAATTTGTTTCCATCTCCCTATTGATAAAGACTACTAATCTCCAGGGCTCTGGACCATGTGGTTTTCATACCAAATGACAAACTGGATTCAAGTTAAATCCAACAAAATCTAAGTAGGCTTCCTTTCAAATAATGTATTGTAGGAGGAAAGTGAAATGCTTGATCTCATTCAGGTAAGAAACACAGAAAGCTAGACAGGAGTAAGCGCCTGCCAAGGAACAAAAAAAAGGCAACCAGCTTCGGGCAAGCACAATCAACCTACTGCTTTTCAGAAGAAGAGCCAGCCTGGAATCTTATGCACTGAAATCAACAGCAAAGTTGTCCCAGGTTTGCTTAGAGCAGAGTATCAAAGCCAGATCCTGTTCCAAGCCAGGAATGTACCAACAAAAAGTTATATTTTATTGAGGTAAGCAGAACACAACAGAAAAAGATGGTATTTAGATCCAGGCTTAAGGCATGGAAAAACTTTTATCTAAAGTTTGGCTGCAGTTACTATGAGATCTGGAAAAAGAAAACTCTCAGAACTCTCTCAAGATAGCGAGAAAGAAGACCCAAGAAAAAAAGCCAAAGTGTAATCAAGCACTTTGCATACGTTAATTCTAGATTATGAAGAAATTAAATTTTTGCAAAAACCTCATGACATCCTGGATGATGCCAAATATACAAGTTAAGGTAGTAAGGTAAGTAGAAGTAAAGATACTTGTATTCTTTTCTCTAGAGCTGTATTTCTACAAGTAAATTAATTACTTCAACAGGTTCAGTGGCTGCTGCTGGCTGTTTGGTAAGACACCTGCTGCTGTAACAGGTGGTGAAGTAACGCTTTTCTATTCTCACCGTCACCCCTAAATGTTATCTCTTTTATGTACTGGAATACAGCGCTCTTTCAAAGACTTGTTGGGGGAAAATTAAGTAAAGCAACATACATATTTGAACAGTGCATAAAGGTATGCAAGTATCATATATCTAACATGGTTAAAAAACATGGCTGTAGTGTTTGCAGAACAATTAAATCTTCAGCAGAATTTAAACCCAGACTCAGATCTACCATCCCATAACTCATGATACTTCAATTTGGTTTGAAAAAAAAAAAAAAAGGAGAATCTGATAGGCATTGGAAGCTACAAGATGCAGAGAATGCAGCGGGCACAATGGAGTTTCATTATGGCACTGGAGTAACTTACTGGAAAATCAGCTATCCAAAACATTTGGAGTTACTAGAAAAACAGTCTTTTCCAGAGACTGATGGGAACTGAGAGAATTTTTAGCACAACTGGAGAGAGTTTTTAGCAGACAAACAAAATATGAAGGAGCATGCTAAAATCCCTGAGGTAGCTCTGCCAGATCGTCATACTCATAAATCAGCAGGAAGAAAAACAATACTTGACTTGCAGAGGATATTTTTCCACAGCATAAGCTTTGCAAAGATTTAATATGCTAAGGAGATAAATATAATCAGCATAACATTGTTTAAATGCAGATGATTTAATTCTAAATATCATGTTTGGGTCAATAAAAAAAGAAAGCATGAAATAAAAAGTATATAGACTTAGTGAATTTTTGGGAGCCTTATATTCTCTTTTATGGCACTTTACATACATACTCATTTTTGTGTAAACCATAAGTAAAACTAAGACTGTCCACTCAGTATTTCTGACAGTCATTTGCACTACTTCTATCTGTTACTTAACAGACACTAGAGAGATCACAATGGGAGAGGTGACTTCTACCTGTTGATTCCCCTTTGCAAGTTCCACATATAACTTTATGTGTACATTTATGTGTGCTTATGAGATGATTGGATTTTTTGCTGCTGAGGATTTAATCCCTTGCACAGTTTTGTCTGAATGATGAGCTCTCTCCGCTCTCAGTTTAAGATGTATGCATCCAGACTGCTTAGTCATAGTGCAACCCTGTATTTAAACAGCATAATCATAAATAATTAGTCACCAAAAATGTTAATTATTAAAGATTATTAAGGTCTGAGGAAGGTCAACATTAAACTGATGTTCCCAGTGAATTACTACTTTTTTTTCCTCAAACATCTGGGTTATTAGAAAAACCCTAAATTACAAAATCATTACACTTAGTACTTACTAACATACTACTACATGGAGTGACAGGAATTACAGAGAGCAGAATTAATGCCACAGCCTTGAAAATAATTCATTTATACAGCTACTTCCCAGTAACTCATGTAGGGTGGTTCACATGTAAAGCTGATACTGCAGAGAAAAACCTCTAATTTATGATGTTCAGAACTTTTGCAATTCAGTGGTTTTACAGAATCCTTAAACCATCATAATCAGATATAATCATCATGCCTCATAACTCTCTTAATAGCAAGTGTAAAGGCTGAGTAACTGCAAACGCTTTGTAACCATTACCTGCTGGTAACATCAAATAAGTCCAACCTTTTACACACTGTACTTTTTTCATGCTAGCCACATCTACAGCTTAGGTCTGTTAACTTTTAATGCTAATTCCTCAGAACAAAAAAAACTGGAGAAAAAACTACTACAGTTCACTGCTGAGATATAGCTGCTATTTGTTAAATTTTAACATGCAGAGCTGTGAACTGCAATGACTGCAAAGCCAGCGTTCCTTTGGTTCCGCAGCTCCATTACGGGACAGGCGCTGCCAGCTGAGCTGCATGGCAGACATAGATCCACAAAACTCTTTACCCAGCTTGTGGAGAAATTGATCTACTGGGGCTCCCCAGCTGCGGGCAAGCGGTGCTGAAACCGCAGTCATAGTTCTGAGATGTTACTTTACTTCTTTTCTAATTTTTTACCACTCTCAAGTCCCCATAGGTGTAACAGGCTTCCTGAGGCAGTTCGAGTCACTTGGATCACCTTCAACAGCAGTTCAAGACGACTGCGTTCATGATGCCACTAGCTCTGCGTTGAGAGGCACCTGCAGCCCGGTCACGTTAAGACCTCTAAGAGGCCAGAGTGTACCCAACAGCTCTGTGGAGCTGGCACACATACACTCCTCGTGGAGAGAGGTTAGGGGAATAATTAGGGAATAGACTTATCAAAGGTTTTGCTGTTAAAAATCTAGCAAGCAGAGATCATTCTAGGAGTTATGTCCCAAAGGGTTAAAACTTGGGTAAGTATGTAGATTTGTTATAGAAATAACAAAAAGCACATGCTCAAAAGGCAGGCCGCTTTCCTGCCAACATAAAATCTCAATTCCAAGCCTTTGGGTCATTCCAGTATTTCAAATAAAAAAGTTGCCAGACCTTTGTTTTTTAATGAGCACAATACAGAACACTGGCCCCTCAATTATTAAAAAAAAATAATTAAAAGTTTACACTGAAAATACAAAAGATTTTTGTTCTATGGTCTTTCCTTTTTAATAGTTCATGTATTATTAATATAAATAATTCTACAAAAAAAGAATGCCTCAAAGATTATTTTCTAAGTGTTTTTGTTTGGTTTTTTTGTTGTTGTTGGTTGGTTTTTGGTTTGGGTTTTTTAAATTTTTTTTTTTTTAACTGTGGTATTCAGAATTAGTCAAACTAAGTCCCAGGCTATCACATCTGGATACTGGGTACAGCAACACAACTTCTAGGAATACTTACTTAGATTTAGATGCTGAGATCAAGTGCCAAAACATTAATCCTGCACAATCTGGAGTTTAAAATTTCTTTAATTCTCAATTACATTCTTCTTATGCAAGAAATACATTTATTGTTAAGAGATTACAAGCAGATATAATAAAATGTAAGTTGATATATAAGTAGAACAATTAAAATTGCCTCTTGTAAATGCTCTACTGTACATTAATTAATTAATTATTCACTTTTTGAAGCTCAGTCATTTGATACCTGAAAACTTTTTAACACTGAGTTTTAGCTGGTAAGTTCACATGTACCTCGGTCTGGAAAATTCTAAGTAAAGCAACTTTATTTGAAAGTATTCAGCATTACAGTGAAAGTGTGGATGATGGAGCTAAGTCAATACAGTTACTTAGGTGCTGACATAAAGGGTGTCCCTTGCCTCTGGCCACACATTCTCATTCTTTCATCTTGAACCAGCATCTTCTTACAAAATCCTTGTCAGAAGGACCCCTCTGATCTTCTTCAGTAAGTTCAGGGAGTTAAGCAAGCAAAATATTATCCTTACAGAAAAGGAAATCATCTTCTGCCAGATTTGTTCCCTGAACTGGTATAGCAGCGTGGCAGGAAACTGAAGCTGGGATCAAGATGTCTGTTCCCATCAGGAGAAGCTCTCAGACTGGCTCAGCCAGAAGTGCAGACTGCACACTAAAAGTAGCACAACACCAAGCAGAAGTGATGTTGCTCCAATGCCTTTGCAGGTTTACTGTGTGAAAGTCAAAAAAAATGGATAATGCTATTATGCTCTTTGAAACTACAGCAAGGGGAAAAAAAAAAAAAAAGAAAAACAAAAAGGTGGTTGTGGCTTCAGGGGTGACAAAGTTAAAGTTATGCTTCTAAACTTCTAGCCTTCCACGTGGTTAGGAGGTATCGTATTTTTATCTATGAAGTATTTTCAGTAAGACTTGGTTATTTTGAGTGATGAAAATTAGTAAATAAAGCATATAGGAATGGATTATTCTTAATGCATCAAGAAATAAGCTGTGGTATAGAAGGCTGCACAAGACCTTTATGATGTGCTCAGTGTGATTTGTTAAACAAATAAGCAAACAACAAAAAAAACTCCAAACCAAACCACCTAACTACCAAAAGAACACTTTAGAACTATGTAAGATAAATTTGAAAGTGACTGCTGCAAATCTCTAATCCAATCTCCTGCTCAGAGCATGACTAATGAAATTAGAGCAGGCTTCTCTGGAACATGTCTAGTTAAGTTTAGATTCCACCCACTCCAGCCTCTTCTGGGAAGAAAACCACCCTCCGGGTCTCCTTGCAGGCCTTGCTCCAGTCTCCAGGTCACCTAGGTGGTCCTCTGCTGGTCTCTTTCTAGTTTGCCAGTATCTCTGAGGAGCCCAAAATCAGACACCGAACTTCAATGCAGCTTCCCGTGGGCTTGTGTCAAGGGGAACAATCACTTGCGTTACCTTCCACAGAGCCAGAAACCAACCAGGCTGGTCAGGCACAATTTCCACAAGTGCCTTGCCTTCTGAGACCTATGTATATTCGCACAGAACTAAGCCATGAAAGTGCTGATTTTTTAAATATGTGTACTCCAATAAATAACATCTATGTTAATCCATTATAGGTTTTTAATGAAAGATTTTAAGGCACATTCCACAACCTTCTTGTCAGTCTTATGAGCAAACACCAAATTGTTTAAAGCAAATCCAGAAAGATACGGAAGAGGCTTTTGTCATATCAGTTTTTCCTCACATTTCTGATTCATAATCAATGTGAGATTCTTCTGCTCAGAGAAGTACTGGCTGTATCTTTTTAAGATTTATATAAAGCAGCTGTTGGCTTTGTAACTAACCCTTCTACTTAGAAGCTATGTAATTTTTCATATTTTATTCCACTCTAACACCTGTTTCCATACTCTGTGCATAAGCAGCAGTCAGGTGAGTAAGTATTGTGTGAAATGAGGAACGCCAGCAGTACAGCTTGTAGGTAAAATGCTCTAAACTGCTAAGAACCTACAATTGAAACAGCGTATGTCACAATGTGGGAAATCTCTCCCCGTACAAAATATAAATCCTGGTTGCGGTTATGAAATTGCTGTATCATTAAATACCTCAGAGGATGTGAAGTCAACCATATGCTGTCAGGGCTGAGTCATTTGTGTCTCAGACATGGGACTGTGGAAAACATCCCACCCTAGCAGCTACCAATCAAGAGGGAAAATAAAAGGACAATGGGGCGTCTGGGCCAGACAGCAATCAATTCACCCAAACTCCTCCTGCAAGCCAGGGTTTGGAGCTATGGGATGTCCCAAAAAACTGAATGGAAGATCAAATGTTACAACTGGACCACAAGAGCTGAAGCATTTGGGAAATGCTATGAATCACAGAGAGACAGAAAACTTGAGCACAGAGAAAGAACAGTGCTGCATACTTTGCTAACTGTGGGCCAGCCAGTGGAGAAGGAAACTGGTTTCAGAATTCTGACACAGACATGCATGCAACATGATTTAGAAAAGTTATGTACAGAAATGGATGACACTGAGCGCACAGACTACACCTGAAACAACGCAGCATAGTTAGTGTTTTCTCATCTGTATGATATTTTGTGCCAGCTAATATAAATAATCATTAATTTTATGGAATTTTTAAGTCTGTGCTTGTCTACTTCAACTATCGCGTTTCTAAGAGATGAACCATAAACCCTGAGCAAGTAAAATGAGGGCTAAAGGAAAAGATGTGCTTAATCTTTCAGAGAACGTGGGGACACAGCTGTCAACACTGATCCTTGGGGCAGCGGGAGCACATGCAAGTAGCCGGTAAAGTCTCACATTTACCAAGGAATAGAAGACAAATAATCCTGACTGGAAACTGAACCAGAAAGAAACCTGCCTCCAGCTCCGATCAAACAAAGCTTAAAGTTATATGGGCTTAGGGAGCTAGAATGGAAACTAAGCAATCTAGCCCATTTCCAGCTGAAGGGACATGCTCAGACCTGTGTTTCTTCTCTCTATTGCATGAGTTGTCTAATTTTCAATAAAAGTTAATGTAGTTATGATGATTTAGGAAACGCCTCATGCAGTCAAACTTAAAAATAGCTCTTCACTATCTGAGTGCATGAAATAACTTCAACAAAATTTGAGCTGCTATTTGTGTATCTTGCTATTGTATGTTCTTAGCCAAATACCAGAGAAAGATTTCCTGCCTGAAATAAGTACTTGTTCCTAATGAAAACGCATATTCTTCAATATATTGCAAAATTACGCCCAAGCTGTTAAACTGGAATTTCAAACCATTTGTAGATATATAAAAAATAAGATAAGCGCAACATTCAGAGCTGTTTTCTTAACATTACAGGTAACTAATTCTGTCCTCCTTTACTCATAAGAATGATTTGACTGCAACTTTTCAGGACAGCAATTTACCTTTTTAGTATTTTCAACTCCTATTCATTAGTATGTATTTCTAATGTGTTCTTAGGACAATAATATGAGGGTGCATTGTCACTGTTGTCTTATTTTCTGGGTGGAGAACCACAAGCAGAAACTTTGGAAGTCGCACATTAGCACAACGTTCAAGTTAAACTGTCCAAATAGCTTTGACTGCCATGCACTTCAAAGCACTGGCAAGCCATCACGCAGTATTCTTCCAAGCTTTGCTTGATTTCCATAGTGGTGAATCATGACCATAAAAGAAGCTGTGTCGGGGTTTTTTTGGTTGTTTTTTTTTTTCCTCCCTCCACACAGGAAACAACACATTAATAAAAAATAAGGTCAAGAGAGAACTATAGAACTGTTCTTCAGTGAGATCTGAGTGGCCAATTTTTTCCACCTGGGACACCCAGTCCAAATATTTGTTATTGGAGACCTCACTGTGACTCACATGCTAAAATTTCAGGTACAAAATTAACTCACTCCTAACTCTCGGACAAATCCTAACAAGATAAACCCTTTATGTCTCCAAATCTGACAGAGTTCAGTGTAACATTCCAGATCATTCTATCTCCTCTTGGGCTTAATACTTAGAAAAAAATTAAAGTATAGCAAAAGCCTTCTCAGCTCACAGAAAATTCAATGTTTTGTAAAATTAGACATCAAAGCTAATGAAGTATTAACATACAGAATGAATTTGCATTACTGCAAATTCTGATAGAGATTATGAAATCTTTGTCTTTTCTTTCCAAAGGCATTTCAAGGACTGTCATCAGATTCATAATAAATGAGAAGATCTGCATGTCCAAACTTTTAAAAGCAAACCATTCTTTAAACTGTATGGAAAAAGGACAACTGCTCACAAAATCTTGTTTCATACAATACTTCTCCAGAAACATTTCCTCTACAGCATTTCACTTTTTTGCTTACAGATATAAAATCATTTTTTACTCCAACTATAGAAAGCAATATACTTAATTCAATGTAGGATATGGTTTATCAAAGCCCATCAGCTCACCCGTTCCTTAAAAGAAAAGAAGAATTATGTGAAGCACATATCCATTTCATTATAGCAAAATAGCCTTGTCCTGCTACTAGTGCTTAAAATAGTACAGGATGCATTTAATTCTTTTCTTTATGAATATCTATTTGAGAATACATTTAAATTGGAGCCTTGAATCTCAAGGGAGATAAATAAGGAAAAACAAAGCTGAGTGAAATAGGAAGTTCAGATATCTTTGGAACTTTGTACTCAACTAGAAAAAAGCCCTTCACTTCAGGACGGCAAAGTCAATATCTGAGATCTTCCACTTTTGTATACCAAAAGCACACAGCAATAGTAGGTTTTTGAAAGAAATGGGTTTTTTTTGAAAGTTAGTACACAACGACTTTAAAAAAAACTGTCTTAAAGAACAGATAGTCAAAGTCAGGTATGAAAATATTAGAAAATTCAGGAGTTTTTTTGGTAACTTTAGGTATCACCTTCTTTGTTAAGACTGAAGTTTGTAACAGGGACCCCAAAACTTTTCCTGTGGCATATTTCTACCCATTTCTTAATACTTTAAATAGTAAGAAATTGTGAAGGACATTAAAGCTTCCCTATTCCAGCCAGAAACCCTATAATATCATCTCACAATGCAATGGTAAAAATAACACCAGCAATTTAATGATATGCATGAAATCTTTTGGTATTTACTGTAACAGAACACCTGTAATTCCATATCATGAAATGCCTGACAAAAGAAAAGCCAGCCCTGCAAGGTGGTGTTTTTAAAATGAGTTCTGAAAAATCATTAAAAGCAAATCATAACTAACAACTGCAAACAATTACTATGTAGGATCAAACAGCAACGGACTGCATGAAGTTTCATTTCACAGAAAGATGATGCACCGTCTAAAATATTCACACATCTAAGTAGAGGTAAACGCTGCATTTAACTATTACAGATGTATCATGTTAACACATTCTGCTGATATTAAAAAAAGTAATTGGCCCATAAATGACATGTGGAATGTTGTGAACATTCTATCAGAATTTGTATCACGTATAATTTTTTTTGTTAACATAACAAACCATATTTGTGCCTGAAGGGCTGAGGCTGAGTTGTGGGCCCCGAGTTGGAGTTGACCTGTGGATGAGTCACAACCCAGCAGAATGTTTTGGTTTTTTCTACTGGCTTCATGTTCCAGAGGCAGAACCTGGCCCACCTGTGTCTGTGGCTCTGCCCTCACCCAGGTGGTCGTGGTTGGGGCAGTGGGCAAGGCCAGGGCTATTTTAACCAGGAGCTGATCAGTCAGAGGAGCTTCCTGTTGGGTGCATATGTTTTGGCAGCATAAAATGATGGCTGAACCAGCACAACAGTGCTACATGAGAAACTTCCACTTCTCTTTCGATGGGCTCAGAAAACAGCTCTGTTACAATCCTAACCATGATTAATAAAATATTTAAATTAACTGGATGTAACAGATTTCTTAAGATTCTACACTGCCACATCCTGCGTGTCACCTTTTAGCAGTAATAGTGTGTCCTTATTAAATTTTAGACAATGCATTACAAAAAGAGGTAAGATTAAAGTGTTGATCCTTCTTAGCAATGGAATCCTATCAAGATATAATTATGTTAAGTAGCCTAGTAACTAAACAAAACACTGTATAACACATGCTTGTTCTGGGTAAATGTTTCTGAAAAAGAAACAAATTAATCTTTGTTCCAAAACAGTTTACACAAATTATAGCAACAAATGATTCGGTTTAAAACAAGTTATATAACCTAAGGTTTATTTGCAGGAATTAATTGTTAGATCAGTATCTTTCTAATCTGTTAACATAATTGCAAATTATCACTTATCTAAACTTCATGGTGAGACACAAGATTTACAGTTCTTTCAAAAAGCTATATAATTATCAGAAATAAGAACGCTAGGTAGACAAAATCTGAACTGGGCTTACATGTATAGTAACACAAAACGTGGGTACCTTTTAGTCTCACTGCCCATACCTCAATAATTCCTTCTGACAAACCTCTCTGCTTCCAGGCAGCCAGTGCCATCACCTGCACTTGTGAGCCCACTACTGGGAAGATCACCACCTCTTCTACTCCTTCTGCACACCAGGACAAGGCTTCACTCAGCCATCCTTCCTGGAGTGCTGCGGGCACGCTCATGCCACACCTGCAGCTAACTCAGCCTTTCAGACCCTCAAATTTATTCTGAAATAACTGGGCAGCAATCTAGACTGTGCAATTATTTCTGCCAGCCACTCATGACCCAGTGCTTCTTGACTCAGAAGAGATTACATTGACTTTTGTCAGAACTGAAGATACTGGTTTATTTTTTTAGGATTAATATCATTGCTGTCAAGCTCTGAAATAATTAGGGAAATTTAGCTAATGGGGGCATAAAACAATGAGGCAAAAGTTCTGAAAGCAATAAGCTTTTCAGCTTGGAAAAGAAAATCCATTAGGAAACAATTAAACAGCAAAAAAAATTAGAGAGCATGTGTGTTGTTGTGTTTCATAAACATGCTACTGTCTCCATCTCCTGTGTTACAAATCAATCAGTTGTTGGCTCACAATCATTTCCAAGTTTGATTTTGTTTTGTTGTAAAGTGAAGGCAACAATTAGATCATTGCTTTTGTTTCTGAGGCTTGCCTCTGCTTTATTTAACAGACAGATGCTATCCTATTCCATGAGGTCCAGAATCAGTTTCATTTAAATTAGCCCACCCATTTTAATACACGTTACGACTGAGACATCCTAGAGATGCCAGATTACTGTTGTGCTGGTTCAGCC